>JAOTOL010001081.1:0-257572 GCA_034440575.1 Imbricaverruca yamaguchii | reverse complement strand
TCTGGTGTCATTCCATGAATTAGCCTACCTATCAGATCTGTATGGTATGGAGTGTTGCATCATGCTTGTCTGGAATGCTGGCTGCATTTTTGAGCATCTTAGACATCAAGACACAAAAGAGCAGTGTGACTATGAGCCACAAGGGCCCTTCTTGGCTGCACTCTGAACACTCAACCAGTTGCCCACCAAATCCTTCGATCAGCCCTCCCTGACATGCTGAAAAGCAAGCCCTCTATTCTTGTAATAATTGCCTATGGTGTTTTTTAAAGATGTTCAAAGTGCTGCTACTGACAATGGTTTTTGGCATCTGGTTCCAGTGTTCTATTATCCTGTTGGTGAAGAAAGACTGTCTTAACCTTTGTCCTACTGTAGTTAACTTCAATTTTGAATTGAGGACCTTTAAGTGCATCATTTCTGTTAGATTCAAATATTTACCTAATATATCCATCCTCCTGACCATGAACAAATTTAAAGACCTCAATGAGTGCTCCTCTCAACTTTCTATATCTAAGTGACAACATGTTCAATTTCTTCAATCTTCCCTCATATCCCAGGTCGCTTATGTCATTAAGAATTTTTGTAGCCATATTTTGTACTCTCTAAAAGCGAACAATATTTTCCATTATTAGGAGCCAAAGCTTGGACACAGTATTCGAAATGTGGCCTGACATGCACAGTAAAGCTTCCTGATGACTTCCTCACTTATGCATGATACATTCCTATATATTTCCAAAACATTTCCAGTGCCTTATTCCTGGATTCTTTCGTGTGTTCTGATGCCCCCAATCTTGTGTTCAGAATAACACCAAGTCCTTCTGCTGAGTCACCGATATAACTTGGCTACCCCCATCAAATATGAAGCCTTCATATGTTGCTTACCTTATCATCATATCTTATCTTTGTATAGCTAAATAAAGAACCAGTTCAATTAGTTTGATGCTACTTCTATTCACATTAATTTTAACATGACCATCATCAGCAACCTGGTACTGGAGCAGGACGGCCTTGCCGTCGTTGCCGGCTTCGTCGCCTACAAAATGATTCGTCAATACATCGCTTGGATGTCCGAGGTCTGAAGCACCGGAGGCGCTCCTGACCGTTGTGTCCAGCTCTTGGTTAATTATCGTCGGTCGCGGCGGGCGCTGCATGCCACATACGTGGTAGAGGGCGATGCCAAACCAGTTCAATTCTGATGTCTGCTTCATCATGGACTCAACCTGCACAGGTGACACCAGCATCGTGAGACCCGGGGTGGGCGTCATTAGTAGCCGGCAGTCGAAGCTAGGAGTGCGGCTAGTTGTGTGAGACGGAGGCTAACTCGAGTTAGTCTGCATGCGCGCATCGGCTGGTTGCGAAAGAACTCTGCTCGGGAGAGCGCAGGGGCGGGCATCTAGGCAGGTCCGCCATCATGTCACCAGGCAGCGATAGGATGTCCACCCTCACACTGCCGGCCATGTGCCACCGTCTCTGCTGTGTGTCGTGTCGTGTCGCTCGGTTCTGCCCTTTGTAACCGTGTTTGTTGTTGCCACCGTGACCAAGGGCGCACTGGCGGCGCCTCTTGTGTTGCCCGTTCTGGCGGCACTTTGCATTGGTTTCATGCCGCCCGATCCTGCCGTTTTATTGGCGTGTTTTGCTACTGCCACTGTGACCACTGACGGGTTGGCGGCGGTACCTGTGTCGGCCCGTCCTGGCGGCACTTAACTCTGCCGTCGTATCGCCCGGTCCCACTGTCCTATTAGCGTGTTTTGCTGCTGCCGCTGTGACCAGGGGCAGACAAGCTGCGCCCGTCCTCGCGGCACTTGACACTGCTACCGGCTCTGGTACTGCTATGAAACGGGTGTGGCGTATGCCATTTCATTGTTGCTCATGAGGCCTATGATCATTTATTTGAAAGAACGATGTGCAAAGTCTCTGCCCCACGAACTTCGATTGTGATCCTTCATTCATGCTCTGAATCGGAAACAGCACACAAGCAGACTAGGTCGACTATGCGGACGTGTAGGAGTGTTTTGAATCATCCAGATCTAGTTCTGAACGCATTGTTAGGGAATGCCGCCAATACATGCCTGACCGCTTTTAGCACCCCATGTCTGACCGCTTTCCAGTCCATCCGCCGAGTGTAACCTTCGAATTGGATTGAAATTTTACATACTTTTTGGATGGGTCAACCCCCGCTTCCGACTGGCGTGAGCCCACCTCCCCCAATCCATAGGCCTTCCTGTTACCTCCAGGCATTGCGTCTCCCTAATCGTTTTCTGGAAGTTCCACCCATGTTTCTGAACTGGTACGGAGGTTCACAGATGCCCCCATAAAATGAATGTCTCCCTCTCACGTGCTCCCTATGGTCTTGTCGATCGTAAACAGAAACGATTGTCCCCTTCCTTGCCTCCTGTATCATGGGCACTGCCGCATATAGAGGGGTTAAAAGGCCTTCTGGTCAATTAATTTTGGCATGCAGCATCATAAGCCCAATGCTAAATTTGATGTAAATTAAAGGACCCGACCCCCTTCCCCACCTTATTCCATCATGGCGACGACCGCACTTCAGATACGTCCTTACTGCATTTCGCCGCGGTAAGATGCTAATTCTCTGCCATAATTGACCTGTCCTACCTCGCTTTGTACGTTCTTCCGGTTATAATATGTGTATAAAAGGTATTGGAGATCCCCTCCGGGACTACGACGCTCTAAGTTTTGCACCTGCACCTCTTAAATCCTCATTTTATCCCCCGTACTATGCATACGCTGCGTATATTCGACAGCGTGTTAGCGGCTCGGCCCGTATTAACCCATTAAAGCCGAGCGGCAACTATAGTTGCCAAGACACATAATCCGGTCTAGTTTGCCACTGGATCCACCTAGCGCGATGATTCAGCCGCCCGTGCCGAGCTCAAGGTCCGCTTGACCGCTGGAAACCTGAGTGGGCCCCCTGACATCGGAACGCCGTTGGCAGTGTACGATCTTCTCAGACGCTGCGTGAGCCGCTGCGGAGATGGACCGACGCCGCGTGGGAAACAGGTACGTAGTCCATAAGCTAGCCGATTTTGATTGCTGTTTTTTGTGTGATAACCTTTTGAGACTATTCACATAAAATATCCATGGGGCTGTTTCCGCATCTCTTTATCCCGTCGGGTCTGAAACAAAGAAATAATTGGCGGTGGCAACTATAGTTGCCGCTCGGTCCCTTTGTAGTACAATTTTTGAGGATCTGTCACGTTTTGCCAAGCCAAGGCCATACCAGTCATCATATTGCCTTGATATTTTCACGACACATGCCCCAAACATTTATTTTTCAAACATGGTCGGATACGGGAATTTTCCAAGGGGGGGGAGCCTGGAAGGGGCGGCAAAATATGTGCCAGGGGCGGCAAGAATATACACTGGGGGCGGCGCAAATTTGCACTCGAGGGCGTCATTTTCAGCTGCTGGAGGGGGGGGGTGAACTCCGACCTCCCGGAGGGGCGGCATGGAGCTGAGGGGCGGCATTTACATCCGAATCTGGGGTGGGTGGGGGGGTGTACTCCGGCATTTTCAGGGCGCGGCACCAGCTGCTGGAGAGGGGCGGCACCACCAGAGCAGGAGTGACAAGGGGGGAGGGGGCGGCGCCCCTACTTTGGAGCCTTAGGGGGGGTCCCCCAGAAGCCGAATGCCGCCACCGAAGGTAGATTTTTGCCGCCCCCACCCAGCGTAAATTCGTGCCGACCCTTGCATATATTTTGCCGACCACGCCAGCCCCCCCCCCATTGACAAATTCCTGTATCCGACGCTGTCTCAGCTCTGCTCTAACCGCGTTTCGTTTTACAGCCTGACGGTCAATCAAATATTGGACATTCTCGATGAGCCAGATGAAGGATGTGCTGACGTCGGAGGACAATACACAGTGGTCATCCAGCCTCCGGCAGAAATACCAGACGCTGAAACAGACCAAGATTCGGATGCAAGTGATGACGAGGCTACTGCGAATCCGAATCATCTGCCCCGAATATTATTGGCCGCGAACGCAGAGCTGCTTGCATCCAAGGACGACGTTACTGGAGATGAAGATCCACAAGATGTAACTCCATCAACCTCCGCAGCACGACCTGGGCCGTCAACCGAGTCCACCGGCAAGTCAAGACCTAAGAAGCGATCAAAACCGCTGCCAAGGAAATGGACGCAAAGCACACGCAGGCTAGGCGAACGCGTACCAGCCTTCCAGAGCACTATGTCGCCCACACAAATGGATGTTCTCAAACACGTGATCAAGTCACCGGCAGACTGCCTCCAACTGTTTCTTTCTGAAGAACTGATTCGTCTCCTGGTTGAGCAAAGTACGGTATACGCCACGCAAAGACAGCTGAATGCCAGCGCAGTAACGGTCGCCAACATAAAGGTCATGCTGGCAATCATGATGCTGTCCGGATATTCGCGTGTCCCATACAGAAGACTGTACTGGCGCCAGGAGGGCGACGTGTTCAATTCTCTCGTCACACAGGGAATGCGTCGAGACACCTTTGAGCAACTGATGCGAGTACTGCACCTGGCTGACAACTCAAAGATGGACGCCAACAGCCCAGACCCGTTCTACAAAGTCCGGCCTCTCTTCGAGACGATCAACAAGTGCAATAAATTGCTGGTGACGCCGCAGAACCTCTCAGTTGACGAGACAATGGTGCCATATTACGGGCACCACAGAAGCAAACAGTTCATAAGGGTCAAACCTGTTCGGTTTGGATTCAAGCTATGGTCCATCTGCACGACGGAGGGGTACCTGCTGCATGCGGAACCTTACTGTGGTTCGGCGACAGACCTCCCGTGCACGGGGTACGGCCAAGGAGCGGACGTGGTGCTTGGTCTTGTGGATAAGTGTCAGTTGCGCCAAGGGCACCACGTCACGTTTGATAACCTGTTCACGGGTCTGCCTCTTCTCGACCAGCTGTCAGCTGCCGGGATAGGAGGGACGGGGACGGCGAGGGAAAATCGCATCCCTAAGGACTGTGTCCTGACTCCAAGCGCCAAGATGAACAAGATGAAGAGAGGGTCTATCTCATCAGTGTGCACTGAGGATGTGGCACTGGTGCGGTGGACAGACAACAAGGCCGTCACCATGATGAGTAACACACACAGCGTTGAGCCCATGCAGAAGGTCGCAAGATGGTCCCGTCAAGAGAAGAAGAAAATGATCGTAGACATGCCGTATTCAGTGGCAGTGTACAACCGATCCATGGGAGGGGTAGATCTTCATGATCAGTTCGTCGCCAGCTACCGCACCAGGATACGTTCCAAGAAGTGGTGGTGGCCTCTGTTCAACTGGACGATCAACTCTGCAGTGGTCAACGCCTGGCTGATGTACAGGATGCTGGGACACGACACAGCCCTGCTGCAGTTCATCCGGGAGTGCGTGCTGGAGACCATCACGGTGCACGGTACCGCCCCAGCACAGCCCGGTGTTCGACCGCTGCCTGTGCTCGGCTCGGCTGGGGACAACATACGGTGGGATGGAAGGGACCACTGGCCAGGTAAGGGAACAAGTAAGTTCGGCAGATGCCGGCACTGTTCAAGGCGTTCCGCCTACGTGTGCACGAAGTGCGCTGTGCCTGTGCACCCAGAGTGTATGAGAAGCTATCATACCAGGTAGTACGCCAGTGTCGATGACGACGCCGTTGAACGTGTTGTCCGTAACTCAGAAATGCCGTTTTATTCGCATATCCTTCAGTCGTTTTTTCGACCGAGCGCAGTTCGACAGATGCCGGCATTGCTCAAGACGTTCCCCTATGTGTGCACAAATACGTTGTTCCTGTGCACCCAGGGTGTATATGCAGTTGTCACACCAGGTAGTGTGTCAGTATCGACAAAGATACCGCTTAACGTGTTCCGTAACTTAGAGATGATGTCTTATCCGCATGTCCAGCTTGATTGGTTCGTGTTTCTTCCTTCGATATCTTACCAGCAGGGTTTATTCAATACAGTTTGATGATGGCCTGATTCGTCGGTATCACTTATGGGGCTTTATAAAGGTCCAAACTGAGCTGTACAGAATATACTTAGCACACGTGTGATTTGGCTATTAGCATAGTGATTCGTTTGGAAGCATTGCATGAGGGAATACGACACGCTGCATATTGTTTACAAAGTAAAATGTGAAACACTGGATGTATAACTTCCCCTATATACCTCATCTGAATATATCACGAGCTTGATTTAATCTGCACCAGGCCTCTAACACATCGGTGAACTTCTCTACCAGAAAGCTTCTAAAAAATCCGTCTGGTATGGATTATACACCGATAAACTTACACCATCGACGTATTCATGACCACATTAAAGCCGAGCGGCAACTATAGTTGCCAGTCCCGAAACCACTATTCCATCAGTTCGACTGCCTCCAAAAATTGTATATATACTTCACAGAGTCCAAAAAGAAGTTGTCCTAGTGCATCTTCGAAAAGTGCATCATTTGGAATTATCGGCTTTAATGGGTTAAGTGGTACCCCAGATGACGTCATATAAGGACCTGCGCAGAAAGCTGCGCAGTAGGGATGACGCCACCTTGTATATATCGCCTTGTACCTACCTACCTAGGTACAAGGCAGGCTGGCAAAACTCACACACGCACACTACCTAGGTAGGTACCTCAAACTGAACCAATGAGACCCACATCTGAACCGGTCTGCCAGCGTATGATACCATGAAAGAAAAAAGTCAGAAGAAGCTGTATGGACACTGTTACAATTGATATTTCTGAAGAAAGCAATGTAACAGCCAAGGTATGGTAACAGCCACACTCCTCCAGCCATGCCAGGACACGCGCACCCCGCGTCGGCGCATTGCATCAGCTTGCCACGCGACATCCGGGCGCCGGCTAAGATATACACGCCGAAGCCACGCGACATTCTGGAGCCGGCTAAGATATACACGCAGCCTCGCATTGCATCAGCATTCCGCGAACATCGGCCCAGGCGGTCCAGGCATTGCGCAGCAACGACACTACGTATACTTTATAGCATACACATTGCACGCAGCAATCCATCACCCGCCCGCCTTGCCACCAGAACTAACTTAAACAGCCGTCATTCGTTAGACATACACGCCACGCTATCGGTACATCCGATGAGCCAACTACTGACACCGACATAAACCAGACGCTGCACACATGCTCCCGGGAAATAACTCAGGCATGTGCGTCAACCAACGCCCACAAGGAAGTTGGCCGCCATCTGGCCCGAGAGGTCAGAGGGAGGCCAGCACCCAGTACTTTTCCACAACCACACCAGTATAAAAACGACGGCACAGAACACATCGGGGGCAGACCATCACCAGACGCCGAGCTGCGATCACCTTTGCCGCCGCACACCACCGAGGCTGGCATAGGACTCCACCGACAGCGTATCATAACCTCCACAGTTCATAACCTCCACAGGTCACAACCTCCACAAATTCAACACATCGCAGCGGTCGTAACCTCCACAGGTCATAACCTCCACAGGTCATAACCTCCACAAGTACGCAGCGGTCATAACCTCCACAGGTCGTAACCTCCACAAGCCCGCAGCGGTCATAACCTCCACAGGTCGTAACCTCCACAACTCCGAAGCGGTCATAACCTCCACAGGTCATAACCTCCACAGGTCGTAATCCCCACAGGTTGCAACCTCCACAAGTACGAAGCGGTCATAACCTCCACAACTCAGCAGCGGTCGTAACCTCCACAGGTTGCAACCTCCACAGATTCAAGAACTTTTTTAATTTTATAGAAGCATCACTTCAGATAGCTATCGCTAGGTAGCAGCACGGTCTACGTATTACACTAATGAGATTGAATGCTGAATCATAGGTAACAATATTTCTCGCCAGATGGCAGGATGATACAATTGAGTACGTGCTCTTTGCGTGCAGCTGTCCTATTGTTCGAGAGCTCGGTAGCCCGCGCATCGACGCGTGGGAAAGTAATGCGTTGCGCAGTGGCCGATGATCGTATAACATTCACACGATTTTCGCCTGCAATGCGTCGACGCGTGGGAAAATAATGCGACACGCAGTGGCGGATGATGGCAAGACATTTGCATGTTATCCGTCTGCAATATGCCATGCAATGACCAGGCCATGAAATGCAACGATGCCTTTTCATGGCCTGGTCAGGCGTAGGAACGTCCCCAAAAGTGAGTGGGCCAGGGTGAACAGCAGGGACGCATCAAGGAATTTCGCAAAATACCATGGTTGAGCACTTTTGGGTTGATAACCCGATAATTTTACTTGTAAACACACAACTTTTACCACTGGGATGGGGACCGCTAAAGAACATCCGTTGTTCACTGATGTTCATGGGGAGAAAGAATAGACCGCCAGTCCAACTTATCCCGTAAACGAACATTTTGAAATGGCCAAAAGCTGCAGGGGGTCATTATGAGTTCACCGATCTATGCTTTTGCACAATTCAGATTGTTGTTCATTGAGTTGAGTTTTTCCCCTTAGACATTCTTCACACGTTCATATTTTCATGGCATGTTACTTGAATGTGAAGGTGAGAAAGGGTTTGATTTTATTAAGATTGCCAGATATAGCCATACTTAGTACTTATTGGCCCACAGACGTTTCTAAGGCAGTGTTCACCTTACAAGTTTGCACTGGCTGCTAGTAAGAACGAAACCTACTTGCTGGCCGATGAAGAAATTATCATGATTATTGTTGGAGATGATGAGAAAAGGAAAGACGGGTGATCGCTGGTTGAAGATGCTTTGATCCGGTTTGTGGGAGGCCATGATTTGCAAGCTGACAGAATGGGGAAAAGAAAAGCTCTATAAATAATAACATATGGTATTGTGTTCGTCCTCAGGGCCTCATCAGTCACCTCAAACATTTGTGCAGTGCACATCGTGCACTTTATAATATTTGCCACTTGAAAGGAAATGCTACAACTGCATCACGTAACACCCGGCTGCAGCGGAATGAAAGCGCATATGTTGAGGACCAACAAAGCAGTGCAAAACAGCTGATAGGTGCCAACACACGACACCTCATAAAGTCATAACGTGTTCAGACTTAGGGCCGCAAGGGCCCATCCTGAATTCACTTCGATGACTCTCCTTCCCACGTTTTCTAGTGGCTAAGAAATCCGGATAACCGCTTAGCTTTGACGCACCTCATTTCTGATTAAATAACAACGCTTCCAGATTGGGTACCGAACTGAGACTCCAGTTAGGTGTTCTTTTTAACCATTCCGATTTTCTTTGTCTTCGGATGTGTTTTAAGGCACCAGCAATTTTTTGCTTGGGGCTCGACACGTTGCGAGCAATTTATGCGATACCGGCTTTTTAAACAAAAGTAAAGTTTTGTTACTTATTTTTGTGTACCGACGATAATTTGTAAGCATCGGTGCGTTTTCGTAGGCCCCGCAGTGTTCATTTAGTGCACTGTCTTTTCATTCCTTTTTTAGGACCATGTCGATTTTTTAGGGACCTAGCCTGTTTTTTAGGCCCTATGCTGTATCAAACCCCGCTGTGCTTTGAGGGACCGTTGTGTCTTGATTTTTAGCTCCGGTGTGTATACTTAGAGCAGCAGAATGTCTTAAGGCAATGCCGTTTTATTCCAGACTCGGAAAGCTTTGAAGCGCTCGGTGCATTTTCGTACTCAAGTTATGCTCTTTGAGTCCCGCTGTGTTTTTTCCTCATGTTTGTGGGACTTCGGCACAATATTAAGGGCCCGGTATAATTTCTTTGGATCCGGTCTCGACGTTTCTGGCCCAGTGGCGTGGTTCCGGCAGAATCGGACGTCACTTTTCTGGGCTTGACAGTTTTTAGTGACTGATTCTGAATTATGTAAAGTCCCAGCCAAGGCCTGATTTTTCAGGCCCTCGGCGACATTTCTGTATTTTTATGTCCCGCCGGGATTTGTCGAGCTCCGGAATGTTTTTCGGTGTCGTATGCGATTTGTTAAGGCATCTCGTAGTATGTTTGGACTAAGGGGTTATTTTTCTGGTCGGAACATTTATTTTTCGGTACCTCCCTTTATTTTTTAGGGTTCTGGCTTGATTCTTGTCGGGTTGCGTTGTGACTTTGGGACCACGCTGTGCTTATTTGGGGACATCAACGCCAATTTTTGTGAGCCCCGAGGGAATTATTGATGCCTCGGCCAGACCCTACGCGACTACCGACGGGAATTTTTGGTCCCATGCGCGACATTTGGTGGTGGTGGTGTTGGCGCCAGTTCACAGGTCGCGTTGTGCTAATCCGACCCCAGGCCCAGACTAATTTTAACGTTCCCCGGCGCAAATGTTAGAGCCCGAAGCAAGTTTTTTGGTGTCCGCTGTATTTATTTAAAACCCTTAATTATGGGGGCCCGAAGCGAATGTATCTTGCCCTAGAACCTTTTTGTGGACCCAGGCGCGATTCTTGGGTTCTTCGGAGCCCGCCTTGCTAGGACGGAGGGAGATTTTCCTCTTTAGCATGTCACTGCGGCTGCTCAACGAGTTTTTTTTCCAGCGGATGGCACCATTCAGAGTAGAAAGGCCCTCAGGATAATTTCCTTTCGTGACCTCTTCTGAATTGTCCGGTACTCGGGTGAACTCGATAGAATCCCTTTGTGATTTATTGGGATCGACTTCTATTTTTGTAAGCCTCCTGCGCGATATTTGTGAGCCCCGGTGCGATTCTTCGGGCTCCTGGTGCATTTTTTCCGTGCTCCAACGCACTTCCTTCCGGGGCTCGACATCTGTTTGGGGTCTTTGACGCAATTTTTGTGGCATTCCCGCACTTGAAGTTGATGTAGTAAGGTGTAGACTTCATTATTGTACCTATGCTACCATAATACATTATGGAAATAAGTATTTTATGGGCTACACCCAAGGTTAGTCATACTTAGTATCGTGCCGTATATTGGCTTCTGGGTGATATAATGCGGAGATGTGTTGAGGTTCGCATGATGTTTCATAGTTCGTTCGATGGTACCTCTGGGTGACAGGGTTCAAATGAAGTCTGCTCATTTACGTCCGATGTCACCGCTAGGTCGTCACTCTGACCTTAGATGAACCCTCTATAACCTACCACTCCTTCGACTTCAGATGCCCGCTCTTCTACTTTAGACAGTCCCGAGTCACGATGCTGCCCCGAATAGCAAGATTGAATCACTGAATGAAATAGTGCATAGTATGAAATTAACTTTTTAAGAATTGCATTCTATTTTGGCCAGGTGCAGACCCAGACATTGTCACACGGCGGCCATGTCCGAAGGACACCACTTCAGAAAGAGCAGAGAGAGAGAGAGAGAGAGAGAGAGAGAGAGAGAGAGAGAGAGAGAGAGAGAGAGAGAGAGAGAGAGAGAGAGAGAGAGAGAGAGAGAGAGAGAGAGAGAGAGAGAGATAGAGAGATAGAAAGAAAGAGAGATACAGAGATGCAGAGATGCAGAGAGGCTTAGATACAAATATGTATGCAGAGATACAGATGTGCAGAGATCAAGAGATACAGGGATCAAGAGATGCAGAGATCAAGAGATATAGAGATCAAGAGATATAGAGATCAAGAGATACAAAGATCAAGAGATGAAAAGAGTAATGGAGAAGGGAGAGAGGGAGAAGAATATATGGATATAGATATCAATGTATTTATATGCATATATATATATATATATATATATATATATATATATATATATATATATATATATATATATATATATATATATATATATATATATATATATATATATATATATATATATATATATCTGTAGGTGAAGACATGGACCTGTATTTCGATATAAATGTATAGATTAGGTATATGCCGCGCCTTCAGTTGTTCTTGTGCCTTGTGTTCGCCGACGTTAAATTCACGATAGTTTTGCAGGACTCACAAGCGTTTGTTTCAGCGCTGGACGCCCGGCAGCCATCCCAGAGACTCGTGTTTCGCGACGTCACCCCTCGCCGAAGAGCGGATAGCTAGTGATCATAGTGACTTCTAGTGATCAAGCCACCTCCTGCCACAAACACACAAATGCACATACACACAAATACACACACACACACATACATACACACATACCTACACACACACATACACACACACATTTACACTCACGCTGCATATTACTAGGTGTCGAGCTCGGCTGTGGCTCAGTCACCTATTGGTCCGTTAACAGCAGAGCTGGGGCAGGCTGTCATCTAGTATGTTGCGACGGCGCAAAATATGCTGCTTATCCCCTGGTTCTCTAGATCTACCAGGAGACATAAATAAGTCAGAGCGTCCCTCTTCGATCCTCCGCAATATTCATGACCACCTAGTGTTTTTGTTCTTCAGTAATACCTTCACAAATGACACATCTCTATGTTTGTTGATTGAGGAAGAGAATACCAGAGGTAATTGTGAGCCTATATGGAGTACTCTCATTTACCTTGTACCGATTCAGTGCTCCATTAGAAATTGCAAGACCGCCATCAGTTAGCCGTTTCTAGATCAGCTCTGCTTTTGAAGCAGGCTGGCGGTTCAGATCGCGGCCAGCTCGCCTCTTCGGGGAAATCCGAGCCGGGCTGCTGCTTCGAGCGCCCAGCCACGCAGGCTGGGAATCGGACGACTGCAGTGGCGGACACAGTTGTTGAACTATTCATCATTTTGTCAACATGTACAGTATCTTCAGATCTATATGCTGTTGTGCTATTGGCGCATCATCTTTTCCCTGTCAGTCATGTGGAGGTATCCTTGGAGATTAAGCTGAAGACGCCACTGGCAACTTGCACATGTCACTGGATACGGCGAGGGTGAGGCATTATACCGTGCGGTCGTCTGGGGGAGGGGAGGGGTAGTTGATGCGTGGTCTTCCAACGCAGGTTTGGGACGGGCTACAGGGAACTGACACCAGCGGACGGTCTGGCTTATTCAATGGCCGACGTGGTTGACTGGTTTAAGGTCGATACACATATGCATAGTGCAAGGTGTTGAACGATATGTCAAATGTATGGCTTTTTAACCTTGAAATCATTCTGCTCGCATGCAGCATCCAGCTAGGAGTGTGTGTGTGTAAGTGAATTATAACAGCCTGCCACCGTGTGGTGATTTCGGCTGTTTACAACTTTGAAGTCGGTTGGAGGTGGTGGTCCGGACGGTGCCTGGTAGTAGTTGGTGGAGGGGGTTGGGGGTCATCGCTTTTGGTATTAACATTGCAAACATACATGGTCATACACTGTTAGTTGTCTCTTACAATCTTTTTTTTGTCTTTTGTCTAGTTCTTTGTTGTTGTTTTCTTTCGGTTCTTTTTTTTACTTTTTTCCTTTCTTTTTGTTTGTTTGTTTTAGTTTTTGTTTTTGTTTTGTTTAGTTTTTTTCTGTTTTTTTTCAATTCCTTTTTACGTTTGTTTGAGGTTCTGATGTCGGTCTGGCACCAGCTTCTTTCGATTAAAAAAAAAAAAATAAACACATGTCATGGGCAGAGTTGGGAGAGACTGGGTTGAGGAGTTGTTCGGATGTTTGTTCCTATGCTGTCTAGTGTCGAGTAGGTTTATTACGTGTTTTGGTTTTCATGGGTGTTGTGGTTGGTTTGTTCGTGGATGTAGTGCTTGGTTTGTTGGTTGCTCGTGTTGTCGGTGCTTGGGTGGTTTGTAGAGTGGTTCCTGCGCTATCTGAGCTAACGTCTTCTTCCTCTGAGTCTGTGGGTGTGGGTGGTGTCTGACATTTGACCTCAGGTCATCTATGTAGCAGCAATTTATCGGGCCATTACCTGCTGCGGTTACTGTAACCGGGCCGCCCCCTGACATCTCCGTTGGGCGGCTCGTCGCAATCGGCTTCGCAAAGAATGGAGTGAAGTACATGAATAAAGTATGGAAGCGCTTAGGTACACAATGACAAACAGCAGTTTTCAAGATGTGTAGGGAATAACACACAAAGTGACATCAACCGCATGACAGTCATTTGCATTTATGACAGCATTCCAGTTGACCAAGTTTGGTTCCATTAACCTGTCATGAACTGGACCTAACTTGACCTCGGTGATCTAACATAACTTTGAAACTATATGGCATAATAATATACATGAAACAAGTCGCTAGTGTTGCCAAGAACATTTCCCTTTTGCCAATCTATGGGAAGCGCATCAGCGCCGATTTTTGTGGATTGGCGCTGCGAGATTTTCGGACTTTAACGGCCCCTAACTCGAAATTTGTTGTCCAATTTCCGTTTTTCATGCTTTAAGCAACGCGCCTGTTAATTTTAAGCAGGTACGCAAACAATGGTGTTTATCTGCCAGTAACTATCTGGAGTGATGTACGAAAAACGGGAGGGGTAGGCGGATTTCGCCACCCCCCCCCTCCAGGGCGTGTGTTAATTTTCAGAGTCCTTGCGTTTCGTGGTTATGGCTTCAATTTGCATCACGTGGGTATCACTTGACGTGGCTTGCCGTACGGTATCAGAATGTTGAAATATCGAAGTAATTTAAAAAATGTCGAAGGTCCGGCGTGTTTACAATTATTGAGTGTAGTAGGAATAGGACGGTCAGATCTATGTTTGTTTGCAGCCTTTGTGATAGCAGTCACTCGCATCCTATATGACTAGGGGCTCCCCAAGAAATCCGTCGTAACCTGTTCGGACGGTGCTCTCATCGCCGGTTTTTAATTTACGCTGCCACATTGCTGTTACGGACATACAAAACATGTAACTTTCTTTTCAGTTTGACCGCTTTCCTTTTAATGACTCAACTGTAGTTGTCAAATTTGCAAGAGAAGCCACACGTGAATGCGCACAATTTTATAACTAGCCCGAGTTCATAACCGCGAGAGAGTAATGTTGTAATCAGGTGTAGAACCCAGGAATTTTCATAGGGGCACCTGTCTGGAGAGGCGCCATTTCTTTGGATCGGCTCCACTGTGAAAGCGCCTGAAGTGGCGCCTCTCCCTGCAAAATTCGAAGGGGAGGGATGCACTCGGCTCTTCCGCAAGGGGCGCATTTCCTTCTAAGGGGAGCCTTTTTATTTAATAGAGGCGCCTCAAGCTGAAAAATGAGATCGGGAACATTGGAACCTTTTCAGAGGGACGCATTTCCCGGCCTGGGGGAATGTGTCCCCATAAAACAGGATAGCATGGGAAATGAAATTGCATGTTCATCTTTGCTACCATAAAACCATCGTCCGATAATTTATGTTTTTCTGCTACAAGAGGGCAACGTTAAACATACTTAAAACATTGCTCTAACATTGTTGGACCTGATTCACTATGGTGATGGTGAATCAGGTCCAACACAAGTCACCAAAATATCATTTTTAGCAATGGTGAATATGAAAAATTGAAATACACTGGAATTGAAAATGAATTGAAGTGTCTGAAAATGGCATTGAAAAGGAAGTGGCTGAAATCCAAAGTTTTGTTATGTCCAGCCGGCCACGTGTGTGCTGTCATGTGCGTGTCAGAATGTTGGCTGACCACGTCGGCAGCTAGGTCCAGCCGGCCACGTGTACGCCGTCATGTGCGTGTCAGTGTGTTGGTTGACCACGTCGACAACTAGGTCCAGCCGGCCACGTGTGTCTGTCAGTGTGTTGGCTGACCACGTCGACAACTAGGTCCAGCCGGCCACGTGTGTCTGTCAGTGTGTTGGCTGACCACGTCGGCAGCTAGGTCCAGCCGGCCACGTGTGCGCCATCATGTGCGTGTCAGTGCATTGGCTGACCACGTCTACAACTAGGTGCCGCCGCCACGGAACGGCTCGCGCCAGACGGCACGGAGCCTTGGGGTAGGCTGGTGCCGTGACTTTAGCTACTCGTGGTCGACCACAAGTTGTGGGATTCTATTGCAATCGCTAGTCATCAGCTACTTCGCCGGGTCACACTGAACCCGACCGGCGGGTTGGTGCCATAATGTACATGCCATATCGATCCCCGATAATACAAAGCCATGTATATTTGCTGATGAATATTTGCTATGTGTTCACAACCGAATGTCAGTACACACTGAAGCTGTCAGCCGCCTCCACGATGCTGCTGCTCCCCGCATGGCTCTCGTTCGATATCTCGTTCTTGTATGGCCATTTTATGAGCCATCTTCCATATTGACTGAAGCGATTGTATCTGAATACGCTGGGTTTCGACAAGAGACTTTGTTCGAAAACAATGATCTCGTCTAGGTTTACATTTGGGTTTACTTATGTTTTGATTTCATTGTCTTTTTTTGTGCGAGTATGAGAAGTCCAACTGTTGGCCAACTGGCCAAAATACTGTTGCAGAAGCATGGATCACGAATACAGTTGCTTATAAAAGGAATAGTTTCGATGTCAGGGATGTGTTGCTGATTCAATAATTGTTCCCTATTCATGTTCCCACAACTAATTGTATAATTGTAGATAATCATAGATGTGTGGGAGGGATTCCAGCGTCCCAATCTACCTCCTTCCCCACCACTTGTGTACATCGTAGACATCTCAAAGGGCCCGTTATTATTTGCAAGGGCTTGGAGGCGTTCTTAGGCTCCAAACAACACCTAAAAAATTTATGTTGAATTTTCTGTCTCCACCAAGACAATAGCGTAGAGGAGTGCGAATGGACCACTAGCATGGCCCTCGGGCCGTGTCATGGACCCGTAGAATCCCAAGAATGGGGTGACCGATCCAGTCACCCTCTTAGCTACGTCCAAGTTTGTGGCACTGACTGTGAAGATCAGGAGCAAGGAACGAATGATACCTTCCCTTCCTCAGGCTTCTGGCTGCACCATTGGATGTTTTGCATGTGCATGTATGGACATCTAGTGCTTTACACCATTAAAAATCATTTGTTCCGAGCTATGACAATTTTGTCGACGTAAAATTTAAACGCAAGCCCAAATAGCCTTTATCAATCCACCAATCGTTTTACCTCCTGACCTCTCCACTGGGAAGGTTGACATTTCGACATTCTTAAAGTGTATATTAGACGAACCTGAGCTGTCCAGTTTCAATATGTGTCCAATAGATTTCGAGATGGAGGGGATAGATGGGGGGGATCCACCCCATAGATTCAGGCCTAAACGAGCCCCACTTTAGTAAATGTAATGAATCCACAGACACCTCTGGTCTTCTTAATACAACTACATTTTAACAATATTCTGAGCACGCCTGTGCTCTAACGTACGGTTGCTTACGTGCAGATACTCCGAAGTACGCTTGTGCATGCAAACATGGGTAAGTTCCCTTGCATCTGTGTATGTACATTTCTGCATATTCACGTACATTTGCGCTGACCTATATTCATATACGCAACTTTGCCCTCCATACATTTGCGCTCACTTACATTTGCGCATGTGTGCTTTCGTGCTTACGCAGACTTGAGTGTGCGCACAATTGGCATGCGTATACGTCAAAGTACGCGAAGCCAATGAGATACAGCACATTCACACAAACTGATTCGACCGGGCGCACTTTCCGGTGACTCGCAGTGCATGTACAACACTCGGTGCTTGGGAACATGAGTGTCGAAACAACAGCAAAAAACAAACACTCAGCAGGGAAGAGGTGACAAATCCCTACCAATACGGGGTCAGACACAATCATTCCTGCGCCATACACATGATGTCGGTCTGCCACCTTCATAATATGACGCTTTATTGGCCCTCACAACCTGGGGTGGGGGGCGAATGACTCATCTTTTCCTTTTCCTAGGCCTGTCTATGATTGGGAAGTCGAAAGTTGTTTTGGGAGAAGAGGGACGATAGATTTCCTAGGCATGTTCTTTACAGTTAACAACATAAAACCCTGGCTTGCATAGCACAGCCTATCTCGCGCCCAGCAAACAGTTTTCGAATCCCTTACATGAAAGACGTTCTATGGCAGTGGCGTTAGCAAAGAACTGCTAAAGTAGTCGATATTATCCCATCTCTGTTGCTGAACCCAGAGACGTCTACAGAGTGGCTTTCTCCTGTTCTTGCCACGTCTCCCCGAGTGTTCCGTACATTCATCAGCATACAATGTGCAGTTCAGTGCACTGCCGAAGATCCCAGGAGTGGTGGGAAGGTTGGAAATAAATGCTGTCTGCTGGGTCCGTGATCTCTGTTTCGGGGTATGAAAACATGAAGCTGAAAACATTCAGCTTTCCAAAAATGAGAATCTGGTCATGCACTGTTGCACGTCATGGAGTTTTTAGCTCGATTGGCCGATCCAGAGGGCCCGATTCTATTACGTTTGCAAGATATCACAATCTAAAGCTTAGCGGACATTTCATATGTCACACGCCGGGGATGGATACTACATGAGGGCGCATTGGCCTAGACAGACCCGTTTCATAACATGCTGGGAGGTCATGTTAACCAAAGGTACGGCATATCACGATTATGCACACCGTCATCTTTTTTCGGGGGATTGAGATCTATTTCAATGATTTAGTGAATATGTATTTTCTTATCATTACATTCGGGAGTATTCTATGGCCATTCGGAAGACGTTGGAATTGATGGACACAAATTTGAAGTAACAGATTTAGGAAGTCTGCATTTTTCGCATAAATTGACTGCGCATCGGACGCTGTGATGTTTTATTTCTTGAACGGGAATAGAATCGCCAGAGGTCGGTTGAAACAAAATGAAGGCTGCGAACACATGCCAGCTGCTACAAAACTTGCACACTGCGATACAACGCATACCGACCAATTATGTGATGGTTGGAATCTTCCATTCTGCTTCTTAACGGAACAGTAGCTGTTTGGAAGAGCTAGTAAACATGGAAGGAATTAGCCAGATTCTTACCGAATCACACACGTATGTTCCGATAACATAACTATAAGACAAGATTAAGACAGGAGAAATCTTAAATTCAGCTGCAATTTCCAACCGCAAAATCAAATGATGCTATACAAAAATAGCCCAAGAAAATCACTTCATCGCATAAATTTTAACAAGATATACAGTGTCGGTGCATTCTGTAGAACTTTACCACTGTTTAACTGATTAAGCCGATGTGTTTTAGATGTACGCAAATACAATCGTACATGATGAGTAATACATGAGTAATTCTTTCCTTGAGGATTTGGAACGGTGGTCTAGCCTATTGGTCGCTTACCTACAAAAAGCAGTTGCTTCGTCAGCAAGCGCTATTGCGACATAAAAATTCCAACACCGTGCAAGTAAAAGAGAGCCAACTCGTAATGAACCTCGAGTGCACAAGAGGCAGGAGGCTATAATGAACTATGGGTAACCCGTTCTCGCAGGTTAATGCACATTTTCACCACCGACACCGTGACGGTTTCGCGATGCGAACAATCATCGGATTTTAATCGAAAGAAAAAATGCTTTATCGGAGGAAATTCTGGTCCAACAAACATTGGACTGCCAGCGGATTTTAAAGCAAAACACCCACAGAAGCATACAATTATAGCGGAAACACTACAGCGGATAGGTTTGTACTCAAGATGAAGTTTCCATTTAGACAAAATGTGTTTCCACGGGAGCTGTGCATCCTATAATAAAAAATGAAGAAAATATGTAGAATGATCTACATTCGTCCAGTACACTCTACAATTACCTACGTTATTTGAATATAATTGTTAATCTGAAAGAAAAGTTTTCAACAAAAGTTTTAAAAAGTTGCACAAAAGATGCGACATAGGGACTTTCTCCGCCGGTGTTTTTGGATATTTGGATATTAATATCAATATTTGCTATGGCAAAATGTTCTTTCCGAGACGCGAACTCCGAATCACCGGCTTGAATTACATGCTTATGGTATTATAATGGGCATCGCAACCACTCAGAAGGTAAGAAAATACCGTCAAATCACCCTACTTCACCGACTCAGCAGAAATCACAAGTTTTGGAAGAAAAAAATTGGGAAAAAATTCCCAAAACTGTGATAATTCCAAAGTGGCCCACGACCCCTGATCCCATATTCAGCCAAAAAAATCGATCAGCGATTTTCCAAACCAAACTCCGAATCACCCATTCCGGGCAAAAGCGCCAAGTCGACTCCTAATCACCCACTTAGGCTTCCATAACTTTTCATCAGCGACACCGTGACTGGTTCGCGACGCGAACCGTCCACTTTCGCGCCACACACGCTGCGCTTTCTCCGTTCCTTCCCAAGACAGCTGATCAATGGCGTCACCAGGGTACGACTAGTCGGCATATTTAGGGCGGACAATGCAAATATTGCGCGATAATCACAATGTATTCAACATTTTAGGTAGCCATCAAATCTGATACAAACAGGTCTGAGCAGGGTGTTCGTTCTCTGCATCCGCCACTGCGCCGCATATCAGCTTCCCACGGGGCGACGGCCGGTTCCCGACGTCTGAAAAGTGAACAATGTGCGCACACAGAAAAAGCGTATTCAACGACACATCCTGCCATCTAGTGATAAATATTGTTATCTATGCTTCAACGTTCAATCGCATGACATTCATTCAATATCCGTTGCTATAATACCTAGACCGTGCTGCTACCTAGCGATAGCTATCTGAAGTGATGCTTCTAGAAAATTAAAAAAAGTTCTTGAATCTGTGGAGGTTTCAACCTGTGGAGGTTACGACCGCTGCTGAGTTGTGGAGGTTATGACCGCTTCGTACTTGTGGAGGTTGCAACCTGTGGGGATTACGACCTGTGGAGGTTATGACCTGTGGATGTTATGACCGCTTCGGAGTTGTGGAGGTTACGACCTGTGGAGGTTACGACCTGTGGAGGTTATGACCGGTGCGGACTTGTGGAGGTTACGACCTGTGGAGGTTATGACCGCTGCGGACTTGTGGAGGTTATGACCTGTGGAGGTTACGACCGCTGCGATGTATTGAATTTGTGGAGGTTGTGACCTGTGGAGGTTACGACCTGTGGAGGTTATGATACGTCTCCACTCCACCTACTCGGCACCTGATCTGGCGGGGGACGGACCGAGCGCCATCAACAAGAACCGGAGGAGCGAGGCATAGTCCACACCATATACGTGAGGGACTACCGAACAATTGGCAATCTACTTGCGCAATTGTATTGACAGTTCGCCGTGTCCCGTATGTGCTTGAGTGCGTGAAAGGTGTAAATAACAACGCGAGGTCCCAAATCGAAGTGCTGTGTTTTGGATGGACGATCACGGCCAGCGATCAACAGACCAGCCACAGCAGCAGCAGCAGCCGCAGCCTCAGCACACCGGACCGGCCACCCTGTCATATTGGTGCCGCACACCCACGGATGTCGTGAGCCAGCTGAACATCCCACAGCGTGGTCTTCACATCGGCCTCCCCGTCCCCCTGGAGCCAAACGCCAAGGAAGGTAAATTCCTCTCCCCCACCCATCTCGACTTCCTAACCCACGGCAGTTGTACCTGCTGGGACATTCTAATCCCAGTAATAGAACACCGCCTCGCCTATTCCCTCATCGAGGACGATCTGTGTACGTACCACCGTACTTACTGGACCAACCTACGCCGTGACGGGCACTTCTGCCGCTGCCACACCGACAACTCCTACGAGTACTGCTTTCAGTGTGGGTATTGCCATTTGTGCCATTGCGACCTAACCACCACCTCTACCCCCCGTTTCCACCGCTGTACCTGTCCTCCCTGTCTACACCGTTGCTGCGGTTTCACTTCAGCGACCCCGGACGCCTACCAACTACTAATTCTAACACACGATAAAGAGGGAGTCGACCGTTGCCGGATAGGACCTCCTCGGACGGTACGAGAGGAAGACCTGCCGCAGCCGGACTACCAAGTAATCGCCACTCTACCGGACGGAACAAGAATACTGGGAGCTGAAGGCTACACCCACCCATCTCCATTCGTACCAACCCTCCGGAACGACTTCAGCTTGCCAACCTTCTTAGAAACTGCCGCCACCACGAGCGACGAGAACCACCACCAAGCATCCGGCTCGATCGACATCTGAGGCGGACGACTGCACTTCCCCCCCCCTACCGGTTGGTACAAAATACCCCGTGTCCCGCAAATTGTTTGAATTATATTTAGTTGCTTTAAACGGTTAACGTAAAACACCGTACGAAATGGCTTTCGAGACTGGACCAGAGGATCAACATTACGCTGTACCCACGATGGATTCCAACATATGTGCAATGGGAGACGATATTGCGATGGCTCCTTTCCTAACCGACGTGCTCAGTCAGAGCAAGAGATTCGATGGCCAAAACTCTGATGGTTTGAGATCATGGGTCGACACTGTAGATGAGGTCTTTAGATGTAGTGGCGGCAATGAAAAAATGACTCTTTTGATAGCCGGACGACTTTTGATCGGTGCCGCAAAACGGCAATACATTCGAATTGTAGATAACGGACCACGCCCCCAATCTTGGCAGTTACTGAAAAATGAGATGATGGCTAGATATGCAGGAATGCACGACCTTAGAACGGTACAGGAACAATTGAAAAGAATTAAACAGACAAAAAACGAAACCCTAGAACAATACGGAGAGAGGATTAACGTGCTCGCTCACAAGTTATACTCGACGACCGAAATTGATTTGCCCCCGATTCAAGCCCAGCTGTCCGGAAATTTTATTGATGGCCTGTACGACAAACGCATGCAGGTATATCTGATCCGTAAACATCCCGCCACCCTTGAACAAGCCGTAACCGCAGCCGAAAAGGAGCGCAATCTCCAATACTTAGTAGACCTACATACAAAGGACCATGAGCCTATGGACGTTAGCGCCATTGCCACACACGTTACCGACCAGCTTTCCGGACAAATCACCCAACTAACTGACGTAGTGACGAATTTAGCTTCCCGAGTCGACCAGGTAACGCAGATCCCTCCCCAGAACGCTAGACCTACACAGGTAAGAGCGCAGCAACCGATAGAATATGAGCGGCACCCCAGGGAACCACCGCCCCAAGTGTACCAATCGCGACAATCCAGACAATATGCTCCGCCGCCAAACAACCGATACCCGGACTCTCAACGAACACCCACAGCACCAAACTCCCCCCGTAACGCGTACAGATGGACGGCCGAAGGCAGGCCCATATGTAACTTCTGTAACTTCCCAGGGCACATCCAGCGTGTATGCCGGAAGAGGGCATACGAAATGTCTCGTCCCCAGCCCCAGCAGTCGCGAAACCCTTTAAACTAGAGAGGCCTCACACCGACTCACCCACTGTGCCCGAACAACAAGCCCTCGTCTGTCAGGTAAGCGAAGATTGTCCATTTGTAGATATTTGTATAGGCTCCCAACCGTTTAGATCGCTTCTCGATACTGGTGCGCAATTTTCTCTAGTTGACGAACAATTCCTTACCTTATGTGACCCCACCCTGGTGAAGCCAATCCAGCAAACGAAAAACGTGTCACTCGTCTCTGCCTCTGGTCATAAACTGCCCATATCAAAGTGTGTGAAAATACGCATTACTCTCGGGAAAGTACGTATGTATCATGATTTCTTTGTGATTCCAAATTTCAGTCATGACATGCTCCTTGGAGTAGATTTCCTAACCGCACGGAAAGCTCGACTCGATTTCGAAAACCTCACGCTTACCATTGGAAAAAATGTGTACCCTCTCAAAACGAAACCAGAACGGAGACAGACCGAAGTATTCCTGGTCAGATTGTCAGACGACATTCAAGTGTTTCCCCGCTCCGACATGCAAATTAAATGTCATATAGCAAAGCAGAAGACTCCAGGAGAAAACTTTGTAGTGTCCCAATTGGCCACTTCCCCTTGTTTTGAGGACGAACCCGGAGTACTACTGCCCAATGCCGTGGTGAAAATGTCCAAAAATAAGCACGTCCCTTGGGCCATTGTCAACGAAACAGGTCGTTTCTTGCACTTTAGAAAAGGTCAGGTGATTGGCGTTGCATCAACATTTGTGGAAGGTGACGTAGGAGAGAAAGCCAATATGTTATCGGTCACCCAGTCAGCAGACGTGCCATATTCACCTCAGGACAAACTGCGCTCCTTCAATTTGGATCACATTCCCGAACCCCAAAGGAAACAAATGAGCGAAGCTCTCTCTAGAAACCTCGATGTTTTTGTACAGAAGGACATAGAATTAACCATGACCGATGCAACGGAAATGAGGATCAACACTCAGAACCACCAGCCAATTAGGCAAAAACCGTACCGTCTGCCCTTGGCACACCGCCAAATATTAGATGACAAAATTCAGGAAATGTTTGACGCCGGAATTATACGTCGAAGTAACTCCCCTTGGCTATCCCCTGTTATTGTAGTACCCAAAAAGGACAAAACATACCGTGTGTGCTTAGACTTCAGGAAATTAAATGCTGTGACTATTGTCCCCGCGCCCAGTATCCCCGCTGCAGACGATATTTTACTGTCATTAGGAAAATCGAAGTTTCGAAGCAGTTTAGACCTAAAAGCCGGATTCTGGCAAATACCCATTGCAGAAGTAGACAAAGAAAAGACTGCCTTTGGAACTGATGCAGGTATATTCGAGCACAACAGAATGTGCTTTGGTTTGTCAGGCAGTCCCGCTGTTTTTCAAAATCTGATGAACGCCGTCCTTGGCGACGTCCGACAGTTTGCTCTGGCCTTCATTGATGATATCATTGTCTTCAGTAATACTTTTGAGGAACACCTACAGCACCTGGAACTAGTGTTTGACCGATTGCGAAAAGCCAATCTTAAGCTGAAAATATCAAAGTGCGACTTCTTACGTGAGAAATTGAATTACCTAGGACATGTCGTTTCCAATGAAGGAATATCGGTAAATCCAGAGAAAGTTCAGGTCATGCGGGAAATGCCAGCTCCAACCACAGTCCGTCAGGTCAGAAGCTTTCTAGGTATGGCTTCATATTACCGAAAGTACGTTCCCGAATTCAGCAAAATCGCTAGACCCCTGACGGCCATGACAAAGAAAAATGCAAAGTGTAAATGGACCCCCGAAGCGCAACAGGCATTTGACTCATTGAAGCATAGCTTAGTTACAGCCCCAGTGTTAGCTTTTCCAGACATCTCCAAGCCTTTCAAGTTGTATACAGACGCATCCCAGTATGCTCTAGGAGCTGTGCTTACCCAGGAACAGGATGGTCAGGACAGAGTTATACAGTACGTGTCGCACCAATTATCGGAGGCACAGCAAAAATGGCCCACTATTGAGAGAGAGGCTTACTCGATTATCTACAGTTTAGGTAAACTCCGTCACATAGTAGTAGGGACACAGTTGACCGTATACACAGATCACAAACCGTTGAAACACCTATTCACAAGTGAAATGAAAAACCCGCGCATACAACGTTGGGCTATCATGTTGGGCGAATACGGCTGCAAAATTGAATACATTTCCCAAAAACCCCAAAACTACACTGCAGATGTAATGTCACGTCTCGAAAATACGCCCATAGCCGGAGACCTAGCGGACAACGAACACCTAGATTGGAAAGGCCCCGATGAAGAAGTTAACGTAGTGGACAATGCATACCAGTCGGAATCCGATTCAGAGACAGAGGACATGATGGTCGCTCCGACAAACGACATCAACTCCGCCTTGCCTAGCTTACCCGACCTCAGAGAAGCACAATTAGCTGATGACGAACTGGAGAACATTAGATCAGAATTAAACAAAGAAAATTCTCAGTTCATGACTAAATACTGTTTAGAAGACGGATTACTCTATCATGTGGAGAAAGAAACAAAAACGCGCCCTCAAACTCGAATGCAACTGATGCTGCCCCTTCCCTTCAGGAAACCAGTGTTAGAGTGTATGCATGATGGTTTCTTCGGTGGACATTTGGGTATTGAAAAAACTATTGATAACTATTGATCTAGTAAGAGGCCAACACGTTAAAGCGGATGTACCAGTTATTCCGTACGAGCAGTAGACTCTCGTATGTCCGAACGTATACAAACATAATTACACAAAACGCGACAACAACATATACAAACACCAACACACACAACGCGAGGTCGATACATACAAACACACACACTCGTAACGCAGTGGCCTGGCGGACCCACGCGGTTGCTGCGGCTGGCGCTTGGAAAGCCACTTGCGGCTACTGGCGGTGGGCACGCATGGCCACCTGCGGCAGGCACTCCTGACGTGGCAACGTCAGCGTCGCGGGCATCTGATCCGGCGTTTCTTCAACCATTGTCCGACCCGACCCGTCATCTAGACGCGGGCGGTTGCACTCGTACGGGGAGGGGGAACGTGATGTGGGCCTCACATCGATGTGTCGTGTCGAGGGGGGGTTCAGTTGCTTAACGCACAGGGGGCGCAAGCGACTAGGTCCGTCGATTTGATGGGACGGCGGCTCGTTGTGCCGCAGTCGCCATGACGGGAATGGGCGTATCCGGGCGTGACGTCGGTTCTTCCGATGGTACGGGCTCCGAGCTCTGGTCCAGTGACCGCTGAATGGGTAGAGGCTGGCGTAATTCTATGGCTGGTTCATCAGAGGGATCCTGGCGCGATACGGGGGTGAATCTGGGGAAGCTAACAGAAAAACGTTGTCCGGGGCAGCATACCTTGACGCACAAGGCCAACACGATTGCGGTAAAAACGCCGATTGACAGAATCAGAAGCCATGTGCGATTGTAGGCGGAGGGGAGGTGATCTCGTGTACTGGCCAAAGGTACCATTTCGATATCATCGAAATAGGTGGTAGCCGGGAGACCGTCGATATGAACGGCGGGGAGTTCCGTAATGTTTAGTAAGTTTAATTTTCGAAGGGACCGTGTCCAACGGTTCCGCCATATTGGTATTGAGTCGTTGACCAGGACAGTTCTGGCATCAAATGGTGGTAGTTCGAGATGGGTAGCACGCGCGTAATGAGGCGGTAGGTAAAACGTGTCCCCGGTGGCTGAGCATTCACTGTCTAATTTTAGGATATCGGTGTTTCGGTTTATCGTGAGGGTTTTACTGGTAGTGGCGGTGACGCAGGAAATGGTGATGTGGAATGGGTGACTTGACACCATTAACCATTGTCCTTGGCCGAGATAGTAAGCCCGTGGTTCGTTGTTAGTACGGTGAGCGACAGGTGAGCAACGAGCGTGGACAGCGATGGTATCATTCCGGAATAAAGCGACTACACATTCGGTGGAGGCTACCGTGGAGTAAGCAGGTTCATGTAAGTTGCAAAAGGGTTTGTTCGCGAGAATACACGTTTCTATGGTGAGCTTGTCGGGCTGGATATAAAGTTGTCTGTTTTCAGACACGAGCAGGTATTCGGATTCCGAGGGCAGGTAACTTAGCGAGATATTGTGCGATCCGTGAGGTACCAGGTATGGGAAGAAGCGAAATATGTCAAAGGCACGCAGGACATGTAGGAGCGGGATGTAAAATATGACATGAAAGGCTCGTTCCGTTCGGACTAATTTCGTTTTCACCGTTCTGATCTACTCGTTTTTACTAGTGGTAGAAAATGGCAATGCGAAGTTCGTTGGAAGGGCTTTCTGTATTTTCCGTAGCAAACGTGCAAACTGTTGGGCTGATAACACCTGGGAATGTAAAATACCGGCTTCCGCTAGAGCCAATTTGGTGATCATGGTACTAAGCTCGAAATGTAAGCGATGGAGGCTCTGAGTTACTTGGAATATGGTATCCTCTAGGTAAGTCAAGGCGAATACCAGTGCCACGGGATCGTTATTTTGTGACTGAGCCCGAGCGTAGAAATGGTCAACTGTGCGAGACATGGTACGTAGGGCTTTGTTGACCTTAATTAAAGCCTGCCGATTTTGGGTCGTAGATATGGCCGTCTGGTTGAGGACGTGCAAGGTTCCATTAAAAAGATGAGCCATTGCCATTTCCTTGTTGTTTATCAATTCGATATTATTTTTCACATGGTCAATCTCGGATTAGGTAGCGGTGCCAAACAGATAAGAGAATGCGTCTCCTATGCCGTTAATTAGTCCTCTCTTTTGGCGGAACGATCGTGTATGGGGTGTAGGATCCAGCAAATCGCGGTAGGTGACGGATAGGTCATTGGTGTCATGCTCGAGGATTTCAATAGCCCGGTTAGTTCTATTCTCTTTAGTCATTAGCGCGTATTCCATGGATACGGTAAGGTTGTTTAAACCGAAATGACGATTCGCGAGGGAGCGAGATAATCCGGAGAGTACGTGGATGGCGTCGCGAACGTATCTTATTTGGGTGCGGTACGGGGTCATAGGGATTGAGACGGTAACAGCTCATGAACTGTAGCTGGGGTACGTTTTTCCTAAGGGTATGAATAAGTGTCCGGGGTCACGTGGGGCATTATCAAGGAGGGTTTCATTTCCTCCGTGGGTAATCACGATCCAGCCAAGAATTACACAGCATATCCCGAGGTTCATTGTGCGCTGAAACAGAAGATATTGCTTATGATGGCATCTACTATCGTAAACAACATGTGACGATCAAGCAACAGATCCGATGGCGTTCTACTCTGGGAACGACCATATTCTGCGAATGTTTGTACATTCGCGATGTTCACCTCTGGGGATGAACATCGGGGTTCGGACTGTAAACGAGGTCGTTTATCCTGGGTCAAAACATCTTCTACATCCGTTTCGTTTCTCCGTTTTCGTTCGTTGGCAGGAAAGTCCATAAACTGACCAAACCGTAACCCTTCGTTCGGGCGCGCACTATCCAATGCTTGCTTCCTTGAACGTAAATCGTAACGGTGAGTCTGTCGCGTGTCGGAATACTCACCGTTCAGTTGTTGCGGTCGTGTTTGTCCCAAACTCCCTTCTCTGTCCGTTAACAGTGATGGGTCATTAGCTGGAGGCAAATCAACCTTCGAAGGGTCCGCAGGGAATGGTGGGGTTTCGCCATATCCCCGTTCTGTAGTTCCGTGACCATAGTTCTGGTCCGTGGTTCCGTAGCCATAGTTCTGGTCCGTGGTGGGCTGCTCATCCTCGCCTGGTAACTGCCGTTGGTCATACCAGAGGCGATCGCTAAGGGGGAGCTTAGCTGCGCGTAGGGGCTGGTGGCGGAGCGGCTCCTCCTCCGGTTTTGTCCTTACCTGGATCGGTCGTCGTACGGATTCGTACGTCCTGTTCCATATATCCTCAACATCTCTAGGTCTCAGATTCTCTGAGTGCACTAGCTTGGTTTTTCCATTCATCATGTTCTTAATCACATAGTTTTCGTTGCCTATTTTAGAGACGATTCTAAAATAAGGTTTCCAGAACAGGGTAAATTTTGTCGACTCTCCTGGTTTAACAGATGGGTCGTGGTAATAAACAGGGTCTCCTGGCTTGAAGGAAGACGCTTGAGCTTTTCTGTCAATCAGTGCCTTGTTGTGATCTCGGGACTGTTGACGATTTTGAACTACATCCTGGAAGGCGTTGTGCAAAAATTCAAAAGTTTGGGCGACGTAATCTTCTCCTGTATAGCGAACACGAGGTTGTAGGAAGGTGTCAATGGGAACACGGGCATCTCTTCCATACATGATGACAAAGGGGGAGTGATTCGTGGTCTCATTCTTGCTCACCCGATAAGCGGCTAGGCAAGGATCCAGTACTTGATCCCATTGACTTTGGTTCTCGCTAATTTGCTTGGAGATCATTTCGTTCAAAGTTTTGTGAAACCTCTCCGTTAAGCCATTACTTTGTGCGTGGTAACTTGAGGTGCGGAGTTTCGTTACTCCCAATTCCTTGCATACCAGATCCATAATCGCATTGCAATATTCTGTGCCTTGATCACTAAGAAGCATGTTGGGACAACCGTGTCGAGGAAGGAATTCTTTCAATATCAATTTTGCAATGGTTTCCGCAGATTTGTCTGGAATGGCCCAAGCTTCTGGCCATCCACTGAAATGATCTACAATTGTGCAGACGTATCGGTTTCCATTGTCCGAAATGGGGAATGGGCCACAAGTGTCGATACCAATTATATCAATTGGGTATCGCGGCATCGGCATGTCCTGCATGGGACGCCTTTCTTTCCTGAGTTTCCTCCGGTTGCAGGTTTCACAAGTCTGGACGTACTGTTTCACGTCTTTCAGCATCGTCGTCCAATAATACGATTTGGCCACTTTATCAATAGTTTTTTTCAATCAATAGTTATCAATCAATAGTTAATGTAACTCGATGCAGGCTACGGCCACCCTGTCATAGCAATAGGTAGGTATTAATCAGTGCAGTCATACAATACCAACGTCCGGTAGCCTGCATCGAGTGACACAAAGGATACCATTCAGTGTGACCACTCCGCTCCACGGCTTGCCCCAAGATTTGTCACAGTTCAACCCAAGATTTTCATGTCAAACCCAAGGTTTTCGCTAAATTCGTATGAAAAATCATATATGCGTAAATAAGTATTAATCAGCCGTATTTCGCACTGTATCGACTGTAGGAACCACATTAGTAAATGCAACAACTAAAATGTATGATGTAGACTCCAAAGTATCGAACTGTTCAGTGCCCTGTTGGAATCCGAAAATCAAATTTCCTGATTCGTTAACAGGTTGATGACCCGCCCTGGCGTCATAGTCAGGGGTGTAACTTTGTATATCCTGGCGGGTGCAAGTGCACCCGCCAGCATTATATACTCTCAAGTTCAACTCTGACATCTCGACTTTTCGCATGAAAGTCCCAAAAAGGAGAATTGCACCCGCGGCTGTGATTTTGTGAAAGTTACACCCCTGGATCATGGTGGATGATGTCATACTTCTGATGACAAACCGCGCGTTCGAACCCACGGATCAAGACTGATTGATGTGTTATTAAAAAGCCAAAACAAACAAATAAATATGCAGGGCATCGTTTATTTGCCTCTGTCTAACTTGGGTTTATTTATCTCTCAGATAAGAGAAGATCCGAGGCTCAGATACCTCGGATGCACACTGCACAGGTGATGTTTCTGAACTACACGCGGCCCAGATGAAACTCCTTCAGGGCACCGGTCACATGAACACTGCAAAAGTACAAGGGGTTCGCTTTCGCATGACTGTTTAGAAAATAGTCAAGTCATAACAAAATCGGCCTGTTCTCTGAAAGACAAGTTACAATTAAGCTCGGATTATCCTGTGGCGTTTTCGCTACAGATAGCCCAGAACTGATGCAGTTCACCGGGCATCGGTGACCCAAAGTCCGCATTGGCAGCCAGGCGCTGTTCGTTCAGTCGATCTCAACTGCGTCGTCCTCACCCTTCTCCAATGTGATCCGCTCCTTCTCTGCGCGTACGTACCGTCGGTGAGGTCCCCCGGCGAGGGCTTCCTCGAGTAGGGTTTTCGATGCCTCAAACTTTGAGCAGCCACTTGGACCGCTCTGTTTGACGGCCTGGCTGGCCAGCATCCGGCCCTTGGTGGTTGCCATTGTCAGACGGTTGGTGGTGGCCGTTTTCGTCCGGTTTAGTTTACTGAACGCACGCTCAACTGAGGCGGTGGAGTGTGGTAGAGACATCAGGTCACTGGCGAGCTGGGTTAGCAGCGGGAACCGCTGATGGTCGCTGGCATCGGTGAGCTGGCCCACCTCGGCCCAGAACACCGGCGGCGTCACCTCGTCTGGCTTTACTGTTGTCGAAGACAGCGCGGTTGGCAGGTCGTGCCACTCATCGTTAATCTCGTCCCTGTCCTTTTCGGCCACGAGGTTCTTGAAGCGGACCTTAGGAGCTTAAGCGGCGCCAGCGATCGCGGGCGGCGCTCGTCATCGGTCGACATCGCCACTTGTGGGCTGAGGACGCGGAGCTTGGCCAGGATCCCGTTGTGGTCCAGCTCGAATCTGCTCTTCACCTGACAGCACATGTCTTTCAGAAAGGCGAGCGCTTCGAGCCGCAGCGTCTTCTCCCCGTCAGACAGCGGCTCCTCCAGCAGCAGACTCTCACACCGGCCGCCGAGGTTGATCAGTTCGATCGGCTTGAAGCTGCTGGAGTCCTCGGGCTCAATCATGTGCAGCGGGACTGGCGACAGGACCGATCCTTTGATGTAGAGGGCCAGGAGCTCACGGAACCCATCGCTCATGATGGTGTGCAGGCGGTGGAGCATGAAGTCCTCCGACTGAAAGACCAGGTTGAGCTTGTCCACCTTTCGGACGACGAAGTGCACAAAGAGCAGCATGTGCTTGGTACTCGGCATCTTCATCTTCTTACTGATCTCAGCTGCTCTGTCTATCTTCCCTTCCGCAGTCCGAGCATCAGCCTCGAACAGCAGCTGAAGCGGCTCCCACTGTTCCAGGATTCGGCTCAGGACAGCGCCGCGGGACAGCCAGCGGGTCATGGCGACCTTCGGAATTTTGTGGCATGGGGCACTGACCGCTTCCTGGAGAAGATGCAGCATACCCTGTTTCTTGGGGCTGCGGGACAGGTAGCTGGCTATGTCCTTAACCGGAGTTTCCAGCCAGCTTGGCAGACACCGCGCAGCATGACCGGCACACAGCGCCAGCGAATGGCAGGTGCATCCCATCACAAACACGTCAGGCACCACGTCTTGGAGGAGCTTGCGGAAGCCAGCCTTTCCGCCCATCATCGTTGCGCAGTTGTCTGTTCCAAGACCGATGACCCCATGTATGTCGATCTCGGCGGACTTCAGATAGGCGACGACGGCGTCAACCAGGTCGCGGGCGGTCCCATCTTGCGGCTCGACCAGGTCCAGCAGAAGGTCTTGCGTTTTCTTTTCTCTCGGATCGTACATTCTCACCATCAGTGCCATGGCCTGCGATACTGAAATATCTGTACATTCATCCAGCATAATACTGAATCGTCGGCCCGTGCAGAGCTTTGCGACACGCTGGGTCTCTTCGTGTGCTAGACCATCCACCATCATGTACTGCATCTTAGTGCGATTTCCTGACGCATCTTTCAGAATAGCGGAGTCTGGGGCTGCGTGCCGGACCATGTCCCAGAAGTGATCGGCGAGGCGGAATATGAGGTCATGCTCGGCGAAGAATGCAGCGACCACCAGCTCGCATCGAGTCACTTTGCCACTGTGTGTGCTACTCGGCATCGCCCTCGGCGCGAAGAACTGTGTCACTTTGGTCCCCTTCGCCGCCGCCATGCTTTTCTTGTGTCCAGATGTCTGAGAGTGGCGCAACAGAGTGCTCTTGTTTGCCTCCTTGAAAGAGGTGCCACATAATTGGCAGCTACATCTTAACTTGTCATTTCGGTCCTGGACCAACCACCTCGTAAGCTCCGGGTCTGAAAGCCAGTCCTTGTTGAAAGACATGGAGTACCATTTATGTTTCTTGTTTGGCGGGGTATCGCTCCCAGAACCGGAAGCAGAAGCGCTTGACATAGTCACAGAAATCAACAATCCAGATAGGTACTGCCGGCAGAAAGGAGAGGAATGTCAGGGAAAAAGTTGATTTTTAGAGAAGTCAAACCTCGGGATATTTAGTCATGTTGTCGTAGGGGCCAATTGGCACTTACGTTGATTGTTGTGGAGCCTGACAGGCACGCAACCAAGGGGCATGGCCCACTGGGCCTATCCCTTGGTTATTATTGCCACACCATCAGAGCCTGCGAGCACGGTAAGGAGTCATTACCATGCGGACAGGCCCTGTAAGTTGTAAGTGCTAGATATAATCTTTAATTTAATTGTATAAGTATATGCATGGCATGCGTGCGAGCACAGCATACATGCATATCAGGCGTGATTCCAGGGTGGAGGGAATTTTTTTTCAGTTGACAAGTACATATTTTTGGAGAAATGGCATTAAATATAAATATTGGTACGATTCCAGCCATAACCCAAGATCAGTGCCCCAAAACCCAAGAACCCAAGATGGAGCTTCATTACCCAAGATCTTGGGTCAAAACCCAAGGAGTGGTCACGCTGATACCATTACCTTAGAACGAGCATCAAAGTCAACTGGAAGCCTTAGTGACGTCATATATTTTTCCTTTACTACGGCTGGAATTAATAGCATCAGGCATTGCACTCTATGTCAATGGCATCAGGCATTGACCTCCATATACAAAACTAGACGGCCGACTCGCCGCACGAGATCTGCGTCCTATTCCGGCCGGTCCCGGCTGGAGCAGCGGTATATGGGCAAAATATTGAGCTCGCCTCCCACTCCCATGCGTTTTTGCCCTGGAATGAAATGCAAGACGAAAAGTTATGGATATATTTTGATAATAAGTAGTGAAAATAATGTTGGGTTCACGATGAGCAAATATAAATGGCGAAACATCTTGCAAAATGTTGTAATTGTGCTTTTAATGTCTAACTTCTATCATCGTTTTGCCAACTTTGTGCGGTATTCCGCATGTGTACCCCATGGAATCATGACCCATACACGCTTGCGAAGTAACGCTGGGAATGTTTGTAATTGACAGCATACGTGTTCTGCGTGTGTACCCTATATCACAATCAGGGTAGGTTCCAAGGATTGTCATGGGAGAGTGGTATTTGTCTCGGGCGCCATTTATTAGGAGGTGCACCCTGCAAAAATGCCTGAAGGAGCTAAACGAAAATTCGTTTATCAGGGATGGGCGTGTCCTGGAGCACACTGAAGGGTGCTTCCGGGTGACAAATATGAAGGGGAATACTCGAGTCTTCACGGAGGGGCGCAGGTTCCATGGGGACATATCCCTGAATCAGCCGACCATACCCGAATCCGCACGACCATCCTGCAGGGCACAGGTTGACGGTCAGGCAGCGGTGTTGTTATATATACTTTCGAGGGGAAAAATGCCACATCAATGTTTGCTTTGCACCCGCCAATGATTTCAAGCCCTAACATGAGATCCCATAAAGTCGGTTTCCCCGATCAATCTAGATCTGCCCATCGCCTTCTTGTATTCTGGCCACCGTCAACCCCCCCCCCTTCCCCAATCATACCAAGAAGTATTTTTGAATACACAAACATTTTCACGAAAGGAGTTTTTTCTTCAGAAACAGCTTATGTTTGGTTTGATTAGGATAGGCTGGGTTAGGTTTCCTTTCTAATGGTGAGCATATTCAGAAAATAAAATGCTTGACGTTTTTATGATTTTTTTTTCTCCAAAGGTAGGCTTCGCTAGATTGGTTGGGCATTTTGTACACGCTCTTTTCATGCTATATTCCCTAACTCAAAGCCCTTTTCACGTCATTTTGCTCACAGCATGAAAGGTACACATTTGCACATAAAATGAGTGGTCCCATCATCTTAATCACCTTCATAAGCATGGTATTCTGAAGAAAGATTCAACAAGTTAAAGACACCATCAACGGCAAATTTACTAAGTTGTATATTTTTGGGAAAACATTTTGGGAATTTTTTGAAAAGCATTCCGACTTAGAAATATAAACTAACCTAACTTAATCAATCCAAACCCATTTCTTTGCCGTTTAGAGGCAAGTGTGTATAAAAACTTGTCTTGTTACTACCTTAACATGCGCCCTGGAGGGCCTCTGAAAATAACGCGCACTGGAGGGGGGCGGATTCCTCCCCCCTAAGATCTCGGCTCCTGTGAAGGCTAGAGCAACGAAATTCGCAGGGTGGATAGGCACGATAGTGAAACTCTAATGTGTGCAAAGTTCACGACCTTAGGTCAATATCTTCAAGGTCAAATGAGGTCAAAATGGCAAAACTGTCTGGTTTTGCTTCTATTGGCTTGTCATTGTTATGGATCGCTGTGATCGTGTTTAAATGCTCCAAAATTGGCATTAATGATGTTTTGGACATTACTAATGACGCAATACAGATACCAGAACCGCCATTTGACCTCAGGTCGCCTATATAGGAGCACTTTATTAGGTCATTACTTGCTCCAGTTACCGGAACCGGGCTCCCAACCCGACTGCTCCGTTGGGCGGTTCGGCACAATCGGCTTCGCAAGAAAAGGAGTGAAATACACGAATAAAGTATGGAAACGCTTAGACATACAATGGCAAACAGTATATTTCTGGATGTGTAGGGAGTAACATGCAAAGTGACATCAATCGCATGTCATTCATTTTCATTTATGACACATTCCAGTTGACCAAGTTTGGTTCCATTAGCCTGTCATGAACTTGACCTGACTTGACCTCGGCGATCTAACATGACTTTTTAATTATATAGCATAACAATATGCATCAAATAAGTCGCTAGTTTTGCCAAGAACACTTCCCTTCTGCCATTACACGAAAAGCGAATCAGCGCCGATTTTTGTGGTCTGGCGCTGCGAATTGTCTTTATTTTAACGGCCCCTAACTTGAAAACTCTTGAGCATATTTCCATTTTTCTTGCTTTAAACAATGCGCCGGTCATTTCTAAGCGGGTACGCAAAAAAATGGCGGATAATGGCTGGTACAATATGGAGTTATGTACGGAAAATCGGAGGGGTTGGCGGATTTCGCCATACCCCCTCCAGGACTTGTGTTCACCAGTCATGAACTTGACCTGACTTGACCTCGGTGACTTGACATGACTTTGAGACAATGTAGCATGACAATGTACATAAAATAAGTCGCTAGTTTTGCCAAGAACACTTCCTTTTTGTCAATATACGGGAAGCGCATCAGCGCCGACTATTGTGGTCTGGCGCTGTGAACATTTTTTTACTTTAGCGACCCCTAACTCGAAAACGTTTTAGTCGATTTTCATTTTTCGTACTTTAAACAACGCGCCGTTCATTTATTAGCAGGTACGCAAACAATAGCGTATATCGACGGGTAAAATCTGGAGTTACCTGCGAAAAACCGGAGGGCTGGGCGTATTTCACCCCCTCCCCCCACCTCCAGGGCGCGTGTTAAAACACAATAATACCAGTTTGGTTAAGTTAGACTTGTGCAGGTTGCTTAAGGTGGACATTTTTGTCTCAAAAAGTTCCAAAAAAACGGAAATGTTTACATTTAAAGCAGCTGATGTTAGTTTAGGTTAGGCTGGGTTAGGTTTTTATATTCTGTAAAATTTTCCGAAAATGTACTGCTTACAATTTTTAGAATGCATTTTTTTGGCGACCTTTTTTCTCCAAAGGAGGTACGCGATATGCTAGACTACATTATGTTGGCCATGGTTATTAGGTTGTGGTATCCATTCACTTATGAGTGAATCCATACCATTCCTACTGGTGTCTAAAAACTACATCAGAACCTTACTTTTATAACGTATATCACAAGAACCCATCTCGATTATATTGCTCACTCAGGGCACCATAGGAGTAAATTAATGATCGTGTTACTTCATTACCTACGTTGTTCATGTAAACAGAAAGAACTCCTTTGAACCTGTGGTGTTGTATCGTGTTGTAATGTATGTCTGCCTATGTACGTGTGAGCCGAGCTGGTGAGCCAGTGAAGGGGAGGGGGAAGGGGCCTCCGATCGGCGCCGGTCTGTCGCGCGGGGTTCCGGCGAGTGACTCATGCGATGAGTCACGATCACGCGCCGTTTCCGAACCTGAAACCCCTCTGATTCAGCCGACGTGTTGAGATGGCCCCCGGTCGAGCCGGGGGCAGTCTGCCGCCAGGTCTGCCGCCAGGTCTATACGGGTGCGGATGGCTCCAAGTTTTTCCTAAAGTTTACTACAGAACCATATCTTATGTCTTTCCCAGTGCTGCTCCATCCATCTCCAACTTCAAACTTCAGGAGCGCACACATCTCCAACTCAGCTTGTGGAAGAAGGTATGCATTGCAGAAAAAGTACTATGATCTTAATTCCATTGTGTCCCTGTTGCCTAATAGTCGATCCTTGCCTGTCCACGTAGCACCACATGTGCGTTTTCTGATTGATGAGCGCGCTCCTCATTGTGACCAGGGCAGTCATCGACGGCAGTTCGGGTTAAAGCTTGAAAAAATCTTGAGGTGAAAAAGCCAAGCAGCTTGGAAAACCCGTCGGAAAAAAAACAAGCAGAATTTATATGGAGAACCGTCCGTTATGGCCAAATTGGATCGGTTTCTGCCAACCTAGGGTGGTGTAACCTATACGTATGTGTGATCCGACGACGGAGATGATGGCGTTTGACCTCAAATTACTTCATCAAGTTTGGTGCTGTGCAAGAATGCAAATAGTAGCTGAATGAGCTCTGGGTGTTTGTCACCGAGGAGGATTGCCAATGAAAGTGGAATCTGGTGTCGGCCAATGCAAGAAAGAAGGGGGCGTCGTTGTAACTGGTACCAGAGCAGATAAGTAAGAAATGATCAACAGAATTACGAACATCACATGTCTGGCAAGGCGAAGCGCGGCGAGGGCGACGGAAGAGGTAATCATGACAAAGTTTGGTGTGCCCGAGTTGAAGGCATAAATATTAGAAAATTAGAGGTCATAAATTCAAAATTAAAGTTAACCACAGCGGAACAGGGATAAGACAGTCTTTCTTCACCAACAGGGTAATAGAACACTGGAGCCAGCTGCCAAAAACCATTGTCAGTAGCAGCACATTGGACATCTTTAAAAACAGCATAGACAATCATTATCAGAATAGAGGGCTTGCTCTTCAGTACTGCAGGGAGGGCTGATTGACAGATTTGGTGGGCAACTGGTTCAGTGTTCATATGGCAACCAAGAAAGGCCCTTGTGGCTCATAGTTGCACTAATCTTTCATGTCTTTATGTCTTTATGTTTTACAGATGAGGACCACATAACATCCTTTTTGTGGCCTTTCATCTACGTCATTCGTCCTGAGGGGAAGATGTTACTTCACAGGCGGGATCCGCCGAAATCCCCATGCCGCAACTGCCGCAATGCGGCGCCAACTAAGATTCCACTTGAGCCCGATCGATGAAGTCGAGCAAGTTCAGATGGGGAAAAGCGAGCATGGGGCAGAAAAGCATCTCGGTTCCTAGGTAGCCAGACACCAGATTATATGCTCTACATTAAGAAGGTAGGCTGTAACCAACCGCAAAACTGGGCAGACGATGCCTAGTGCTCTACCGAGAGGGAAGAGAGATTACTTGGTTCATCCCACAGGCGAAAAGAAGATCTGTTCTCCCGCATTCCCTGAGGGCACATACATTTCTAGAAATAAAGACAATTTTGTGACTTTGTGTCATAAGTCATATTATATGCATTGTGCGATCGTCTGGACAAACATTTCAGGAGCAATTTGACCAATAGCGCCAGATACAGCGCCAAACACTTCCTATTTGTCGCAGAATTCAGACCGCTGTCAGCTGATTTCTCCACCGGTCGTTCCCGTGGGCAGGTCTCAACTAGCCTCAACTAACTTCCACTGAGTTCCTTCTGGTGGAGCCACGGGAACAGACCCTAGATTTCCCTCATCCGGTGGAGGTTGGATGAGGGTAAACCTATTCCGGATGAGGCGCTGGAAAGGCGGTAGAGGAAATGGAACTTCAGCATATTCCGGATAAGGTCGCCGGAACATATCCATAGATAACAAAAGTATACTTTATGGATGTCAACCGAGTTTATGAATCCATACCTGACACCCTTGGCATGCTCACACCGCACACGCTCCGGCGACTTCATCCGGAATAGGTTGAGGGCATATTCAGGTTTCATTTCCTATACCGCTCGTTCCAGCACCTCATGCATATATTTTTATTGCAAATTGTTGTATGGCCTTCTATGCATTTGTTAGCTTTTGACACAAAGGATGTAGATCTGGTCTGCAAATTGTTAATGTGGAAATGGTACCATTGGCTCAGGATTTCATTTCTGTAAATATGGCACCTGCAAACTGTTATTGTCCTTTCCAAAGCCAGAAGTACAAGGCTCTCATCTAGCATACAACCAGAGGTCCATCAAGTGCACCAGGTAGTACAAAAGAATTTGTGCCAACCCATGGAGGAAAAGGGACGCCGGGTGCCCCAATACTATGGATATAAAAAACGAAGTGCAATGAAAAGAAAATATCAAGAAATATATATTAACAGTAGTTTTTTTGAAGACAACTAGGGTAATTATCTGGGTTCTTTTTTCTACAGAAGCCCATGAGCAAAACATGCACTGTTTAAACTTCAGTGTTTCACTATTTAAACTTTAATCAGAAGCTGTTGACTCCTTTTGTGATTATGATATGGTATTCCATCAGATATGCAATACACGCAACCATCACAACATGCCCATTGTGCTGAAGTGTAAGGGTGACACAGGTGAAACTCCATAGGTCAAATTCGACCAGATCAGGTGGGACTGGGACTCAGATATTGACACATATCTCAGGACCTGGAACAGATAGAAACAAACGGTGAACGCTATTCGACAGTCCTTGAAATGCGCTACCGACGATAGGTGGTGTAATTTAACAGTTCAACCGAAACTCAGGTCAAGGTCATGAGGTCATGACCTTAGATCAATGCCTGTGGAGGTCATGTAACGTGTCAATCGACACGTATTGACGATACAAGCACAATGACGGGAATTTCAGCCTTCTAGCTCAATGCAGTGCGACGTAATGCGCATAAATGTGTAGTGATCTCAGGTGACCTCGGAGACCTTGGTGAGGCCACTGAGCAAAAATGTCAGCGGTAACACTGAGCATAGCTTCCATCTACATGCCACAACCGTTGTGAGATCATTCCGAGCGCAAATATGTAACCAGGAAACATTTGTATATTTTCCCATTACCCTATAATGGGGAAGCCATGGCAGCGACCTGACCTAAGGTCAATGCTACGAAAAAACGATATGCATATTATGGTCCCTGATGAGATCATGACATGCCATAAGTTTGAATTCAATCGCTCAATTATTGTGGAAGTTATGCCACCTAGAACTCCGAGTGTAGTTGGATCACTTCGCCTGACCTGGTGACCTGTCCTGAGATGACCCAGGATTAAAAATGTATGAGGGGATATGGAAAAGACCATTGAACAGCTGTGCGAGGTTTGATCTTGCTAACCCGATTAGTTTGGCGGCAAATGAGGAAGCACCGGAGGGGGGGGGGGCAGATATCTGCCCCCCGGACGTGCGCGGGTTAAAGTATATGACAAGTGCGCCGGTCCGCTGTGCTGCTGCTGCTGCTGCTGCTGCTGCTGCTGCTGCTGCTGCTGCTGCTGATGATGATGATGATGCTGGGTTGTTGGTGGTTGGCCGTGACCGTCCATCCAAACACAGCACTTTAATTCAGGACCTCGCGTTGTTATTCACACTTTTCACGATCTCAGGCACATGCGAGACACGGCGAATTGTGAAGGCAATTGCGCAACAATGGATGCGAATTGTTCAGTAGTTCCGCACGTAAATGGTGCGAACTATACCTCGATCCTCCGGTTCTTGGTGGCGGCGCTCGGTCCGTCCCCCGCCAGGTCCGGTGCCGTGGAGGTAGAGTCCTAGGCCAGCCAGGTGACGTGAGGCGGCCAAGAGGTGCACGACTCGGCGTCTGGTGATGGTCTGCCCACTGAAGTGTTCTGGGCCGTCGTATTTATACTGGTGGGTTGTGGAAAACTACTGGGTGCTGGCCTCCCTCTGACCTCTCAGACCAGATGGCGGCCAGCTTCCGTGTGTATTCTTGAGTCTTAATTTTTATCCCAGAGCCTGTGTGTGTATGTGAATTGCAAAGAACCAGATGGCGTCTGGTTTATGTCGGTGTCAGTTGTAGGCTTATTGGATGTACCGATAGCGTGGCGTGTATGTCTAGCGTTTGACGGCTGTTTAAGTTACTAGCTGGTCTAAGCGTGTGTTCTGGTGGCAAAGCGGGCGAGTGATGAATTGCTGCTTGCGATGTGCATGCTATAACGTAAGCTTAGCGTCGGTGCAGCGCGACCCCTGGGCCGGTGCATGCGGGAGGCTGATGCAATGCGAGGTCAGTCGCTGCGTGTATATTGTTTAACCGGCGCCCGAATGTCGCGTGGCCTCGATGGCTGGTGCGCGTGTGGCGTCGGAATATCCGATGCCGGGGTGCGCGCGTCCTGACTTGCTGGGGGAGTGTGGCTGTTACAGGTATCCACAATGGAAGTTTTACACATATCTTACCACCATGAAGCAAACAAAGTGGTTAGGTTTTGTTAGGTTAGGCTAAACTTTTCTTTTAAGGTTGGATTATTTCCACACTTTTAGTGACATTTTTCACAATATAAAATATGTAATTTCTTACAAATCAAATTAGGCTAGGTTTCGTTTTGCTTTTTAGGTTGTATTTTTAGACAAAGGTAATGGGAAAATTTTATATTTCTTACCATATTTTTCCTCTAGCATTTTGCAATTTCTAGCAGCTCCCAACCTCTTGGCTAGGTTATGTTACTTTGTTCTCTTTTCCATAATGTTTTGCTCCATCACCGAAACCCATGCCCCTTCAGTTATAAAGTCATAAAACATTCAGACTTTATATGAGCCGCAATGACCCATCTAGGCTAAATTTGTAATGGAACGATACCATAATCATGAACACAAAGACACTAAACACCCCAACCAACATCACATCACAAATTCTAAAGAAATAATCCACCAACATCTCACACAGTCGTCCATCCTTATCTATCCACCCATGTCCCACACAGCATCCATGCTTACCATACCTATCAAACCCTATTCACTGGATCCTGCACAGCATACATGTGGATCAAGTAGCCTAACAATGATTTTCTAACTCCACCATTGCCCGCTTAAAGGGGCCTGGACCATGCACACTAACATCAAGAATATCATGTCATCCACCATTAATTAGAACAGTAAACACTGTCCAGCCTAAAAATGTGTCCACCCGACTTTTAAAGACAGTTAATGAGGGACCCCCACAGCACCAGCAGGCAGTCTATTCCACATGCATCAAACAAGTCGCTAGTGTTGTCAAGAACGCTTCCCTATTGCCAATATACGGGAAGCGCATCAGCCCCGATTTTTGTGGCTTGGAGCTGCGAAATGATTTTATTTAACGGCTCCTAACTTGAAAAATTACCGGCCGATTTTCATTGTTCTTACTTCAAACAATGCGCTGGTCATTTCTAAGCAGGTGCCTAGAAAATGGCGTATATTGGCCGATACAATACGGAGTTATCTACGAAAAATCGGCCGATTTCGCCATCCCCCTCCAGTGCGTGTGTTAACCTGTCATGAACTTGACCTGACTAGACCTCGGCGACCTGACATGACTTTGAAACAATATGGCATAACAATATACATTAAACAGGTCGCTAGCTTTGCCAAGAACACCTAATTTTTGCCAATATACGGGATGCGCATCAGCGCCGATATTTGGTATCTGCCGCTGATAATTTTTTATATTAGCGTCCCCTAACTCGAAAAATTTTCGGTCGATTTTCATGTTTCTAACTGTAAACAACGCGGCGTTCATTTATACGCAGGTACACAAACAATGGCGTATATCCGCCGGTAAAATCTCGAGTTATCTACGGAAAACCGGAGGGGTGGGCGGATATCGCCTCCCCCTCTAGGGCTCGTGTTAACCTCCTATACTAGCTTTACATATATAATGCCGTAAGACTTTCCACATATTCTAAGTTACCTAGACCACTGATAGACCACAGGTCTAAGTTACCTAGACCACAGGTCCAACATGTCTTGTTGGAATTATTTTTTTCTGCCAACTGAAAAGTATGTGTTTGCAGAGGAAATGAGTGGTCACATGCTAGTCGCAAATGTAAAACTTGCATTGAATAACATAAATTTCATGAATTCAAATTACCTAAAAGTGCAAATTTACCTAATGTTTATGAGCAAATGTTAGATGCGTGAATTGAAAACGTTAGGTGCCACGGTGCCGCGGTAGCTCCCCTTATTTTTGTACCTCGGACGCCCATGTCCGACATCCACGTCGAAAACTACACCTATATATTGACTGTGCATAACCATCCATCACCCACCCATCTTCACCCATCGCCCAAACTCATCGTTCACCCATGTTTCCAAACGCATCATTCAAAATCTGAACGAAGGCAGGAAGCAGCTGACCCGGATCCGCTTCATCAGCATAAGTTATAGCCAAAGGTTCTAAATCATGATTAAGCTGGAGCTATGCCCCGCAACCATAAAGCTACAAATCGTACAAAATACGGATGAAAGTGAGCCGACCCAGCAAGATTTTAGCCAGGGGTTAAACACCGCGCCCGCAATTGCACCACAAATGCCTTACGTCTGTGACAGTTGTCGACTGCAGGCGCAAAATTGTGTTCTGGGTGACGTCATAGTTCCGACTGCACCGACTGCACCGTTTAGATGCTTGCCGAACAGGGCTTTAATCCGGCCGGTCGGCGGTTGAGAAAGCGCACACTCGGAGTACGACAAACGTTCCGCAACAGTGGCGTTCAGAATGAAATAGTTTTTTAACTTGACTTAGGTCATGGGCACAGTCATTAAGTTGTATAAGTAGTACTTTCTTTATTTTATAAGTATTTTTTGGAAGAATTCCAAGAGACATGGGATAAGTGATGATATGAACAGTTACCCATGTTATATATCACCAATTACACAACTTTATCTCCAGTGCACTTCGGGAGCATCCAATGTCCAAGTGGAAATTGGAGATGGGCGTTTCCAATTTGAAGGGTAAGTTGTAGGTCCAGACATGGATGCCAATTTGCATGCCTTTGAGGGGGCATCCTTACTGGTATTCATGCATGCTTTTTCTTTGCATGTATGTATTAGTGACTAATGGAGGTGCCCCGTGTGCCCCCCCCCACATTGGAAGGTGGTTTCCCTGCCACATAGGCTTTAAATATTGATGAAAATTATTTGGAGGGGTATGTGAAAGCAGTGACCAAGTAAAAATGAATTGGAGGTCACACTCCATAAAGCCGAATGCTAGGAGTTCAAATTATTTGGAGAGGGAAAACCAACATTAGTTAGCACTTGTCGACTCAACAATGTGTAAAGCAACGCTCCTGTTCAAACAGGTAACCCGTCAAATACACCGTACTACTCGAATGCTCCTCGCTAGACGGTCGTTCGTCCCAAGGCACAGAGTAAAGGATGCTCATTCAGCATCCTCAAGCGCAGTACCCTTTCCACGCTTAATTAATATTGTACTAAACGAGAGCGTCGCGTGACTAACGCAGCAGCGCCCTTCTGAAGAAATGATTACCCTCCGGACGAGTACCTGCCTACCCAGCATTTGAAAAGGTCTGGATCTTCGCCCCTGAAATAAATGCTTTTGGAGCTCGAGAAGCAGGAGAAGCCACCGTCACCCACTGTGCGTCAGCTTCCCGGTCGAAGTCGAAATAAAAAACACAGTTTGCAGCGTGTTTTATTCATGTCTCAATAGCTGCTGCACAATGTGATCCATCTGGCTTTCACAACAGCAAGTAAGTATGTCAATCAATACAAAATCTCGGCACTGCTACGCGCAAGATCGGAGCAAGCGACCGAGAATGCCACCGCTCTGCACACATGCGCCAAATAACACTCCAACCATATCACCGTCAACAGCTGGTTATAGGACAAAAATATACCGGTCGTTCCGGCACCTCGACCTGAAAGAGGTATTTGGGCCCAAGCTCAACCTATTACCGATGAGGTGGCCGGAACAGACCCACATCAAAAGTAATTAGGGGACTAAAGTGCACATTCGGGCAACCACTGATGTGTTCCTTGCCGTCTATTAGGACAGGGATTTGGGAATTTAAAATGGTTGAAGGAAAATTACGCTAAAACAATCCGTCTAAAATCGTTCTATTCTGACTAGCAGGAAGCAATTTTTGTGAATAAGGAACCTTAGAAAACTTACTGAAACCAATCCTCATTAATACTAATTGTTCTTCACTGTACTCTTTTAGCTCATGTCTGGAATGCGTAGATGAAGGAAGGAATGACTTGGAGGGATCGAACGTGACTAGAGAGGAAAGCAAATTCCTGCAGTAAAACCCGACTCGTGACCTGGGAGGGAATTTCCGATGTACAGCCGGCTATTGATTATATCTGAAGTACCTTGTAAGTTCATGGTTCGTTGAGGAACTACTTCAGGATGGGTCTCTAAGCATTCGGTAAGGATGCAACATAATCGATAATTCTTCGTCTGGCGGAGAAGGTATGTACTATTCTATGAAGTTCTTTATTATCCGCTCTTCGACGTTGCACCTTTGGACCTTCGGTTCTTCGACACTATTAGCGTTGGATGATCGATATTTGCACTTTATGATTCTTGGAAGTTTAGTTCTTGGATGTTCCGTTTTTAGACGTTATGATTCTTGGACTTTATTATTTTTGGTTTTCTCAAATTGGACTTTTCGTCTTTGGATGCAATTTTTCGACGTTCTGAATCACCCTCTTCATGATCCTGCTACTATTAAGAAGCACCTTACCAGGTGTTTATCAGTCTCGTTTTTCTGACTCACATCCCATGAAACCCTGAGTACATAAATGCTAATATCCATGTGCAATGGAATAATGAGTAACATTTATATGTGCTTGTTCATATTGTCATTGTTCAACATTGTAAGCAGTATTTTAACTGTCAATATTGGTTGTTTTGGTGTTTGCTTCAATTTTTCATCAGCTTAAAATTAATGAATGATGCCCGACTCTTCATTTAATGTAATGCTCTTCAACCAGTTATTACCAGTTTAACCAGTTATCCTCACCTCAGCAGACGGTGAACGGAGGCTCCTCCATCCTTCCCCTGACTCATGGCGTGGCACAAGGCTCCATCATCGAGCCAATTCTCTTTCTCGTCTTCATCAACGACCTGCCCTCTTTCCTCCCTCATAGCCGCCTAATATCCTATGCCGCCGATACCCAGCTCCTAGATCATTCTCTAACCAACGTCACCGACTTATCCAGCCTCAAGGCACTCGTCGAGGAGTCCATATCTAGTCTACAAAATTGGTTTCAGTCCAACAGTCTAAGGATGAACCAGGACAAAATTCAATTCATCCTCTTTGGCACCAAGGCATTAAAAAAGGCAGTGAACTTCCAGATCACTCTCTCAGATTCCACGATAACCCCACGTCCCACCGTTAAAGTCTTAGGTGTTCTCCTCAACCAGCAACTTAGTTGGGATTCTCACATATCCATGGTTGTGCGCAAATGCAATGCCATCATAGCATCCATATACAAATTTCGCCATCATTTCACCACATATGTCCTCAAGCTCTTAGTCCAGCTCCACATTTTTCCTCACTTCCTTTATTGCCTATCTCTCTGGGGTGGAGCCGCTCAGTGCCGTCTGCACCGCTTGCAAAAATGCATCAATTTTGCCGCGCGACTAGTCACCTGTATGCGTCGCAACGAGCACGTGTCCCCTGCACTCGTGTCATTAGGATGGCTAACGCTTGCAGAGATGGTTCGGGAGCACGATTGCATTCAGGTATACAGAGCCATGTGCATTGGGCAATGCCCGGAAACTGTACGAAGAATGTTTACCTGGCGGTCACAAGTATCGCAGAGGGAGACCAGAGCTGGGTCAGTCGGTGAGCTTCATCTCACAAGATGTCGACTCACGCAGACAAAGCGAGGTTTTTCGCACCGCGCCGCGGTCGCTTGGAATAGGCTACCACCAGTCACCAGGCGAGCACCGAGTCGCTCTGCATTCAAAAGTGCTTTGGCGCAGAGTCGCTTGTCTTATTATAGAGATGTCTTTGTGCGCTGTATGTTCTTGAAATGTTTCTGATGCAATATTCTCTACCGGATGTGCTCACGCAACAATGTCTGCGTGCAGAACAGCCACCACGTGGAAGTACCCAAAATACATGACTGACTGTTAAAAATCTATACCTGTCGTCCCGACGCCCCGACTTGGAAGAGCTATTGGGGCCGAAGCTCAACCTAATCCGGATGAGGTCGCCGGAACAGACCCACATAAAAAAATTAATTCGGGAACTAAAGTGTACATTCTGGCAACCATTGATTTGTTCCATGCCGTCTATTGGGACAGGGGTTTCTGAATTTAAAATGGGTGAAGGAAAATTACACTAAAACAATCCGTCTAAAATCGTTTTATTCTCACCACCAGGAAGCAATTTTTTAAAATAAAAAAACCTCAGAAAATTGACTGAAACAAATCCTTCTTTATAATAAATGTTCATCAATGTACCTTTTTAGCTCATGTTTGGAATGCTTAGTTGAAGGGAAGAATGGGTTGGAGGGATCGAAAGCGACTAGACGGGAAGGCAAATTCCTGCTGTAAAACCATCTCGTGACCTGGGAGGGAATTTCCGATGTGCACCCGGCTATTGACTATATCTGAAGTACTTTGTAAGTTGATGGTTCGTGTAGGAACCATTTCAGGATGGGTCTCTATGCATCTGGTAAGGATGCAATAGAGTCGATAATTCTTCGCCTAGCGGAGAAGATATGAACTATTCTACGAAGTTCTTGATTATCGGCTCTTAAACGTTGCTGCTTTGGACTTTCGGTCTTTAGACTCTGTGAGCGTTGGATGTTCGGTTTTTGGACTTTAAGATTCTTGGAAGTTTCGTTCTTGGACGTTTCGTTTTTAGACGTAATGATTCTTGGACTTTATTATTTTTAGTTCTTCTTAAATTGGACTTTTCGTATTTGGATGCTATATTTCTGGACGTTCTGAATCACCCCTTGAAGATGTCTAGAATCCTGCTATAAAGCACATTGTGAGGTGTTTATCAGTGCCATTTATCTGACTCACATCCCGTGAAACCCTGAATACATGGATGCTAATATCCATGTGTGCAGGAATAATGAGTGACATTTACCTGTGGTTGTTGATATTGTCATTGTTCAAACATTGTATGCAGTATTTGAATGTCAATATTGGTTGCTTTGGTGTTTACTCGAATTTTTCATGAGCTTGAAAAAGAACGAATGAAGCCCCACCCTTTATCATCTCAATCTTAACCTCAATTTATTATCATTGGATTTGGAAAACAAATATTATATCTTGTGTTTGAAGGAAGCTTTGATGTCTAAGTTTCAATATTTAAAGTAATGCTTGTCAACCAGTTATACCTAACATGCTCAATCACTATGGTTTTATTTATTTGACGCTGAAGGCAACATCCTAACCTGTCTGCACCTGTTGCAGGTCTATTCTGAGGTGTGTTATCTATTGTTGGACATGTGGTGAATTAAATTGAAATATCCCTTGACTGCTTTCCAAGTGCCAGTCTTGATATTAACACATTTGGTTCAATGCTATCTTGAGCTATTAACCAAGGCCTTACATGGTTCTTTTTTGACAATTATGATATGATATTTCTTGGACTATTTCTTGATTCTATGGACTATTTCTTGATCTATCTTGAGAAAATGCAATCAATATGTCTAAATTGGTGGATCAAATGCTGATCTGTACCTTAGAACATGTATCAGGATTTTGAACCATTGGTTTTTGGCAACATGTACTTTCATAGGAAGAGCATGCAGCGTCCTTATTGCCAAAGTTTCTTCCTGTTAAAAAAAACAATTAGTTCAATGTGATCAATGTTCTTTTCGTGGTGAAATCACTACTTATTGAGATATTCTTCAACATGAATTGTTACAGCTTGCACATTTCCTGTGGGCCCAAAAATATTCTATGCCAATTGGATAATTTTCAGGCAGGTGCCACCAGTTCCCCTCATCCAATCCAAGCTGTGGCATCTCCCTGGGCAAAGTGGCCTTTCTTATGCTTCTAACGATGCCTGTATATTTGAACTTTTATTTGTCATGTGACATTCAATATATTCTCCTTCAGTCAATGAGCTATGGGTTCTGTGAAGTTGTAATATAGGCCTCAGCTTATTAACATGTTTTCCCAGATGCATTTTTATTTTATGGCAGTATTGTATCAATACAATGCAACATGTGCATAGTCAGGTGTCCAGGGTAATATTTCAGTGGTAAGAATACATGCAGATACACAAAGACTCTTGGCATTGGTTCAATGATCATCTTGAAGAAGCTGTGAACACTGAATAGTGATGAACTCATTCCTGAGTAATAAACCATCAAGCCATACACAGTACATAGATACAGTACATGGATCAGTCAGTCTGTCTATCCCCACACAATCTGAATAACTGGCAACTTTGTCTCTCCCCAGCATCCTCCATATTGTGCAAGCTAACCATGGACATAGATCCATTATTGCTGCCACCTGTGTGGCCTGCTGTAAAGTTCGAGTTCAATGATGCCACATCAGATGGCTATGGGGATGCAGTGACACAGCCAGAATGTGCATGGTCCAGCTCCCAGGCACTCCATCTGAACATCAAGGGCTGTGACGATGACATGGTGAGTTGACGACCATGAAGCTTGTGTGGTGTTTTCAAAGGCTGTGAGAAGAAAAGAGGCTAATTTATGAACATTGATGTTCATTATTTCTGTGTGGGATCCGGGCTGGATGTTGTGTGGGCCTCCAGGTTCTGTGCGGCTTGTGGTTGTGTCTGGGTCTGGTGGGTGTCTCGCCGACCGCGCACACCTCGCTGTACCGTTGGTGTTTGGGCATTGCGTGGCGGTCGGGTCTTCGAGAGGGGGACGAGTAGCCTAGGGGTAGGTTGCTCGTCTCACAATCAAAAGGTTTGAGTCTCACTTGTCACTACCCTTCGCCCGCGACCAATTGGCGTGAGAGATTGGGGACGCTACATGACTCAACGGTCGATGTGTCGTAAAACCAATAACATCAAACAGGTTTAGCAGGGCTTTGTTTTGAGGTTATACTGCCTTGGTTTTGAGACTTGGTGGTGCTGTCAAGCTTGTTATTTTCCTGGTTCGACTCCTCAACTGCTCCGACGTTGCCGACCTTGCTGCGGCTCGTCGCCACAGCAATACCCATGCAATCCATACCCATCCATCAGTGAAGGGCTAAAGTAGTGATTTTTCGTTAAGTGTGGGATGTCGAAACGAGCATAGTAGGACGTCGAACTTTCCCGTGGAATTAGTATCATTTAACATGCTTTTGATGTCTTCCCAACTGAAATTTCAGGAATTGTTGTATGTAACGTACTTATGACTGTACCTTGATGACTTTTTTTCTGAATACATAATTTAGGAAGAGCTATATTTGCGATAGGGAGAATAATACCTATCTTATGTAGTGTAAACTGGTAGTGTATGCCAGATCACATTTTAGGTACTACCATTATCTGAAGTTACGTTGTTAAATATTCGTGTATCAACATTTCTTATCGAGAGCATGGACATAATACTTAGAAACGAGATTCTGTTGGAAAGAAGACACTAATATTTCATAAGCACTCATCAAGGAGCAGTGTCATATCACGAGTCCCCAAACCCTTCCGAGCTACACGACCAGCCGGGCGCACTCACTGGCGTTTGTGATTTGAAAGAGCCGTGTCTCGCCGATGTAAATACGTGTCGTGGTGGCGACGGGCCGCAGCAGGGTTGGCGACGTGGGAGCAGTGGAAGAGGTGGTCCTGGTAGAACAACAACTCGTGCCAATACAGTTAGAGATAAAAGGTATGAAGTTTGGTCTCGATTGAACACCGCTTAGGCGTCCACCACACGTCGTCCAAAGTCATCTACGTTACGTGAATGACTTATAAGACAACTTCCTAAGCAATAGCAGATAAAATGATCACAGAAGTATACTTAATAGATGTCAACCAAGTTTAAATATCAACACCTGCCACTCGTGACATACCAACACCGCACAACTAATACAAATTCACAGTATACCTCGAAAGCAGGACGTTCGTGCACCGACTGGGTCTAAAATGGGAGGGTCTAAAATGTTACTTCGGGATATGGGTTTCGGAATATGTAATGGTTTAAGGAAATTTATACTAAACCAATCTGTCCAAAATCTTTTATTCTCTCGACCATGAAGTTTTCTTCTTTCAAATGAGAAAGCTGAAGAAAAAAAAATTAAAGTCAATTCCTATCAATATTAAATGTATTTCGATGCACTTTTTAGTTATGTCTGGAACGTTTAGTTGAAGCAAGGAATGATTTGGAAGGATGAAAAGCGACTAGACGGGCGGGCAAATTACCGCTGTAAAACAGACTATCGTCATGGACGAGCGGAAATTAGCATCTCATTTCGCACTATGATTGCTATGAAATACCAAAAAATGAAAATAAGTTAGAGAAAACTGCCAAGAGAATTACAGGGAGGTTTTTCTCAATTAATAATAATCAGGATTATGGGAAAAATTAATAATTGGATCAGAATGAGGCTTATAAGTGTGTAGAAGATTAGGTCAACACACGTAAATCGGAGTGGCATGAACAGAACTATTCCTGCTTGTTGATGAAATTCGGAAACAATATAAATAATTAAATCGAAAGAAGGTGAAATTTCTGGTTCTATGGATCTTCATTTTGGAGCAAAGTGTTAGCAGGTTTTAGGAACGTTTTGGTACCATTCAGGCAATTGTCATGGGGAAAATCCTTTCCATATCTTTCATGTATATCGCTCGTGACTGCTTAATAATATAAATATGAACGGTTTTATCCATCCCATTTGATGCAGAACATATCATTCTTCAAGGAAGCAAGAAGAAATGCATTATCCATGGCTTTTCGTAGCAATGGTTTAAATAGCTCCGGCCGGAGTGGGGAATGGAGAGCGGTGAATTAATTGAATCCAAGAACGAACCTTCCTACGCGATCGGGCTGGTAAAGGTGAATTCCTATATTTGGTTAGCGGAGCGTAGTTATTTTTTGTATTCAACGAAGGATTTTCTTTAAAGCTCTTCGCTGCCATCCGGATGGAATTGACGTTTGGTTGGCCTTGGTTCAATGATCATCTTGAAGAAGCTGTGAACACTGAATAGTGATGAACTCATCCCTGAGTAATAAACCATCAAACCATACACAGTACATAGATACAGTACATGGATCAGTCAGTCTGTCTATTCCCACACACTCTGAATAATTGACAACTTTGTCTCTCCCCAGTGTCCTCCATATCGTGCAAGCTAACCATGGACATAGATCCATTATTGCTGCCATCTGTGTGGCCGGCTGTAAAGTTGGAGTTCAGCGATGCCACAACAGATGGCGATGGGGATGTGGCAACCCAGCCAGAATGTGCACAGTCCAGTTTCCAGGCACTCCATCTGAACATTAAGGACTGCGATGATGAAATGGTGAGCTGTTGACCATGAAGCTCATGTGGGGTTTTCAAAGGCTATGAAATGAAAAGACTGATTTATGACCAGTGATGTTCATTATTTCTAGACATAAAGACATAAAAGATTAGTGCAACTATGAGCCACAAGGGCCCTTCTTGGTTGCACTCTGTACACTGAACCAGTTGCCCACCAAATCTGTCAATCAGCCCTCCCTGTAATACTGAAAAGCAAGCCCTCTATTCTTATAATGATTGTCTATGCTGTTTTTAAAGATGTTCAATGTGCTGCTACTGACAATGTTTTCTGGCAGCTGGTTCCAGTGTTCTACTACCCTGTTGGTGAAGAAAGTTTGCCTTAACCTTGTTCTGCTGTGGTTAACTTTAATTTTGAATTTATGACCTCTAATTGCATCATTTTTGTTCAATTCAAACATTTCCCCAAGGTATCCCCTCTCCAGATCATGGACAAATTTAAAAACCTCGATGAGATCTCCTCTCAGCCTTCTATATCTAAGTGAAAACATATTCAATTTCTTCAATATTTCCTCATATGCCAGGTTGCTTATGCCATTAACCATTTTTGTAGCCCTCTTTTGTACTCTCTCTAAAAGCCAACAATCTTTTTCATAGCTAGGAGACCAAGCTTGGATGCAGTATTCCAAATGTGGCCTGACGTATGCACAGTAAAGCTGTGCATACGTTCTGTGGGGTATCTGGGCTGGACTGCGTTGGTGAGGGCCTCCAGGTTCCGTGCGGCTCACGGCTGCATGTGGATCGGGCCGGTGTCTCGCCGGCCGTGCACACCTCGCTGTGCCGTTGGTGTTTGGGCGCTGTGTGGCGGTCGGGTCCTCTACCGGCAGATTTAGTGGGGCTTGGTTTTGAGGTTCTACTGCCTTGGTTTTGAGGGGTTGGTGGTGCTGTCGGCTTGTTATTTTCCCGGGTCAGCTCCTCCACTGCTCCGATGTCGCCGACGTTGCTGCGACTCGTCGCCACCCATCCATACCCATCCGTCAGTGCAGGGTTAAAATAGTGGCTTTCGTTAGGTGTAAGATGTCAAAACGAGCATAGTAGGGTGTCGAAATTTGCCATGGAATTAGCATTCTTTAACATGCTTTTGATGTCTCCCAGACTAAAATTTCAGAAATTGTTCTATGTAACGTGCTTACGACTGTACCTTCATGACATTTTCGGGATACATAATTTAGGAAGAGCTATATTCGGGGTAGGGACATATGCCTATGTTGTAAACTGGTAGTGTATGCCAGATCACATTTTAGGTACTACCATTACCTGAAATTGCGTTGCGAAATATTCTTGCATCAACATTTATTATCGATAGCATGGACATAACACTGAGAAACGAGATTCTGTTAGAGAGGAGACACAAATACGTCAAAGTATGCATGGGCGCTACATAACCAGTAGCAGTTGATGCGCCCCTAAGCCCAAATAATCAACCATAAGCACGCATCAAGGAGCAGGATGTCGTTACCTCTCAGAGAGGGATGTCGATTGAATGTTCAGAAAGTGGTATTTTCCACCCTATTTTATGCATAATTTATCACTGCCTCAGTGTCATATCATGAGACCCCAAACCCTTCCTAGCTACACGACCAGCCGGGCGCACTCAAGGGCGTTTGTGATTTGAAAAAGCCGTATCTTGCCGATGTAAATACGTGTCGTTGGTTGGTTATTGGTTTTGCGACACGTCGACCGTTGAGTCATGTAGCGTCGCCAATCTCTCACGCCGATTGGTCGCGGGCGAAGAGTAGCGACAGGTGAGACTCGAACCCACAACCTTTCGATTGTGAGACGAGCAACTTACCCCTAGGCCACTCGTCCCCGTAAATACGTGTCGTGGTGGCGACGGGCCGCAGCAGGGTTGGCGACGTGGAAGCAGTGGAAGAGGTGGGCCCGGCAGAACAACTCGTGCCAATACAGTTAAGGATAAAAAGTGAAATTTGTTCTTGATTGACCATTGTTTAAGCGTCACGCATCGCGCCTGAACGCATCTGAAATTGCATCTGAAATCTGAACGCATCTGAAACGCATTTTAAGGAACTGCTTCGACGCACTGAACGCTCGTAGAGTTAGTTTTTGCCAATACATGTACACATATTCTCCCGTTTCTTTCTCTCTACTGGTGCTATTTTATCCTGCCTTCCTGGCATCGCAACGGCAGCTCTTAGTTTATAACCTTCTTGTTTTCGTCGTGAGGGTGTTTTTTTAGAAGCGTGCTGGACCATAAAGGAAATTTGCGCCACCTTTAAAGCGAGTACGTTACACGCTTGTTTAAAAACGCACGTGTTTGCCATCAAGGTTCAGGCAAGCGGGTATTTACGTCAACTCTCCCCATCTTTCGGTCATATCCTCACACCCCCCCCATGGGCGCTAAATGACCAACCATGGTCGATGCGCCCTAAAACCACAATCACACACACACACATCCTCACACCCCGTCTCGGGGCTCGGGGTGGGGAGGTTGATAGGAACCCCCTCTATTCTCAAAACTAAGCGCCGTACGAAAACGAAAGAGGTGTCATCGGAAAGCCTTCGACGAGTACGGCGAGACACCACCCGCAGAATTTTCTCCCCCGAAAAGTGACGTTGCTACGAAGCCTAGATTTTCATGACTTGGATCATGTTTTTGTCTCTGGGGAGTTCCTTTTGGGAGATATTTGAAAAACAAAAGTTATTTGGAATGACAAGAGAAAGCACAATCGTCCAGGGCCCTCAAATGTTTACCAACACAAAACACAATTTTATGGTTTTGAAATGTAAAAATTTTCAAGTTTACAATTTTCTTAGATTTTATTCTATAATCGATAGACAGGACCTAAAAGCTTTGTTCGAACTCAATTTGCTCTAATAGAAATGCTTACCTTAGTCAGAATCTCCGAGTTTAGCTCCAATGGGCAAATATGCATACCTAATAAGTAATCAAATAGGGGAAAAAATATCCTCTGGTGCGTTTTGTTTCGTCCCTAAAGATCTCTAAAGCAAACGCTGAAAGTTTCATTAAAATATCTTTACCCGTTAAAGCGTGACGACTGGCTTAACTTTTCTGAAGGTGACCTCACTTGACCTTGACTCACCCGTTGACCTTAGATGACCTAACCTCAACATTTTCACGCAACACGCCAAATGAATGTGAGAAATGGTATGCCAAATTTCGGCGCGCTGCAGCACGCCGTTATTTCGCTATCCGCGGAAGACGTTGGGGGGCGAGGTTGAAGGACCCCCTCCGAGGCGGCGCAGGTGAATTTTACGTTAGTTTGTGTGAGTGTTTTGGGTGCTGAAGGCGGGGCTTAGTTGGAGACAATTGTGGTGTCTAAATGGTTTTAAGTTCTACTTTACTTCTCAAAATGATTTGTAGTTGGGACGTGGTGGAGAGTGGGGGCTGAGATTGGCAAGGAACTGGATTTTGCCAGGTTGCCTGCTTTAGCCTCCTACTCTTATCGAAAAGCAGCGAGGGATTTTTACCGTGAGGACAAGGAGGCAATTGTCCACACCGCCTATCACGCCGGCTGCCGCGTGTTAGTTGTTTGTAGCGGGTTAGTCTAAGCATACCATGCAGGGGTGTCAGTTGGGTTAGTACGGTGTTTTTATACATGTCCTAAAGCAAGCCTCAGCTTACTGCCCCGCTAGGTAGCCATTTATTACTAACTGGCAAGGAAATGGGCTCATGTACGTCCGACTCCATTCAGGATGGTTCTTTACGTGTTTCCTACGAGTGCTTCGCGAGCATGCATTGCGGGTTGATGTGGGAGCTGGTGGTGTGGTGCCTACAGTGCTTGGCGAGCATGCATTGCGGGTTGATGTGGGAGTTGGTGATGTGGTGCCTACAGTGCTTGGCGAGCATGCATTGCGGGTTGATGTGGGAGCTGGTGGTGTGGTGCCTACAGTGCTTGGCGAGCATGCATTGCGGGTTGATGTGGGAGTTGGTGGTGTGGTGCCTACAGTGCTTGGCGAGCATGCATTGCCGGTTGATGTGGGAGCTGGTGGTGTGGTGCCTACAGTGCTTGGCGAGCATGCATTGCCGGTTGATGTGGGAGCTGGTGGTGTGGTGCCTACAGTGCTTGGCGAGCATGCATTGCGGGTTGATGTGGGAGCTGGTGATGTGGTGCCTACAGTGCTCCTGCTAGATTTGTACAATACAGGTATTCAAATAGCATTTGAATGAGTTCTGGCTGTTTGTCACCGAGAAGCGACGGAAGCATGCCTTCGGAAGGTGATGCACTCTCTTTGGCAGACTGCCTTAAGTGGTTGAGGGCATCACCCTATCCCCTAAAGTGACTGTCTGAGATGTAAATCTACTACAGTGTAGTAGGATGTGCCTTGTGCTTAACGTGGCATTGCAGGTGTCGCAGAGAAGTTGTCTATGGGTCATTCTCTAATTGAGCCTTTGCTAGTTTTGTGCAACCAGTTTAGAGTCTTGTGAAGATGACGCCTTTTTGTCGGTGAAATTTATTTCAAGAGTTCTATGTGCCTGTTGCTGGTGTGATTGCGTGGGTGTGTTTGGATTTGTGTTCTCGAGTTGTGTTGTGTCCATGTGTTCTGCTGGTGTTGGAGAATGTGGTGTTGTAGGACTGCTTTGCAATCGTCTACCGAATATTGCACGCTATGGTAGGTGTTCACTGCTGAGGCCTGCTCCGCATGCCGGTCTGCTTCTTCGCTACCTGACAACTCTTCTCTAAACACAGGATGGACCGGCCTCTGTTGCCATGGCGACCGATCCGCTGGCGCCAGTCGGCGGGCCGATTGAAGATCTCGCCTCGATTGGTCCGCCGTCTCCGCCACACGACTTCCCTGGCTTCACGCATGAGGAAACACTCAAGTAAGTAGTCTTCTTTGATCTGGGGTTCTTTTTTATTTTCCATGCTAACCATGGACTTGAAAGCTTTGTGGCGGCTTGTTGTTCTGTTTCGTTTTCCAGTTCTTTTGGCATTCATTTGTGGGAGCGGCACAGGCTCTGGCAAGAGGATGCCAGATGAACGTATTTTAACGTTTTTTTTAATCGCACTCAATGCTGTGGGTGTGGTTGGTTACTCCCATTTCCCCTTATGGGGTCTGGTCTTCCCAATGGCTGTCCATGCATCACTGGGAGTAGAGCAGCGACCAGCGTTGTACTGCATAGGCCTCTGTATGTGTCTTCCTAATTTTGTTGGCCAGGTTTGGAGTGCCTACACTGGCTTTCCTTCGACATCCCAGCTAAAATTAGTCGAACACTGGGAATCCGCTGTGGTAAACGCGTTGTCAAGCTCCGATGTACAAGGGAAGCTTCAATGCCAGCTTTTATACCAGCCGTCGTGCTGCATTCTTTTCTGCCCGAACTATCCCTCCCGCCCTCAGTAGGTAAACGTCTGTGTAGGCCACATGCACCTTGAGACATAGAAACACTACAACGAGGAGGAGCGCATCAAAACTATCGTGTTACCTAAAGGCTGTGGCGTCAGCGCTTTGCAGTTCCCTGATCCTTGCCCCTCGACCGGCCTTTGTGCACAACATCTCGTTGTAAATACCTAGCTTTTGCGTGAGGAATTCGGGAATCGAGGGGCGGCTCGGTTACATCAATTTCGAATGAAAAAATGTCATTTGGCTACCACGTCAAATTATCTAACGTTTGCGATTCCTTCCTTCATTGATTACCCCTTTGCTCCTTTTCACTGATTACCCCTTATCTCCTTCGGTACGCCAATGTAGCGGACCTGTAAGCGGGGGAATCTTTTCCTACTAATCTCTGATTTGGAGGGGAGGAAGAATTGGCAAACCTGCGTATGGACATTTGTCTGATCGAATACGAAGGTGATATTTATCTTCCAGCTTGTGACGTGATAATCCCCATACGCACCTTCCAGATAATCTCGATCATTTTATAACAGTGTAGTTCATCGTCATATCACATCATTTAACCTGGAAATATCGAAAAGATAATGGCATGCATTTCTGCAGTGAGTAATGTTTTCGTTAAAAAAATTCAGGAACACACTTGCTTCGGCCCTGGTCCCTCGTTAGCTATGCGCTACAAACCACCCCTGTGTATTATTACAGTGCCCAAAAGATATGTGCTCGTTTTCAGAGGCGCACGTACTTTGGCCACACTGGAACAACAGCTGAGAACCATAGTCGGTGAGTCTTGGCATGCGTGTCTGGTGAGACACGATGTCTAACCTGACAGGTTCATCAGCAGCAGTAGGCTGGTCAGGAGTGCGACGCTGGATCACTTGCCGTCTAGCTGTCACTTCTACCCACTGTAAAACTCCAATACACTGATATATGTAACTCAACTGACACTTAGGTTACTAACATAAAAAAACGTTGCTTATGCAGTTTTCGTACATTATGGCCGTATCCTGCATGGATCAGGAATCTGCATGTTGGTGGTGTTCGATAGCATTGTGTTGTACGATGATGGGCTGCTGGCAACATAACTACTCAGGAAAGCAATGTCCGACTGATTGCTCAGCAGCATCAGTTCCATCAGGAATGCGACTCGTTAGCGGGTTGCCTAGCAACGGCTGCGTGGCTAGAATAGAGCTGGGAAATAAACATTTGCGTAGCTGTTTTAACGCTGTGGGCCGTATTCTGGGAGCGAAGGCGGATCCCGCTTGTTGTGACTTTTTCGCCTCCTGTTCCCGATTCTTTTGTAACAGGAACGTGAACCTCTGTGACTGTTCCAAATTTCCTCCTGTGTACGTGGCTCCAAGGTATTGATTGTGCAACCATTTTAGAGGCGGCCTGAGGACAAAATATCAGGGGGCATCTCCGACGGATGGTTGGGAAAACTTACGAACAGCACACGCATCCGCTCTTTTCCCTCTTTTGCCATTTAGGTGACTGCAATTTGTAATTGAACTGCTCATACTACCCTGCTTACCTACTGGAATGCCTAACCGGAGCATAGCATGTGGGAGGCGAATCCAGGCGAATGACAAAATTGACAAATGACCGGTTTTTCCGTGCGTGTCAACTACGTTGCTGTCGGAAAATCTGAAGGACATACATCACAGAAAAACTATATTTCTGATAGGAAGCGGAAGAGCCGTTCCGGTTGAGCAATTGATGACTCGTCCCACCATAGTTCCATAGGAGAGTACGCTGTGATGCTCCATCTTCAGGCTTTCTGCGCCCTGTCAAAGTGTAGCATACTCATTAATCGTCTCGGGTTTCAGGTTTTACTGCGTTTCGTTCCAACTGTGAGAAGAACGGAAGTCTTCTATTTCAACAGCCGATATCGGGAATTGCATCGCAGTGCAGTATTAACAACGGCAACGACAGCAACAGCAGCCATCGCTCTGAGGATGCCAGCGACACTTCGCGACGACTACCCACGACTCAGCCAGCGGTGAGTTTGTATGGTTGTGACGTGTGTGGCAAGGTGTTCAAGAGTCGTGGATGGCTGCTTCGACACCACAAGATGCACATGGATAGACAGGCGTACAGTGGCGGCAGTCGGGACAGACATACAAAACGGACAGTCAGTGATCAGAGTGTCAACCCGGAGAACCCCCTGGTATCCCTCACCGGAGAGAGGCCGTACAACTGTGAGGTGTGTGGTGCAACGTATATTGCCAGGTTGGATTTGGTTAAACACAGGAAATCCCATGCCAGGGAGCACGCATCCACGGGTAGGATATGCTCCAGAGCGTTTCTTCAAACTCGGACTTTGGATAAGTACAGACGAATCCACACCAGGGAGAGACCTTACATCTGCGATCTATGTGGTAGGACGTTTGCTATCAGGAAGTATTTGATTGCACATATGAGAACCCACACCGGGAAGAGACCTCACATCTGCGATCTATGCGGTAGGTCGTTTACTATGAGGAGGTATTTGATTGCACATGTGAGAACCCACACCGGGAAGAGTCCTTACAAATGTGAGACCTGTAGCAGAACGTTTGCTCTCAAGGTCTACTTAGTTAGTCATATGCGAATCCACACCGGAGAGCGGCTACACACGTGTAGAATATGCTCCAGAGCGTTTACCGGATCGCGCTGTTTGCACAAACACATGATGATCCACACCGGAGAGAGACCTCACCGTTGCGAGGTGTGCGAGAGAGCATTTACTGTCAAGTGTAACTTACTTAGTCACATGAAAACACACACAGAAGAGAATCACTATACGTGTGAGGTATGTAGCAGAACGTTTGCTGCAAAACGCAGCTTACTTAGTCACTTGAGAATCCACACCCGGGAGAGGCCGTACAAATGTGAGACCTGTAACAGAACGTTTTCTCTCAAGGTCTACTTAGTTAGTCATATGCGAATCCACACCGGAGAGCGACTGTATAAATGTGTGACATGTGACAGGTTGTTCCTTTTCCAGAGTAACTTGGTTAGGCACATGAGAACCCACACTGGAAAGCGACCTTACAAATGTGAGACCTGCAACAGAACGTTTACTGTCAAGAGGAGCTTGGTGAAGCATATGAGAATGCACACTGGAGAGCGACCTTACAAATGTGAGACATGCGACAGGTCGTTCCTTTACAAATTCCATTTAGTTACTCATATGAGAACCCACACTGGAGAGCGACCGTATGAATGTGTGACATGTAACAGGTCGCTTGCTACCAAGGATACTTTAGTTACTCACATGAGAATCCACACTGGAGAGCGACCGTATAAATGTGTGACATGTAACAGGTCGTTTCCTTCCAAGATGAACTTGGTTAGGCATATGAAAACGCACACTGGAGAACGACCATACAAATGTGAGACATGCGACAAGTCTTTCCCTGAAAAATTTCCTTTAGTTAATCACATGAGAACCCACACTGGAGAGCGACCGTATGAATGTGTGACATGTAACAGGTCGTTTCCTGTCAAGAGGTATTTGGTTAGGCACATGAAAGTGCACAATGGAGAGCGACCTTACACCTGTGAGACATGTGACAGGTCGTTTACTACCAAGGAGACTTTAGTTACTCATATGAGAACGCACACTGGAGAGCGACCTCACAAATGTGAGACATGTGACAGGTCGTTTACTACCAAGGAGACTTCAGTTACTCACATGAGAACGCACACTGGAGAGCGACCTTGTAAATGTGAGACATGTGACAGGTCGTTCCTTGACAAATTGCCTTTAGTTACTCACATGAGAACGCACGCTGGAGAGCGACCTCACAAATTTGAGACATGTGACAGGTCGTTCCTTGACAAATTGCCTTTAGTTACGCACATGCGAACCCACACTGGAGAGCGACCTTACAAATGTGAGACCTGTAACAGAACGTTTGCTCTCAAGGTCTGCTTAGTTAGTCACATGAGAATACATACCGGAGAGCGACCGTATGAATGTGTGACATGTAACAGGTCGTTTCCTGTCAAGAGGTACTTGGTTAGGCACATGAAAATGCACAATGGAGAGCGACCTTACAAATGTGAGACATGTGACAGGTCGTTCCTTGACAAATTGCGTTTAGTTACTCACATGAGAACTCACACTGGAGAGCGACGTTACAAATGTGAGACCTGTAACAGAACGTTTGCTCTCAAGGTCTGCTTAGTTAGTCACATCAGAATACATACCGGAGAGCGACCGTATAAATGTGACACATGTGGCAGGTCGTTTTCCTCCAAGAATATCTTCAATGTGCACTTGAGAACCCACAGAAAGGGCGACCTTTCCAATCTGGTACATGTGGCAGGCCGTTTTCTGCGAAGAGGAAATTAGTTACTCACATGACAAGCATAAAGCTGGCTATGGATCGTGAACCGACGTTTATGAGGAGGGAACACGCACAACATCTAACATCGACTGTAGACATGTCGGTGTTGTCGAAAGATGTACAAAAGCGAGGGTGGTTACCCACGGTGTTGTGGAGCCTGCTGATGAGTGGGTGTAGCAGGTTATCACCATAGTTTGTACTGTTGAATACACGTGGTACCGCCGCCATAGTCTGAGACATTGTGCAGGAAGTGTACACCAGGTGGTGACGGACACTGACGCGCGGAGTGCAACATTGCCGAGTATCCTTAGCTCGAAGTGTAAATTTCCAACGGAAGGCATCACTGCGAAGGAGATTTGTTGCTAAACACAACAGCAGCAGATGTCAGAAGCCCAACCAAGGTGTGTGTGTGGGGTTGACCCCTTCCTTAGAACCAATATATACCATGGATCAAGCAAAAAATATTGAGATATTCACGCAAAAGAGTCCTCTTCGCCCACCGAAAGCGTTGCCTGTTTCCGGGATTTTCTGGTCTTACCACCCCTTTGGAAATTCCTGGCGGTGTCGGAAATTGGCCAGGTATTCCTGCCTCCTGCCATGGAGGTACAGGATTTACGGCATACGTAGTTCGGGAGCCTTATTCACGTTGTGGGCTTGTAATTATCCGTGGTAAAATATTACGAATTGATACCCATACAATCCATTGATCAAATACCACCTTCAATTAATGTCCCTTTCAGTCATGCACAAAGTGGATATCCCGTCAGAGTTGTGCCTGTCGAGAACACTGGAGCACCTGGATACCTGCCGAGGACACACAATGGCTTTCACTGATGGCTCCAAGAACTCCACCGTGGCATGCGGTGCTTTTGTGTGCGGTGCCGATGTCAGTTCATTTAGTTTGCCTTCTTCTCTTCCTCTTTTTGTATGGAATTTTACCTAATTGTAAGCATCTTCGGAAACTCCTCCAGTGCTTTATCAGACATTTTCCAACATTGTCTGAGGTAAACTTCCATTTGGCACATGGTCTTCATACAAACTCAGCCTGACACCATCTCAATCTCTTGTTAACAGCGTTCACATACAATTTCCAACTTGCACACAGACCGGTCTCCAAACATGCTAACTAACGACTCAAAAGGCTACATCTCAAAAGTCACACAGCGATTTCAGACAGTCAGTCTCAGCCATACCTCCAGTGGTGAGCCCGGGCGGCCGGCCACCGGCCATTCGCAACTGCGGCGACCTCTTCGGGCGCAAGCCCCGACGTCCAGTCAGCGAGTGAATGAGAGCGATCTATCTCGCTCGGCGTCTATATCACCTCATGGCCACCGCTCTGGGCCTCATGCCAGGGCCACATCATCGGCACGCGGCTCTGAACTATCGAGAACAATTTCCGGTGCACTCAACTGCACCTCGGGTCGCGCGGTCTATATCAGAGACATTCCGCCAGCTTAGACATATCTGTGCCTCGGCCGCCCCACGAGAATCGAGCTGTCTCCGCGTGCGCCACGTCCGGTGTCACAGCGCCGACCGTTCCACTTCTGTCAGACATGCTGCATCGCGCTGCCCTCAAGGCCCTCAGTTTTATAGAAGTGGGGCATGATTCCTCGCATGTCATTTTCACGGACTCACTGAGCAGTCTCTGGGCGCTAAAACAGCTTAACCGACCTGATTCCATTTTACAGGACGTTTTACGCCGTCTCGGATCACTCTCTCAAGCTGGGAAGACTATTGTCCTCTGTTGGATCCCGAGCCATATTGGCATCGTGGGAAACGAGGCAGCTGATGCTGTTGCAAAGCGAGCAGCACAAACCCCATATATGCGGTCTATGCCGCTCCCAGCGAGGGAGTATGACCGCTCTATCACTACCTTTATTTAAATAAATGGCAGTCTAGTTCGGACACGCTGCAGGACAAAAACTGCGGACAATCAAGCCATGTCTTGGGGAGTGGCCCTCGTCCTATCGTAGGATGAGGCGGGACGAGGTCGTTCTCTGCCGCCTTAGGCACACCCACCCAACGCACCACTATCTGCTCTGTGGGGAGGACAAGCCAAACTGCCCTCGATGTCACGCACCACTGTCAGTACGTCACATTCTGATATCCTGCCCCTGCTCACCTATGCTTGAAGACGCCTTCTTGGAGTCGTGCAGCCGCCGTCACTCCGCGAACTCCTGAGTGACCACTCACGCGTGGTAGCTTTAGGACAGCTATTTCGCTTTCTCTCGGTTGTCAAATTTAGAAGCTTAGAAGCTTAAATCCAGAAGCTTGAAGTTGAAGGTAGCTGAAGATAGGTTCATAGGTTAGCGGGGCGGGAAGGTAGTGTTTGTAGGTGAAGGGTGGATTTGGAGCAGTGTTTGTGTGCGTTGGCTGTAAGTGTATGTATATGTCTTGGTGTTGGTGGTGTAGGTGGTGGGTGGCAGGTGGAACAATTGTGAAAAAAGAAAAGAGGAAAAAGGAGAAAACATGTAAAAAAACGAAAGAGAAAATAAACAAAACCAGGAAAACGGTAAAAAGCAAAAGATACAAAAAAAGTAAGAAAAAGAAAAACAAAAAGCAAAACAAAAAATATGTTCTTGCAATGTTCACATATGGCGATGACCCGAACCACACTACACCCCATACCCCAATGTGGGACCGAGCGGACTAACCCCCTCTCTCGGCTTCATCATCTCCGGCTCTCAAACAACTTTACTGCACCAACACTACATCTTCAATCGAGCCGAACTACCTCCGCTCTACTCTTCAAGACCATCTCAACGCTACTTCACCACTGCTCGACGACTCTACTAAACCAACACCTCGGATTCATCCTCCTACCCTACGCTACTCACTCTCTTACACATCTTCTCTTCAACCGGAACCAGCCGATGTCATCACACACTGGCAGGCTGGCAAAATTCACACACATACACACACACACACACACACACACACACACACACACACACACACACACACACACACACACACACACACACACACACACGCACACACACACACCATCCGTTCTGCGCATGCGCAATTTCTTGCGAAAATTCTCTTCATTTCGTTTGCATAGTAGCGCTCTTCGCGCAATCATCCCCGCATGACGTAGATTGTTTAGTTTATGTTTTCGCCCCAGAATGAATAGAAGCCCGCGAGGCTAAAAAAATGTTGCCAGCAGACTCTACTCATGGCCAAAAAAAAAATGCAGCTGGCAAAACTATTCCAACTCATCCAACTGTTTTACCCCCATCGGCCAAATTTGGACCAAACATCGCTCCTTTACAGATAGGAGAACCCCACACCGCGGCTTCCCACCACTGACAATTAATCAACGCAACGTCACAGAGCCCTCGGACGTCGCGGAACACTGCCTCCTATTATGCTGACATTTCCTCGAATACACAATACTCGCGAGAAACCATCGACTTCCTAGAAACCACTCTCGCCACCTGCAACTTTACGTCGGACAACACTGAACCATTGATGCTAGTTTAGATAAAAATACAAAGTACGAAAAATGCCATAAAAAATCAGAATTAGAAAATTCTGAAATACTACGTTTTGGCGCTCAGTCAAGATAAGTAAACCCTGAAAGTGACATTGAATTATCTTTATAATTGAAGCCGTGGCGACTGCTTAAATATTTTTGGAGGTGACCTGGCTTGATCCGCGGTAACTCGGTGACCTTTGATGACAAGACCAGATTTTTTTAGAACATGTAAAAATAGCTAAAGGTAAGGTAGACCAAATTTCAGCGGGCTGCCACGCGCTATTTCCTCGCTATCGCGGGAAAATCTTAGGGGGCGCAGGTATCTACCCCCCAGCCGTGCGAGGGTTAAGCCCCTCGCTCGGTTTCGTCATATTGTACTTGCACATATACGAGACGGTGTGACTTTGGTTCGTGACATTGGCTAGACTGGATGGCTCTGCTTTTGAGCAACATTGCATGCGTATCTCGCGCCCAATAACTTACGGCGTAGCGCAAGAAGTGGCTTGTCTACTTCTACCATTACACTAGCAGCCGGCGAAGTGCGAAAGGCTCCAATAGTGACGCGAAGAGCTGCATCGTGATCAATAGAATGCTTGTTTGTGGCTAACCCTCCGTTATAAATAAAACATCCATAGTCAAGTTTAGAACGCACGAGCGATCGGCACATAAGAAGTAAAACTGACCTGGTAGCTCCATATGAACACCTAGAAACCGTATTAATTACCTGCAGTTGTTGATAAGGTCAGTGATGTGAGTTTTGTATGCAACATGACGATCCATCCACACCCCAAGAAACTTGACTACCGATCTGAAAGGTATGAGGTGACCGTTCATCCTTATCGTTCAGTCTGTGCAACGGCGTTTGCGGCAGAAATAAACAACAGTAATCTTTGAGGTGGATAAAGTGAAACCCGTTCTTTCACACCACTCCATCAATTTCACTACAGTTAATTGGAGCTGCCTTTCGACCGTCCGCACCGTACGAGAGGAGAACCACACTACAATCATCCACGAATAGCACTAGTCCTACCGATGTTGGCAGTTGTTTGTTTAATGGGTGGTTCACGACACACTTTATGCACATTCACGGCTAATGGCGCGGCCGCAATGTTTCGCCGGTGGGCCGCGGAATTGGGAAATGTCCCGAGCGGCGCTAGTGTCGAACCGGGGACCTTTGGTACCCAGATCCCAATACCATAACCACTCGGCCATTCCCGCCGTTCCCCAACATCATTTATGGCAATGGCGAAAAGAGTCACACTCATTATAATTCCCTGCGTAACACATCAATCTGTTGGAGGGTGTCAGAGAGGTAGATGCCTATTCTGACCCGAAATGTCCGTTTAGTAATAAAAATAGTGAAGAAAACCCCCATCGGGCCTTCTATGCCAACTTGGTGCAACTTCATGAGGATACCATAACGCCATGCGGTATCATAAGCGTCGTCAACATTGAAAAATATGGCGGCGGTATGACATCGTTTCATGAAACTCAGGCGTAGAACGGAATCAAGAGCTAAAATATAATGAAATGAGCTACGATTTCTGCGGAAGCCACTCTGTATCGAGGTGAGTACATGGTTGCGTTCTAAAAACCACATGAGTGACAAGTTTACCATTTGTTCAAACAATTTGCAAAGAGAACAGATGAATGAAATTGGTCGATAATGAAGTGGGTCCTTTCCCGTTTTGTTTGGCTTGCAGATAGGAACGAGAAGCGCCCTCCGCCAAGTCAATGGAAATGTTCCCTTTTCCCACATTTCGTTGAACACTTGCAGAAATGTGTTTACAATTATTGCTGGGAGATGCTTAATAATGCCGTTGTGTAAGGTGTCGGGTCCTTCTGCTACGTTCCTAAGGGTGCTTATAGCAGCAGTCAGTGCAGTAATAGAAACGGTCTGTTGTAATTTATAAAATATGTTGTTGTAAAACCAGTGGGTAGTGCTTCGTACGGGGCTTTGCATGTCGAGAAACGTCGACTGTTTTTATTTTTCGATTGTTCGGGGAAGGCCCTTCCAATCTTGTTGGGAACATCCATCGGATAAATAATATCTCGTCCACTTTCGTGCAGTGTGGGCCGTGGGGTACAGATAAGTTTCCCGGAAATACGATTGATGCGGGGCCACACCGATGACAGCGAGGTGGAACGGTTCAAACGTGTTGACGTACGCTTTCCTCGATTGCCCTTTGGAATCGGCAATTGTGCGCCTCGCGGGTGCCCTTACCTTGCGAAAAGCTGTGAGATTCGCCATGCAGCTGTCGCCATTAAAAGTACGGAATGCCTTCTTTCTAGCACGTAATGCACCTGGGCACTTATCCGACCTGGTACACGACGGTACACGACGTGGCGTGCCCGACGAACGAGGAATATATTGCAGAGCACTTTGTAACGTTGCGGTTGTAAACACCGCTATGGAAGCCAATCTTTCGGAGCACATGCCGAGTCTCTCCTCGACATCGGACTGGAAGGAACTCTATTCCGCCTTTGGAAAAATCCACTTGGGGGTCGTCGACCACCTCCCACTCCATCAATGAAGCGAGTCCAAACGGGAAAATGATCACCCGTACCTGGGTCATCAACCACCGACCACTCTAAACAGGGAGAAAATTCAGGGCTGCAAAGCGTGAGGTCCAGCACGGACGTCTGTCCTGTTTGCAGTGTAAAGTGTCTTGGAACCCCAGAGTTAAGAAGACCAAGGTGAAAATTTCTGATGTGTTCCAATGCACGTCCACGACTAGTACTATTCGCTGAGGCCCAAACTTGGTGATGGGCGTTAAAGTCTCCACATGAAATCAGCGGCGGAGTGAGCTGATTTACGACTTGCGACAGTTCTGCAAGTGGAAAGATTGTTCCTGGGGTAGGTATATGGCGCATATGGTGGTAACACGGCGATTAATTATTGTCCGAGCAGCGATAGTCTGGATGTTTGTTCTTAGGTGTACTTGTTGGAAGGGGACTGAGTGGTGCACGGCAAGAAGCAGAGGTGAAAAAAGTGTCCAGCCTGTCACCTACAGAATATCGAACACCACCAGGCTGTCACGTGTTGATATTTCACATTAAGACACATATGCATGTGTGTGAGCGCGAAATATCGACCATGCCGCTGAAATGGAACAAAGAAGAACGATTTAGTCCATATATGATCTCCAATGTGTTGAAGTATATACGATCTTCAATTATTAATTAATACGTCAAATTACAACACACACTATAAGCTAATCTTGCTTCTATGGTGCGTATCCATCAACATCCATCTATGGTGCGTATTATTGTGGTTTAATGTACTCGCAATATGTTGTGGACACATTTTACTTAGCAAAGCAAAACCACAGGTTAAGGTAGCTTTTATGGTGAAAATATGCTCAATGTATGTCAGACAAAAATAGTTAAAAAAATGATCAGACCAGGTTAGATATTTTAACATTTTTATTATTGAGCACACAAATTGTGCCTATATTGAAGAAACAATTTATAAGGAGGTATGGTAAACCAGGCCAGACTGTTTTAGATATTAAAAAATAATAGTATGTTATTTTGCTTTCTAACTAAAAATAAGCATTTCTGAGGGGAATCAATGGTCACATCATCCTAATCATGCGAATACACATGGTATTACAATATGCTGTTCCCCAAATCGAATGACTCATTGAAAATAAAATTCACCAATACAAATTGAATTCCCTTGTACAAAAAGGAAGTCAATAAAGCACCAATATCAAGGGCAGAGTGTCATAGGTCATACTTCGCATTAGTTTCAAGTTATTTATTTTTTTAAACCTCTTGGTCAATGCAGCAAGTTCTGCTTATGGCAAAACATGGGCCCTGACACAATTAAATAAAACCCGTGGAAGTAACCAGATGAAATTATTAACATAAAGGCTCATATTGGTAGAACCAAAACATTTGTTGTCATCATGAGGATTACAGAAGTCTGCAGTGTGGGGAAAATGGCTGAAATAATATGTTAGACTGAGAAACGAGAAAAGTATTACTTCAGTCAGGTATGACCAAGGTTGGGTTTATGTCTTGAAATTCTGGAATTGGAGAGGAAAATTATGTGGCATTATAGGTTGGCATAGAGCAGAGGAATTTGAGGACTTTTCTTCTAATCTGAATCCTGGATTATGAGAGCAAAACTGTGTTGCATTCCACGTTGGAGAATGATGTGATGTGCTTCCGTCATTACAAAAAAAAAAATATTTTCGCACTTTTCACGGTCATGCTCCGTGTTTAATGCTCCCATGATCATGACCAAACATCAAGGAGATCGCAGTCATTGTCAGACTCAATTCCTCTTTTTGGACAAATTCAGTGGAAGACTTCATGGAGATAAAATAATATTTTTCGCGGCCAACATCACAGACAAGACCATGCTTGCAATACTTATGACTCGCGTCTCTCAGAGACGAAACACCACCTACGCAAACATACACAAGTTCAGCTTCAACAGCGCTTTGATACTTATTAGGTAGATACGTGCACACTGAAACCAGCTTTGAAAGCAAAGTGCGCCGGAAAACGGAACTGTTGCGTCGGATTCAGTCTCTGGGAGGTGACAGGATACTGTTCCGCCCGTCCGCCGCTTGAGATTGCCGAAAGTAACGCCTGGTAACGGCTGCGGGCATCGACGATTGCAATAAAAGTATTGGTGAAGGATAAAATCCGAAGGACTTGTGAGCATCACAAAGAGTGGGGCTATCCGCACGTACAACTTTATCCACGAATTGTCATTCGACAGTGGTGTAGAGGCAGTGGAAAGCGGAGCCTTTTGCACGGACTGAAACACGTGCAGCCCGTGTCACGATGACTGCTCCCGCACACTCTGCGGCCACTGATCGTCAATTTGAAAATTATAGTCGGTACATGGGGCCATGATGTGACGGTGACGGCAAGTCGCTAAGTTTAGCCGTTTCCGAGAACCAGACCAAATCGTGAAAAACGCCCGAGAACGTCGCTTCCGCTTTTCACGCCCCCCTCGCGTGTGTGTGGCGCATGACTCGGAAACGGTTGCCACGACTATGTTGACAATTGTCGTGGCAATACTGAGGTGTTGGTTTGGTGTTAATCGGTCCATTGGTTGTCGAGATATTTCGGTTTGAATCGGGTCGATGGGGAGCGCTAAAATTGGTGACTTTCCGAACGCACAATCTCAGTTTACATGCTATTCCTATAGGCGACCGGTCATTCACCGGACACCCGTTCCCTCAAGACCTCGGTGACGTGCACGTGCAACACGTTGACCCGACCGCAACGAAATTGTGCCAGACGGATAGCCAACATTTGGAGCTTTCACGTGATGTCAGTCATATCTCGTTACCTGCGATGTGAGCCGTGCCACACGCCACAAATTGCGCTGGAAAACGGAACTGTCACGTCGAGCTCAATCTCTGGACTGCAACGGGACAGTTCGTAGGAGACAGGCTTACCACAGCAATGTTAAAACATATTGACTTGACCACGAGTGGTAGAGTTTTTTTCAGCCCCCCCCCCCTGTCCCCTCGATCATAGCTACTAAATTGTTTCCGTACGCTTCTGATACATGCACTGAAACAAGATGAGTACGTATATGTCTGTATGGTTAGAAAATACAAATTCACTGGGTATGTTAAGAGGAAAAGCGGCCTGATGATAAATACAATCGATACGCAATGCTAATACGGTACCGTAGGTTGTCACAACAACCGGAGATATTTTTCATATATATGTCACACACGCTCGTGGCCGAGTAGCCGGCTTTTTTTCACCTCTGGCAAGAAGTACACCACCATATGCCACAATGTGAATGACGACGTCCTTGAGTAAAACAGAGTAGTTTCTTAGATAAAAAGAAGCACCAGCAGAGAGTTTGGTCTCCTGTAGGCATACTACAGACGGTGTACGACGGTGTAAAATATGATGTAATTCGTTATTCCTAGTTCTCAATTCTACAGTTCCACTGTAGAACAGTACTCATTTGTCAGAAAGTGTAAGAGGAAGTCCTAAGCTAAGAGCGTAAAAGGCCAAGAGTGACTAAGTCATGGTCTTGTAGTCGGGGGGGGGGGTCTTGGCTTCGTGGGCGTGAGCGTGGGCTCCCAAACTCGCTTGGCGACACAGCACCAGGAAGAGCACGCTTCATAGCACGATTCGGGGATGGGGAGAATATTGGGGGGTGTATGGTTCGACAGGAAGGTGTCTCCGGCGGTCCCATGCCTGCTGCGGGTAATGGTGTGGAGTGAGGAACCGTCAATGGGCGCTGGCCCCCGGGCATGGAGATCGAGGAGGTTGGCTTATGTGGAGCGGTGCGATCTTGTGCTCCGAAATCTGGGGCTCCAGGGCGCACCTGAACCATAGCAATCTTCGGATCTCATGGCCCTTGGCGACGAAGCAACGTGCTCTGCCGTATTGGTGGTGTCATGTGCAGGATTTTGTTCAATTATGGTGGTTGGAATTTCGGTGGTCTGAACGCAGTCTTGGGTTGGCTGCCTGTTCCTTCTTGGTAGCGTAAGGGACGGTAGCGTAAGGGAGCGTAAGCGTAAAGGAGCGAAGCAGGGCTGTCATTTGGTAGTAACCTTGTGCTAAGTAGCCTTGTCGGGCTGAGTATGTTGTATGGATCACGGTATGATTTTTGGCTTCTGATGGGCACGTGATTTTGGGGTGAGTGTGTTCATATATACCTCTAGCCTCCCGGTTACTCTTTGTGTGTGTTTAATAAGAATAATTTCTTTCTCTTTGATGTATATCGGGCACGTCCTATCATAAGACGAGTGGGAGTACTATTCTGGGCCACAGTTTGCACAACGGGCTGTCTCGGGAGTGAAATGTTCACTCCCGTGATCGTGAGAGGCGCACTTGCCGTCTGCAGGACGATGGCGACAATGCTGGTTTGTGAGACCGAATTTCTAGCATTTAAAACATCTCATAGGGTTGGGGAAAATATGTACCTTAACCATGTCGTAGCCACACGAATCTCAAGAGGAAGATCGCTCGTGTTCAATATTAGTACGATGTTGTTGGCTGTGACTATCTCTGCACCTCTCCTCACATTCAATTTCCTCGCTCCAATTGCTGCAAATTCTACTAGTCCATCCACAATCTCTTCCTCTGGTACATCCTTCAATTCAAAACATTGATGATAATTGATGATATCTCTCGATGAGTTCTTGGCTTTATGGGGTTCTACATATATTGGAATAATTTCGTCTACTTTCTTGCCACCCTTTCGCACACTAAACAAACATCGACTCATCGACAACGCTCTCTCCGCCGCGTCCGCTACCGCAAACTCCACCTCCAACCCTCCACCCTTCAACTTCTCACATTTAACAATTCTTCCAAACCGGTCACATCCATTCCGTATTTGAAAGGGGGACAAAGAACCAAGAGTCTGTGTTTTCCCTCGAAGAATGAGGAACCCCGGGGTACCGGAAAACGTGTGTACGTAAGCGCAAAAGCACTCATGATTAAATGCACGTAACCGCAAATGAACGTATACGCAAGCGTACGTTATCATAAATGTACGTATGGCAAATATACCTTAGCGCAACAGTACGTAAACGTAAAAGAATGTAAGATAAAATTTACGTATGGGCCAATGTAGGTACACTTAGGCATACGTCCCTCTGCGCTTAAACACATTTGGTTAGGGGCACATGCCATGTATGAGGATATGCGGAAAAGGCGAATTAGCAGCCATGCGAGGTTTGGCCTTGCTAACCCGATTAGTATGGCGGCAAGTTAGGAAAAACCGCGGGAGGGGGGAGGGGACCGATATGTGCCCCCGGGACGTTCGCGTGTTAAGGACAATTGCACTGCAACGATCGGTCTAATATAATTTTACTCTCACCACCAAGAAGCAATTTTCAATGAAAAAGCTCAGGGAATTGACTGAAAACAATTCTTATTAATAGTAAATTTTCTTCAATGTACTCCTTAGCTCATGTCTGGAATGTTCAGTTAATGGAATGAATGACTTGGAAGGACCAAACCGACTAGACGGGAAAGCAAATTGCCGCTGTAAAACCGACTCGTGACCTGGGAGGGAATTTCCTGGGTACTAAGACTAAATGATACAACGGAAGCTAGTAGGTTGTCTAGTTCCAGCCGAAGTGATGTCAGCAGGGATGTGCGAGATTTCTAGTAGAATGTACCAAGAGTTTGGTACATACAGTGACGTCACATAACCATTCCAAATGCGCTTTAAAACCTGGGTAAGATTCAGCTGTGGCGCAGCGAAGACATCCGAGCGTTGTGGTTGGGGATTCGGCGTTGTTCGCATGGAAAATTTATATATGAAGCTAAGGAATATTCGTTGAATTCCTAAGGTATTGAACATGCCTTTAAGTTTGGTGCATAATTTCTTCAGTTTATAGGATACAATAACCCTCAACCTGTTATCGTTCATAATCCTTAACCCGCGCCGTCTTTCCGGTCAAATCCTCACACCCCACTCGGGGGGGTTGAAGACACCCCTCTAAAATCCAAACTAGGCATCGCACGAAAACGAAAGAGGTGTCATCGAAAAGCGCTCGACGAGTAGGGTCCGGGTCCATCCCCGCAAAAATTACTTCCCCAAAAGTGACGTCACCATGGGGGCTAGATTTTCACGACTTTTCACGACTTACATTATGTTTTTTACTCTGGGGAGTTCATTTTGGTGGATATATGAAAAACCAAAATTTATTTGGAAGGAGAAAAGGACATCGAAATCGACCATGGCTATAATTTTTTGGGCCCCCAAAATGAATTTTTTTTTGAAATTTCAAAATTCTGAGTTTTCAATTTTCTTTACTTTTCCTTTTCCAATGGGTAGAGCAGACCGAGAAACGTTGTTGGAAGTCAACTTGCCCTTATAAAAAATGCTGACTTTAGCCAGAATCCTCCATTTTAACTGCAATTTAGCAAATACGCAAAATTATGTAGGAAAAAAGCGAAAAATGAAAATTCCACTCGTACGCTTTGTTGCATCCGTAAAGATAAGCAAACGCTGAAAGTTTCATTAAAATATCAGCATCCGTTAAAGCGTGACGACTGGTTGAACTTTTTTTTTCGAGGTGACCTCACTTGACCTTGACTAACTCATTGACTCTAGATGACCTAATTTCAAAATTTTGAAACAGCATGCCAAATTGATGTGGGAAAAAGTACGCCAAATGTGGGAGCCCTTCCGCGTGCCGTTCATCCGGTATCCGTGAAAAGCCTCAGGGGGGGCGGTTGAAGAATCCCCCTCCAGAGACCCCTCCAGGGTTAAAGTTTTAAAGTTTTAAAGTTAAAGTTTTAACCCCTCCAGGGTTAAAGTTTCACGAATTGAGATTGAAGCCATAGCTGGATTTACCAAATATGCGTCTAGGCTTACCGGTAAATGTACGCTTTAATGTGATTTATGAATCCTTCGACTTTAGCAAGTTTATGAAGGTGACTAAGGTGATGGTATCACTCATCTGCGATAAAAATATTTATTTTTCACGTTGTGTCCAACACCAAAATGGACTTTTGCGTAGCTAGCATAGCATAGAAAATGTTTAAAAAATGCAGCATACCTTAACCTAACCTATCCTAACATCACCTTGGAGAAAAAACTTTGCTAGCTATGTCTTGGAATATTTTAATCTTGAATGTGCAGTGAACAGCACACGAAAGCATCCATCATGTTATGACAGATATAACGATAGTTCAATGCCCACTTCCCAGCATATGGAAACCATTAGGTGGCACCAAAAAGTACGCATGTTTGGCATGACTGTCTATCTGCTCACTATTGGTGTGTATCACTATCTGCTGTCTATCCCCGTGTGAAGTAATATCAAGGTAAGACATGTTGTAGCTTAAGTGGGAAGTATCTGAAATGCAGTCTATCGGAATTCATTTTAAACACAATTATGTCTGGGTATCAGTATGCACATGTAGGTATTACCCCAAAGCTTTGGGAGCTGCATTAAAGTGCTTTCTGTTGGAATTATCCTCATTTCCAACTATGCTGCTTTTGTCAACTCAATTTGCTTGTGAATTACCATTCATAGTTGGGCCATTTTCTTACTGGAGTGAATATGCATTTGAACATTCTTTCTACATGGTCACATCCTAAACTGTAAAGCTTAGTAACTTGAGGTAAACTGTGTGCATGAGATGGTTCACAGAAACACACGACCGCAAAAGGAAGAGGAATACTGAGCGCACTTGTGAGACAAATTGGACGAACTGCAGTGCAAAAGATGCTATTAAGAAAAGTATTTGTAGCCATACCTACCTGAAAAGATGAATAGAGCACTAAGCCACTGCTTTTATGACAAGGAAGGTACTTTTTGTGATAGCAAATACTTGCAACATTTGGTACGAATACATGGTAGTAATTTTAGAAGACAGCATTAATTACATCCGTGGTCTTCTCTTCTTCCAAAATGGTATGTAAAAGGACTGGAACATGTCTGTGTGCATTCATACAAATATTATAAACTTTGGTACACTGGGTATTCAACTTCGGGTCAATTTCAATTGGAGTTTCATCAGTTCAGGGGGGGGTTAGTCACCTTGTGGCCTCACTGTGGGATACACTCATGGTGAGTTCTATCGACAGGCCTTCAAGGCTGGTGCAAAGAAAAGTCAACCCTTTTATCCAGATATCTCAAAATGTTTCCTTAAAAAACCAAGGATTCCAGAGCTTTAAGCTGCAATGTTCTGAGGTTATGCGAGGAACTGTTCCTTCTGTTCACACTATCTTCCCATCCCCAGCAACAGAAACGCCTATATTACATGGGATGGATTATACAGTGGAGGTACAACATTAGTAGGTTTTAGATGACCGAACACGAGTATGTTTTAGGAGGTCCAACATCAGTTGGTTAGATTAGATTCAGTTACGTTATTTTTGTAATTTGACATCAGTGTTCGTCGTTAGCTACCAAAAGCCCCATTTCCCCACACTTTACATATTTGTACGTGGTGGGGGATAGCATGTACTGTCATTGTCAAAAAAGTGTTGTTTTTTCCTGGCGTTTGAAAACAATTTATTTTAACGATATTAATATTATTATCTTGGTGAAAGACTCTTTCTAGATATCAGCACATGAACTTGAACTGGTCATTTGCTGAGTTTTCATTTCGCACAGAAATGAGTATCAGCTTCCTTCAAATTACATCAGATAATGATGTGAATTGAAGAAATGCTTAAAATGTTAGGCGTGGTGGGTAGGAGGGATAATGTGTGGCCTGGTCCATGGCTAGAAGGAAACCAACGGACCGATCGCTGGGAACCCATCTACGTATGCCGCAATGAACCACGAGAAGCGCTCTGGACTCGCCTCCTGAGCCTTAGCGGCCTGACGGTTCCAACCGAGGAATTTTTCCACGCATTCAGAGAGATGGATGCAGCGTTTTGTGTTCACCATGCCCAAGAACCCAACAATCTCAGCAGACATCCAAAGGTCATTGAAAGTGTCCGCCAGGTGTTGGAATCCAGATGCATTTCCACATATAAAATGTCATTAAGTACTTTGCGAGGATCCGGACACTTATTATTATCGGGCTGGTAAACAATAAAACGAACGTCACCAAGCTCGCAAAGCGGCAGCAGTGAAAAGCCTAGCAGTTTGCTCAGTGACTGCGAAGTGTGAGCCGCACTTGGTCGACACTTCACATTTAGATCAGTGTTTGAATCCTTCATTGTTTGGACGTATAGGTGCATCACGTGCCGTTGATCATATAGCTAGATATCAGGACTTCTTACACAAAAATTACACGAGACTAGACGTATGTGTTGCAGTTCCACCGAGTGTATGTCAAACTCAAGAACTGAGATGTGCCTGTGTTTGTGAAGTCGGTAGAGCGTAGCCTGTAGGCCTGCGCGTACTCATCGTCCCACTACGGTGCTCGTGAGTAGTCTGTGTATGTATGTATGTCGAGTTGTTCTCAGCCACAGATGTCACGATGACGATGTTCCATCTATTCTTGCCAGTTCGTCAGATTTTATAAAGTGCCAGATATGCACGCACTGTAATATTAGGTATTGTAATGTATTGATGCGATGTAATCTGATTAAGCTACGTGACTTATGTGAACCTACTACCGATAACCTCCTATGTGACGCGTTTGGTGGAGCCGAGGTAGCTCAGTCGGTAGGGTGTTAGGCTCTTGACCGCGAGATTATGGGTTCGAGTCCCGCAACCAGCGGAATTACCGAGTCCCCCCGCGAGCAAGCGGCATGAGAAGTTGGCCGCGGTATATGACCTAGCAGTTATTTTTGTCATAAAAGAACCCAAGATTCTTTTTCTACTTCATGTGTTTGCTTCTTCCAATATATCGTCGTTTTAATACGCACTCTGTTGGGCGTCGGAATATATATTCATGTGCGCAAAATGACGAACGCAGTCGATGCGCCCAAAATACAAATTCACCTCTACCACAGAGTGCACAACGGAGAAACAATCGGCAGTGGGAGTGAGGGCCTTCCTCAATCCTGGCTGTCTCGTCTTCCCCAGCTTTATGCTCCTCGTATTAAAGTCTGGTTGATAAACAACTTGTGTTACCGTATTTATGTAGTGCTGTACTGCAAAATGCGTGATGTTTCAGGTTACACGACGCGAATAATGAAATCATATTAAAATGAAAATATTTCCTTTGGCTAAAAATAGAACACATTTAGTTAAAAACATGCATGGTATTGCCTGGTAATTTTCATTCCACCCATACTTCAACTGTTATTAAAGTTGCTTCCGAGCAGGTCTAGCATTGAAATTCCTGTTGCCACTGTATTATTGTATGCATGACTGTATGCATGACACCGACGCTAAGTTTGGTTCACATAGCGTCGGTGACGCAGCCAATTTATTTCGACTGAGAATGCCGAATAATGAGGTGCGAACATGGGCAAAGCCATGGTGGGGGATGAGGGGGATGCTTCTCCAGCCTTGCCAAGCTCCGCGTTAATCCTCTGACAATGCATGATAATCGAAAAGAAGTCATCGTGCGTGCATTTAAAATCCGTCTTAGCGCTTAGGGGTTCCATCAAGTTGTTGCGGAATCTAAATCGGGCCTTCATGGTTCGAAAAGCGTGATTTTTTATTTTGCGCCGGAACTCCAGAAAGTTTCAGCCTGACTAAATGTTTTAGCAAACGTCTGCTCCTATCAAAGCAATGCTTGTCGCAGTCCTGGTGACGTGTGCTCGCCGTGTCGGTATCGTAAGAGGCGAGGAGCCGAGCTTAGAACTGACATCGCTCGGACTCCAGCGCCGGTCCAGTCATTTGACTGTTCGGCAGCATGCACAATTGTTGGTTTTGTCACCTTGATGATCACGTACTGTGATTAAATGCACGCTTCGAAGATTACGGACTAATGTTGGTCGGCGGGTACTGGTGGGAGGGGGAAGGACAACCGTTAGTTTTTAGCTCAATATTTGCGACGCACTGCCGTAGGGCCAAAATGATTAAATTCAAGAGGACCTGTCCCCTATCCCACCCTTGATGGCCCACCGCCCATGCCAGGAAAGGACTGGGGGCCCGGACACTGCCATGAGCGGTGGTTACGTACTTCCTATGCCTGGCTGAATAGAAAAAGTACCCAACCATCAATTTGAGGCGGCCGAAACCCGCCTTGCAGAATGTCTGCGTATTTACCTTCTCTTTATGCAGATCATCCCATGTGAAGAATGTCTTAATCCACCGTCACTTATTAAAAAGGCTTCCCACAACGCGCACAAAATGCCGCCGCCGGCCTCCAGCCTCGAACCGGCTACGTCGGCAAACCGGCGCGCTACCAACTGCGCCACCCACACCCCGTGCCCCGCGGCGCTTAAGTTAAATAGTGTCGGTGGACATGGCATGGGTCTAAATAACACAATATTGCACGATAACTAACATGCCCATGTAAAAGCCTACCATGGTTATCGAAATACCATGAAACAAGCTTTCAGGTGACGTATAATTTATACCTCTCACGTATACTTGTTAGTCAGGAACGTACGCGGAAAAGTACCATTTCTTGCTGTCGTGATAACCTGCTGAACCCAAATCAGCGCCCAGATGACGTCGCCGGCTGCCAATGAACATTGACAGGGGCCGTCTCACACCATGTTCATATAATGATGTGTGCTTGTTGCGCCTCAAAAAAAATTCGGAATGCTCAGAACCAAGGCGATATATACGAGGTGATATAAACCCTATATACCCTACTGCGTAGCTTTCTGCGCAGGTCCTTATATGACGTCATCAGGGGGACCCACCTAATACGGTCGAAGCCGCTAACACGCCGTCAAATATACGCAGCGTATGCATAGTACGGGGGATAAAATGAGGATTTAAGAGGTGCAGGTGAAAAACTTAGAGCGTCATAGTCCCGGAAGGGATCTCCAATATCCTTTATACACATATTATACCCGGGAGAACGTACAAGGCGAGGTAGGACAGGCCAAATATAGCAGAGAATTAGCATCTTACCGCGGCGAAATGCAATAAGGACGTATCTGAAGTGTGGTCGTCGCCATGATGGAATCAGGTGGGGGGTTGAGTCCCTCAATTTACATCAAGTTTAGTATTGGGCTTATGGTGCTGCATGCCAAAATTAATTGACCGAAAGGCATTTTAACCCCTCTACATGAGGCAGTACCCGTGATATAGGAGGCAAGGAAGGGGACACTCGTTTCTTTTTTAAGATCGACAGGACCATAGAGAGCACGTGAGAGGCAGACATTCTTTTTATGGGGGCATCTGTGAACCTCCGCACCAGCTCAGCAACATGGGTGGAACTTCCATAAAACGATTTGGGGGATGCAATGCCTGTAGGTAACAGGAAGGCCTTCAGTCGAGAGGACCCATTAGCGCCACACGTTAAAATATGGATTGGTGAGGTGGGCTCATGCCAGTCGTAAGCAGGTGTTGACCCATCCTAAAAATATGTAAAATTTCACTCTAGTTCGGAGGTTACATTCTGCGGATGGACTGGAAAGCGGTCAGCCATGGGGTGCTAAAAGCGGTCAGGCATGTATTGGTGGCATTCCCTAGCAATGCGTTCAAAACCAGATCTGGATGATTCAAAACGCTCCTACACGTCCGCGTAGTCGACTTAGTCGGCTGATGTTCTGTTTCCGATTCAGAGCATGAATGATCACAATCGAAGTTCGTGGAGCAGAGACTTTGCATATCGTTCTTTCAAATAAATGATCACAGGCCTCATGAGCAACAATGAAATGGCATACACCACACCTGTTTCATAGCAGTACCAGAGCCGGTAGCAGTGTCAAGTGCCGCGAGGACGGGCGCAGCTTGTCTGCCCCTGGTCACAGCGGCAGCAGCAAAACACGCCAACAAAACGGCAGGATCTGGCGGCATGGAACCAATGCAAAGTGCCGCCAGAACGAGCAACACAGGAGGCGCCGCCAGTCCGCCCCTGGTCACGGTGGCAACAACAGACACGGTTAAAAAGGGCAGAACCGAGCGACACGACACGACACACAGCAGAGACGGTGACACATGGCCAGCAGTGTGAGGGTGGACATCCTATCGCTGCCTGGTGACATGATGGCGGAACTGTCTAGATGCCCGCCCCTGCTCTATGCCGAGCAGAGTTCTTGCGCAACCAGCCGATGCGCATATGCAGTCTAACTCGAGTCAGCCTCCGTCTCACACAACTGGCCACATTCCTAGCTTCGGTTGCCGGCTACTAATGACGCCCACCCCGCGTCTCACGGTGCTGCTGCCGCCTGTGCATGTTGAGTCCATGATGAAGCAGACATCAGAATTGAACTGGTTTGGCATCGTCCTCCACCACATATGTGGCATGCAGCGCCCGCCGCGACCGAGGGTGATTAACCAAGAGCTGGACACAACGGCCAGGAGCGTCTCCGGTGCTTCAGACGTCGGACAGCCAAGCGCTGTATTTACGCCTCATTTTGTAGGCGACGAAGCCGGCAACGACGGCAAGGCCGTCCTGCTCCAGTCCCAGTTTGCTGATGATGGACGTGTTAAAATTCATGTGAATCGAAGTGGCATCAAAGTAAGTGAACTGGTTCTTTATTTAGGTATAGAAAGATAAGATATGAAGACAAGGTAAGCAGCATATAAAGGTTCCATATTTGATGGCGGTGGCCAAGTTTTATCCGTGACTCAGCAGGAGAAGGACCTTGGTGTTATTCTGAACACAAAATTGGGGGCATCAGAACAGACGAAAGAATCTAGGAACAAGGCACTGATAATGCTTGGGGCAATACATAGGAATGTATCATACATAAGTGAGGAAGTCATCAGGAAGCTTTACCGTGCATGTCAGGCCACATTTGGAATACTGTGTCCAAGCTTTGTCTCCTAGTTATGAAAAAGATTGTTGGCTTTTAGAGAGTACAAAATATGGCTACAAAGGTGGTTAATGACATAAGCAACCTGGCATATGAGGAAAGATTGAAGAAATTGAACATGCTTTTACTTAGATATAAAAAGTTGAGAGGAGCACCCGTTGAGGTCTTTAAATTTGTTCATGGTCAGGAGAATGGATAAATTATATAAATCTTTGAATCTAACAGAAATGATGCAATTGAAGATCATGAATTCAAAATTAAAGTTAACTACAACAAGACAAGGTTAAGACAGTCTTTCTTCACCAACAGTTAGTTAGTTAGTTATTGGGGTTTAGGGGCGCATCGACTGCAGAGGTCATGCAGCGCCCTCTTCACCAACAGGGTAATAGGACACTGGAACCAGCTGCCAAAAACCATTGTCAGTAGCAGCACATTGAACATCTTTAAGAACAACATAGGCAATTATTACAAGAATAGAGGGCTTGCTTTCCAGTTTTCCAGGGAGGGCTGATCGACGGACTTGGTGGGCAACTGGCTGAGTGTTCAGAGTGCAACCAAGAAGGGCCCTTGAGGCTCATTGTCACACTGATCTTTTGTGTCTTGATGTCTAAGATGCTCCAAAATGCAGCAAGCATACCAGACAAGCATGATGCAACACTCCATACCATACAGATCTGACAGGCAGGTTAATTCATGGAATGACACCAGGAAAGGCAGGTGTTGACACTGACATTATTTTCAGCTGCATCCGTGGCCTGGATCATAATCATCAGAGGTAAAGTGGGTGGAACAAATGGATGGGCTGGGTGGATGAACTCCATCAGCTCCTTTTGACTGTCAGCCAGGTCTTATATGCATTTTCATCTCTTGGAAACATAAGCATGTTGGTTGACAATCTCTTCTTTTCATATGTTCCTTCCAGATGTTTGAAAAATAAACCATAGGATACTGACACTGAATTTTGTGCCACTTTCTTCGTTTAAATTATGATACATAAGATAAGCTGCATTACTGCAGTTTAAGGTAACCAACGTAACAAGTTTTACACGCATTTTACCTCCATGAAACATACAAGGGGATTATGTTTAGTTAGGTTAAACAAGGTTAGGGATTTGTTGTAGGCTATGAAAAAAAACATCTGGGTAGGGGAGGTGATTTTTCTTGTTATTTAGTTTTTCTTAAAACAGTTTTGGTAAGGTTAGGCTTTTCTGAATTTGAACATTTTTTTTAAAAAGAAAAATTGTTTTGAAATATTCCATTTTTACAAAAATATTTTGCTTTCTTGCGTAGATGGCTGGGCTAAGTGAGGTTATGTTACATCATTTTTCCTTGATTTGAAACATTACCTTTTATGCTATATTACCAAGTTCAAAGACCATTTTTTGGTGATATGCTGTCTCCCAACTGAACAGCATGCCTTTGCAGAGGAATCAAGCGGTCTCATCATGTTGAACACATTCATAAGCATTGTATTAGGAAAAGAGATTCCTTGAAATCATAAATTACCTAAAACTGCAAATTTACCGGATAAGCGGAATCAGCATATTCCGTATTAGATACCTAATACGGAATACCCTGCATTCCTATCACTAATCAACGATAGCAAAAGTTACTTTTAACATTCCAATTACACACAAGACACATCACAACAGAACACTATACAATAAAACTACAACTAAAACGCACGTACATCGAACACAAGGTGTGACGGACATAAAACCAAGCATGAAACCGTGCCGTGCCAGGGGGGTGCCGTCCCTTCAGCGGCCATAGGGCCACTTTAATTTCTGACGTCATTGGTCAGACATTTCTTGCGCATTTACTGCGCCAGACCACAACCGTCGTTTCAAATCTCTGGCGGTGGTGCGGCTGCGTCCGGTATATTATAGGCTTTTCTGGTCTTTGACTAGCTCTGCTCTGAGGCTGAGTGCTCGTAGTAATGGGATACTGCTCTGTGGCTAAGTGTGCTTCATCGTTCAGGAAGAATCCTGACATCTCGTATTTTAATTTTCCGAAAGATGCTAAAAGAACAGCAGAGTGGGTGCACCTGTGTGCGAGACAGGACCCGATGAACTTGAAGACGGCTCGGATCTGTTCGAACCATTTTGTGGAAGGTGACTTTGACCCATCATGCCTACTGAAACGGTCCATGGGCTTCAAGGCCAAGCTGTTCCTACGCAAAGATTCTATTCCGTCCGTGAACATCCCGACAAGGTATGGAGTCATCTGTTCATTTTAAGCACTTAATTAAAGTTATGTTACTTGCTTTGGCAACCGGCTTGAGGCTATTTGTATAAATGCTCAATGTTTCAAGTGGGTAATTATAATTCAATATTTATTGTAAATAAATATTGATAAGTAGATAATAAATATTAATCTTTATTGGTTTATACAACATTTCTACCTGCAATTAACTGCATGTATTTTTTATTCATGCCTGCCTTAGTATGCAGACTGAGGTTCAGACTGCAGTATGCAGACTGAAGCAACCCATGCAAGAACTTGGATTTAAAAACATAAAGTTGGTTGATTACCAGCAAGTTAGGTCAGTTGTATTGAGTTTATGCTGGTGATGGCTCAAAGTAATGATGGGAGTCTGCCAGTCTGTAGAATGTGAAGCACCAAAAACATGCTTTGAGTTTGGTTGTATTGCAACACAAACAATGTGTTAAAGAAATGTAACTTAGACTTGGAAAAACACTCTTAGAAAAAAACAATCAACTCACCCCAAGGTAAAATTTTAAGAATAATTTTCTTCTTTAAAATATTACAAATTTAAAATTACATAAGGTAGTTTGACATCTTCAGCTTTATGATGGCATAATATGTGTAATGCTTGTTGGAATATTTTAATGCAGAAAAATGATGTATATTTCGATGTTTATCCCCATTGCTTGTCTGTTTTAAAAAAGTCTACATTCTTGCTGGGGTGGCTTCATGAACCAGGGTCCTATTGCTCATCAGGGATTGGTGCATAAACTCTTGTCTCACCACAATGAGTTCCACAGGCACAGGCAATGAGCTCTAGTTCAATGGCAGAATTTTGACCAAGAGTTTAACATGCTGTCAATGCACTGACACTGCTGCTAATAGCATAGCATAAACATAGCTTATTGGATCTATATGTAACTCTTCCTTCATCTTTGCAACAGGGAGGAGAGAACAGCTGCTTTGGAGAGGTGTCAGCGCCATACTCATAGGGAGCAGAAGCAGACTGTTGACAGTGTGCTTGGTGATAGGTCAAGTCCAAATCTACAGATGTCTGAAGCTGAGCCTGCTGCTGATGCAGATACTGATTCCCCGATGTGGTAAGTTATTATGGTGCAAATTCCATTTTTGGTAGTACCACAAAAGTAAGCACACCCAATCTTCAATCTGTCTTGCAACCAGTTATGAAATATGATTGATGCAGACGCACACTAAAGTATGACTTCACAACATGTCTTGTTGGTCCTGGTGTGTACCTATTTATGGAAATAATGGAAAAAGTATGTCTGATCAAAATATATTCTGATTGTTCTTTGTACTGTGATTATACTTACTGATTATACGTATGTTCATTACCAACAAAATGTTCTTCATTTTAATGAATCACTAAGATTGCTTTTAACATTTCACTCACCTTCGCCTCCAAAAAGCAAAAAGTGATATATTACGCGTCGGCCTTGTTTTCCGATTGCAGTGATCTGTCTGAAGTAGACGACGTCCCAACGCTGCTTCAGCCTATGGCAGAAGTGCGGATTTTGACGCCTCTGGAGGAAATCTGCCGGCTGCAGAGAAAGGTGGATCGGATGCAGCGTATCTGTCGTCAGAGACGTCTGGCGTGGCGGCGCCAGAAGTCTGATCTGCTCCGCCGCAACAGCATCCTGGCGAAGAAGGCCGCGACCCTGGACCAGCTGCTGGAAGCAGGCGTGCTGTCGGCAGAGCAGGTGCGCCAAGCGGCCACTGGGCGCCGCACCTGTTGGGGGGCCAAGGCCGTCGCTAGAGCGCTGGGCCTGCGCTGCATCTCGAAGAAGGCCTTCGCGTATGTCAGCAACGTGCTAAATCTCCCCCTGTCGTCCATGACGACGCTGTCACGATGGATACGCTCCTTCGCGGTCACACCGGGCGTGATGGAGGCTGCCGCCGCGGTTCTGGAGGCGGCCGTCCAGACCATGGAGCCCATCCAACGTCTGTGCGTCATCTCATTCGACGAGATGAGCCTGGACAGTAGACGCTGTTATGACGCTGCAGCGGACCAGGTGCTGCCGGCATCTAAGCTCCAGGTATGAAATGTGTACTTTCTGACGATGAGCCAGGGACTGTTGCATTTTTACGACGTTCGCATTGTTTGTAAGATAATTTTCACCCTCAATTAACCTATTTCCCAACTTTTGGCCGGTGATTGGCATTAAGCAATGCATTAATGCATAGCAACTTTAACGTGCTTACCCAATCACATAAATAAATTGTGTTCACTTTTTTTTGTACGTTGACCAGGTTTATCTATTGCATTGTATGTTGTCCTTAACATAATGTTAATACCGTAATGTTTTACGTCCTTAACATTATGCCGGCCGTACCGACTTCTCCACCAGTTTTGACAAATTTCGGTTAATTGGCAGCTGTGGCCGAAATAAAAAGTAACGGTTGACTGGGAATCCAATTACACTTCTCAATGTGGAGGGTAGATGTCTTCCCACTGCTCTGTTTGGGTGATTACAATTGCATGTCATGATTGTCTTTTTATATTTTGCTGGGTAATGGGGAATTCGTGCATGTCAGTTGCAGTGTAAAATAATTCACCATGTGCCCTGGAAATTCACAGTTAATGAAGTTGTGCTATTTCATCCTCGTCTTAGTTTTTTACCATTTTGCCACATGATGTATGGGCAGTCATGACGCACACAACTGCTAAATAATGTAAAATGCATTTAACTGAAGTGAAAAGCATTCAACTTTTTAATCCTTTAGTAGCAATCCTTTACTTTCTTACAATTTTTCACTATTCCCAAGCAACTTTTTCCTTCATCCACACAGTTAATGGTGAAATACCTTTAGGACACTGGTCAGTTGTGTGTTTGTTCAATGTTCAGAATCTCTAAGGCGTCAGCGGTATCTGAATTCGGAAATCCTACTGCAGGTTCTCATGGTTCGTGGGTTGTGCGCACCTTGGAAGCAGCCGCTGTTCTATGAACTGGACGCTGCCATGACCATCGAGAAGCTCTCCGTCGTCATCGCCAGACTGGAGACACTGGGCCTGAAGGTGGTCGCCGCCGTGAGCGACATGGCCCCTTCGAACGAGGCCATGTGGAAGGAGGCCGGCGTCACTTCGTCCTCAACCTGGATATCCAACCCAGCAGACCCAATCCGGTACGTCCATGTCAAACTAGTTTGATGATGTTGATGGTGTTGTAGCTTTCCAGAGTCCCAAACAACAGTGAGTGTAACGTAAATAGGCAAGCATTTCATTGCTGCATAAAATCGTTATTGTGGCATGCATAAACTTGATATCAGCTCCTCGACCCAAAAGTTTGTTGTACCCCAGGTATGATCATATGTTGATTCCACGTACACAACAGCTTATTTACCAGCATGCAGCTTCTTTGGCTGGCATACTGTAAAAATATTTCAATTCAAGTACATTTCGTTATTTTAGAAAGCCTAGGGGTGGGGTTAATGTTTACCCCCACCACACCCGACCCCATGTTAATTAGAAACCTCTCCCATGCCCTTAGGAAAGTCTGGGTCTTTGCGGACCCGCCCCACCTCATGAAGCTGATGAGAGCCCACACAATGGCGGAGAACGGCGGCCTGCTGGTGCCGAAGACCGAGGCGGTACAGCCCTGCTCAGCCGTCAGTGCTTTGAGGAGCTGCTTGCGCTGGACAACGGCGAGCTGAGGCTTTGCCCCAAGCTCACGCGGTTCCACCTGGAGGTAAGAAGGGGATTCGGAGCAACTCATACTGCTCGCATAACCTGTATGGACGTCAAGTGCTTTTCTGTCAGATCTTCTGAATATATGAAAGTTATAACTAATATAATATAGTATAAAATTAACATTTCTAGGCGCTAAGTGGTAAAAATGGACGGGAAATCCAATTCAAAACATGAAATAGTTTTAGGGTTACTGTACACTTAGTGACGAATGTCATCCTGAGGGCAAACTCCGGACAATGACCTCAAAGCCTCAAAGGACATGGAAAAGGTTAATAACCTACATCATCCTGTTTGTGCAATCCCCAATTACCACATATTCAACATCATTTTGGCTCGCCATGTTGTGCCAGGCTGATACATGGCTTTGTTGAACAGAATTCAAGGTTCTCCCTTTTGTGATGTGATCGTTCCACAACCTTGCATAATCTAAGCAATTTTACCAAAATTTCTGAAAAAGATGAGAATATCCTGTGAGGTACCGGAAGTCAGGATGGGTTCCGTTGAACAGTCCGGAAAATACGCGGAAACGCCTAGGGGGTGCATCACTCCCGCGCACATCACCCACCAACGCCACCCGCATCCCCACTCCCATCCCTACTCCCACCAACACCCACTCCACTGGCAATGGCTAAGGTGAACGTTGCTCGATGGACTTAGATATTACAACTGCGAGACGGATCACAAATGGACTGAGAAATTGCTTCGCATTAAACAAAACTTCGCATTGAAGCCGTTGGCTATCGTCCAAAATGCACTTTGGACATACCTGCCCTATATTTTCAGGCCGCTGGTCAAAGTGGCCAGAGGGTGCATCTAGCCACGCAGGCCTTCTCCAACAGCGTGGGGACTGCGATGGGGCAGCTGCTGCCTCGCCGCCAGCCACAGTCGGCGGCCATGCTCACCGTCGACAAGTGGTTTGATGTCGCAAACAGCCGTGCGCCATTCAACGCCCGACTGGAGCGCTGCGGCTACGGCATCAGCCCGGGGGCCACGGCTGTCCAAGAAGCAGCTCTCCGGGACATGGAGTTGCTCATCGGGAGTGCGCGGAAGTTCACACCAAGGCACCCCGGTGGACGGGCAGGGCTGCTCCCGTTCCAGCACGGCATACTGCGGAGCATTGCCTCACTTCGCGGCTGCACGCGGACCTGCTGGCCACAGTCCCCGGGTACCAATACCTGCTGACCTCCAGGCTGAACCAGGACTGCCTGGAGAATGTCTTCTCCCAGCTCCGGGGCATGTGCGGCCAGAACACCACCCCGGACGCTGTGGAGACGCGGTCCCGGCTACGCATCCTACTGATGGCGCCGTCCCCGCTGGTGGCCGCCAACAGCCGGGGCCGTGCGGTACAGCTGGAGGCCGACACGGACTTCTTGTCCACAGAGAGCCGGCTGGACTGCCTCACCAACGATGCCTTCGAGGGCCTCGACATCCATGTAAATATGTGATCATAGCTAAGCAGTGTTCAAATAATGTTTGTTTTTCGTTAGTTGTGACATGTCGAAACGGATGCAGCCCAATGTCATCATTCGCGTTAGATGCAAGGCTGTTTAAAACATCTTCAAATCTTTCAAGCTCAAGTCTGAGCCAATAAAGCACATTTTTACTTGTTCTGATAGATTCTCCAATATATAAATACCTGAATTCACGATAGGGACAACAATCACTATGCCTGTGTTATCAACTGTTCGTGTATAATATGCTACATCATAGGTAATTATGTAATTATATTCCACCATATTTCGCGAAAAATGTCTCACTGTACCTGAGAACTTGTAACAGGACCACGCAGATACAACATAGTGTAGCTGAAGCAAAACATGGGGAAGCTTTGCATTCTGGATTCTGCCAATCCATGTTTTACTGTGAAACCACCAGTGAAGCTGACGGTGTTGCGTACGTTTTCACTGAACTGAACGCAAACAAAACAGTTTTGACTACCATGATGTGTACTTCAGGGTAATGCTCATCTGTTTCAGATTCAGGATCTTGATCAACTGGATGCCGCCGAGGAGGAAGCAGAGTTCAATCGGGCCTACCAAGCCTCAACCCTGCAGCCTCCGGCGCCCCTCAACCTGGAGGACTCCGCTGGCGAGCACCCGGCAATGCCTTTGGTCGAGGTGATGGCGGCCCGGGACCCCAGCGATGAGGTAGGGATCGAGCTGGAGGCGCTGGCTTTCGTGGCAGGGTTTGTGGCATGCAAATGCCGGGCCATCGACCCTACACTTGGTCAGGCAACCAGCATAGCGCAGCCCAGTTCTGTGCCCGACAGCTGGCTTCGCGTAGTGAGCCGTGGCGGTCTCTTGGTGCCCTCGGAACGCTGGATGGCAGTGGTGCATGGCTTTGAGCTGACATTCAGCCTGGTGATGGGCCGCGCGGCGGGTGACCAGCCCGGCATCGTGAGGCGGCTGATGGCGGAGCTGCTTCTGGCAATTATTGGGGAACGCATTGCATGAAGGCAATAGGAGAACTCAAATGAATTGAAAGGTACACTCAATGGGGTCCCATGATAAGACCTGAAATTATTGGCTGGAAAAGTCGAGATTTAAAGGGAAAGTGTCCCCTCAAAAGTGCATCAAACAAAACCCCTGTATCCTTCTCATAATTTGCGTAAGTTCCACCCCACATTCCTTCCTTATCAGAATTCGTTGGTGAAAAAAAAAGCTATGGGACGGTGCCAGCTGGAGACGAAGCCTGCATGATGCGACCACCTGTTTGAACTCCTATATCGCGTTTCTGGCAAGTTTCAGGTAGAAACTGAAATTATATTTTCGGCAGAGAATGACGTGTTCTATCACATGGTCTTTATTTTATAGCTGTGGCTTCATTCCTGAAAAAGATATTACATTACAAACTACCCCTATATAGCATTGCGAGCAATAGGGATATCGGCCGTTGAAAACTTGTGACGTCATGAAAAGTTCCAATTGCCGGACGGTTGTACCTTATGTAAAGGGCCTTGGTAAATACTAGGTACATGCGGTGTAGGTAACCTGGGTATAAAAAGCGTGTACCTATCCAATATATCCTATATATCTGTCTATCCTTTCATATCCATCCTGTCAAGAAGAACCGTGTGTAAATTCGTCTTCAAAGGGATTTTTGAATTTGTTTTTAACTTTTCATTAGAATACAATGTTTGTGAAGGTAACTTGGTATCTACCAAATAGGATGGGGACAATTATTTATATTGTCCAAACTACATGTTTTTTAATAAAAAAATTCAAACTTAAAAAATATAAACCAACCAACTTAACCAAAAATAACCAATTTGTTTCCTTTATGGAGGAAAATGCACGTAAAAATTGTGTTCCTACTTCCTTAAAGCACATTAATAACATATAGGTTCTTTTCTTCAAAATCAGCTTAGGTTAGGCTAGGTTAGGCTGGGTTGTTTCTTTTTTAATGTTGAGAATTTTCCTAAAATAAATTACCTGGCATTTTTCTGATTTCATTTTTTTTTAAAGATGTTATCAAAGGGTAGGTTACATTATGAATGTTTTATCCATTTCATTTCATGCTATGCTATCTAACTATAACCCCTTTTTGGCATTATTTTGTCAACAACCTGAAAAGTAAGTATTTCCATTGAAAATAAGTGGTCCCATCATCTTAGTCACCTTCATAAAAATGGTATTCTGAAAAATTTCAGAAAAATATACACCTTTTATGACAAATTTACCAAACTGAGTACTTACCTATCCACAAAGATGTTTTGTGGTATACACAGGAGACCATTCCCTGTGTAAATTGACTCATGAGTCATGAGTGTAAAAAAAAAAACAAAAAAAACAAAACCAAAAAAAACAACAAAAAAAAAAAACAAAAAAAAAAAAAAAAACAAACCACAGGCACAGAGGAAAAAGGACCCTAACAATAACCAAGGCCCCTGTCCGGAGGCAAGAAAGGCAACAAGGGGCAACCAGCAGGACACAAGCCCAGGGCACCACCAGGAGCAGCCCACGGAGGGCGACCCAAGAGGAGAACATTAAAGAACAGAAGGACGGAGCACGGAGGGAACGAGGCGCGACCACCAAGGAGGCAGCAGGGCAGGGGAGCGGGGAGCACCCCCAGCGGCACAAACACAACCAGCAGAACCCCCCGAAGCAGAGAAGGAGCAGGCCAAGGAACCCGGCCATAGAGCGGGATGAAAGGGGAGGGACAGCACCACCGGCCAAGGAAACCGAACGCGGCACAGGCACCAGGACACCACAACACAGCATACAGAGAAAAACACAGGTCACACAGGAGCGAGGAGCTCGCGGGAGTACAGGGCCCCGGCCACCCGAAGGGTACCAAAGATCTGTAACAGGTTGCCAGGCAGAGCCTCCCGAGTGGAGCTCAGGGCACCGGCAGCCAACACCAGGGTAGAAAGCCTGCCAGGAGCTAGGTTTTACATTGTAGACGATGGAGCAGTTTAGCATCAACCCACAGAAGGAGGCCTCATTTTCTGAGAAGGGGGTCCGGAGGCAAAGTAAGAGCATGTCCTCAGAACAAGGGGAGGAAATGCATCCAACCCAGGAATACCAAAGGCAGCCAAGGCAAAGAACCCAAAGCCAAAAGGACACAGCAACCAAGGACAGAGTTATAGTCATCTAGAAAAAACCCCAATAGAAAAAGCCAAAGGTGGTTAGGAGCATTTGTTAATAGATGTTAATGCTCAGAGACCGTCCAAATTGAGAGTCAATGTTATGTGCTGAGGAGAAACCGGATTTTGTTGCATACGGAGGCAGGGCAGAAGATATTTGGAAAACTACAGGACTAGAGATCCAGATACAATAGTTTCGCAAAGGGCCAGCAAGAAAGGGGTGGTACGCTCTAGGAATACTATCAGTCTCAAAAGAGCAGGAAAAAGTTCGGGAGTCCATGGCTGAGCACGGGGAAAAGGCAACAGCAAACCTAGGAAGGACTCACCACAAACCCGCCACATCCACAACGGAGCTGACAAGGATTGGAGGAAACAGTAGAAACTAAGAGGAAGCCTACCACTAACTAAAAGTAAAAAGCGGTGGCCCCCACAGCAAAAGTCAGGAAAGCCTGAAGAGGACCCTACACATGACGGAACCACCAGGCAGGTCATCTGGACCTGTACTCGGATTAAGACTGGTCAAGACTGACGAGCAAACCGGAAAAGACCAAACATAAGATCAAGGCACAAGAACACAAGAAAGGTAAAGGTCCAAATTCAACAAAGCAGACTAACGGCAGAGAGCGGCTTAAGGCCACAGAGGAAAAAACCCAATAAAGCCGGAAAGGAAAATCAAACTACTAAAAAACCAATAGACAGCCCCCAAACAAGCCAAAAGAAGGGAAGCCAGCAGGCACACCAGACGAAAAAGCAAAGGCAAAAAACGCATAGAGTTTAAAAAGCCCAAACATAACTAAAGGCGACAAACAGAACACGAACAAAACCAGAGCAGCAAAGCACAAAGAACGGTAGCAAAACGAAGGACAGTAAAAATCTAGTTCACAAGCAGAAAGTTAACACAAGGCCACGAAGAAACCACAGGAGAAGAAGTGAGCAGCAAGCAGTCAAACAGTACAGAAAAACCAACGCCACCGACACCAATCAGAACAGACGACAAAAGTGATTCAGGAGAACAACAACAAAAAAAACCAAAAAGGCAGCAGGACCGAACATACAGGTGCGAAACAAAAGGAACGCACCACTAGTAAAATTTGAGACAGTTCACAAAAAACCAACCAAAAACAAAATCCACAAAAAAAAAGAAAAACAACCAAAACCACACCCACCAAACCAACAAACAAGAAAAAACGAAGGACAAACAAAACCAACAATAAAAACACCCACAAACCCACTAACCCCACAAACAAACAAAACAGAACAACTACTAAAGCCTACAAACCCCAAAACAAAACACCACCCAGAGCGCACTAAAAGAAAGTGCTCAAACACAAAAACAAAACAAACACACAAAACAACCCCCAGGGCAGACAGGCCAACTCAAAAAAAACAAAACCAACAAAATAACAAAAGCAGGCAAAACAGCAGAACAACCGCCAAAACAACACACCAAACAAAATGAGTGTATATACATGCTTCCAGGACATGTGTATATCAAATGAGTGGATATACTTACATGCTTCCTTTTTGCTATAAATTTAGTTGTTCTTCTGTGCTTCAAGTTTTCACCTGTGAATGTGGTGTGTTTCTGTTTTTCATTTTCCCATGGTGTTTGCACTGCTGAGGCTTCATTTTTTATGTATCTGAAATACCCTGTGAATTAGGTGGTTTGCATATGCACCAAATCATGCACTCCATGCTTTCCTGAGCAATACATGAAAAACAACATGAAAAACCCAGCTGTGCTTTCATATTGGTCCCTATTCCCAGTAAATATTTTGATCAAGGTAGATGTTGATTTTCATTTTACCTATTCCTGGCCCATTGTGATGCAGTCAGCTGTTGAAAACTGCACCTTTAGTATTCCAGTGCTTATGGTGATTTATGGATATATAATTATGTTATGTTTAATATACAGGTCACATCTTAAACACATGCTCCTCAGGATCCTCAGAATCCTGCTATTAAGCATATTCCATGGTGTTCATCAATCTGACTTCTGTCACTTTCATTTCATGAAATAATCAGAGAATAGATGTGTGCTTGATCCATGTGTGCTTGACTAATGAGTGACATTTACCTGTGGTTGTTTATATTGCCTTTGCTCAAACATTGCATGCTGTATTTTAACCATTCATGTTTGTTTCTTTAGGATTTGCCTGCATTTTTAATGAGCTTAGAAAGGAATGAGTGCCACCTTGCTCCTTAATAATCTCAATTTACTGTTTTGGGATTGGGCAAGTGAATGCTAAATCCTGTTTTTGTTTTTTTTAGGAAGCATTGGTTTTCAAGTTTTCATCTTTAATGTTGAAACATACCATTCCCAAAAATATGGGTAAGTTTGGCCTAAAGGACTTGTTTATCATTCTTTGAAATGCCATGTGTATCAATGTGACTGAGATTATGCGACTACTTACTTTCTGTGCAAATGCATAATTTTCAGGTTCTGAGCTAAATAATGGCAAAAGGGGTTCTGGACAAAGAAAAAACTTCAAGACAATAACACCAAAATGAGTACCTTGCTATATGTGATTTTATTTGCATTGTGAGTGGACATCTTCAAGAAAATCCTTTGCTACTATGACTATCCATGGAAACATTTTACATGACATATGATTTTGAATCATGTATTTCATGCTTAATCACTGCATATTTTTGTTTTTACCATGAGATAAATATCCTTACATTGTGCACACCTGATGCAGGTCCATTGTTAGATGTGTTATCTATTGTTAGATGTGTTGTTAGTTCAATTATGCATTGACATTGACATTCAACCATGCATCAAATATGCATCGACTTACTTCCAAGTGCCAGTCTTGCTCTTGACAAAGGTAGTTTAATGAGATTTTGAGCTCTTAACCAAGGTCTTACATGATTGCTGTTTTTGATGATTATCTTTCACATCTTGATTATTTAACCATATATTTTTAGATAATTCAATCCATATGTTTAAACTGCTTTCTTTATGGAATGCTGAGCTGTACTTCAGAATATATCATGACTTTCATCCTTTGGAATTTTTGGCAATATGCTTAAAGGACATAGCAAGCAGTGTATTCATTGCCAAAGGATCCTGGTGTTTAAAAAAGCTCAGTTGAATGTCAGCAGTGTTCTTTTCATGGTGTGCTTATTGAGATGTAAGTACATTGAGATATATGTATTTGAACTTGAATTGCTGCATCTTAAGTACATCTTGTTGCACTGAGAATCAAAGTCAATTTCAATGAAGCCACATCAGAATGCACCACAAAATGAATTTTTGAACCACAGTTGTACCAGGGGCGTCTTATGGATACCTATCTAGGTAGCATTTCAGCAGTACATGCAGAAGGCAATATCTCAACATCAAATGCTTGCATAATATGCCAAGATTTGCTGGATGTTCTTTATATGTCTGATATTTCTCATGACCTTTCTATTCCAAGTGGATCATTTTGAGGCCTGGGTGCCACCTGTTCCCCTCATCACACCCTATCATTGGTGTCTCATCTGGTTGAATTGGCATTTGTCATGCTTTTTTTACAATGCTGGTATATGTGTATTTTGATTTGCCACATAACATTCAATATTTTCTCATTGAGGCCATGAGATATAAGTTATGTAGAGTTGTGATGTATCCCTGGACTCACTAACGTGATTCCCGGATATATTGGACTTTTATGGCATTGTTATATCAACATGTATGTAGTCAGATGTGCAGGATAATATTTCAGTATGCACCCTCAAGCCAAAATAACTAACTAATATTTCAGTAGTAATGATGCATACAAATAAACGAATACTCTTGCTGTCCTCTACTCTCCTTCTAGGGCTATTCCATGTCATGTAGACATCTTGAAGAAGCTGTGAACACCAAAAAGTGATTAACTCAACCCTAAGTATTAAATCATGAAACTAACTTGCAACTTTTTATCTCCTCAGTGCCACCCATATCATACAAGCTGACCATGGACATAGATCCGTTATTGCTGCCACCTTTGTGGCCTACTGTTAAGGTGGAGTTCAATAATATCACAACAGATGGCGATGGGGACGCGGCGACACAGCCAGGGTGTGCATGGTCCAGCTTTCAGGCACTCCGTTTGAACATCAAGCGCTGCGACGATGAATTGGTGAGCTGATGGTTATGAAGCTCATGTAGGTAGCCATGTATTACTCACTGGCAAGGAAATCGGCTCATGTACGTCCGACTCCATTCAGGATGGCTATTTCCGTGTTTCCTACGAGTGCTTGGCGAGCATGCATTGCGGGTTGATGTGGGAGCTGGTGGTGTGGTGCCTACAGTGCTTGGCGAGCATGCATTGCGGGTTGATGTGGGAGTTGGTGGTGTGGTGTCTACAGTGCTCCTGCTAGATTTGTACAATACAGGTATTCAAATAGCATTTGAATGAGTTCTGGCTGTTTGTCACCGAGAAGCGACGGAAGCAATAGAGTGATGCCCTCTCTTTGGCAGAATGCCTTAAGTGGTTGAGGGCATCACCCTATCCCCGAAAGAAGCTGTTTGAGAGGTAAATATACTACAGTGCAGCAGGTTGTGCCCTATGCGTAGCGTGGCATTGCAGGTGTCGCAGAGAAGTTGTATATGGGTTACCCTCTAATTGAGGCTTTGTTAGTTTTGTGCAACCAGCTTAGAGTCTCGTGAGGATGACGCCTTTCTGTCGGTGAAATTTATTTCAAGAGTTCCATGTGCCTATTGCTGGTGTGATTGCGTGGGTGTGTTTGAATTTGTGTTCTCGAGTTGTGTTGTGTCCATGTGTTCTGCTGGTGTTGGCGAATGTGGTGTTGTAGGACTGCTTTGCAATCGTCTACTGAATATTTCACGCCGTGATAGGTGTGCGATGCTGAGGCCTCCTCCGCATGCTGGTCTGCTTCTTCGTTACATGACAATCCTTTGAACACAGGATGGACCGGCCTCTGTCGCCGTGGCGACCGATCCGCTGGCGCCAGTCGGCGAGCCGATTGAAGATCTGGCCTCCATGCGTCCGCCGTCTCCGCCGCACGACTTCCCAGGCTTCACACATGCGGAAACACTAAAGTGAGTAGACTTCTTTGATCTGGTGTTCTTTTTTATTTTCCATGCTAACCACAGACTTGAATGCTTTGTAGCGGCTTGTTCTGTTTCGTTTTCCAGTTCTTTTGGCATTCATTTGTGGGAGTGGCACAGGCCCTGGAAAGAGTATGCCAGATGACCGTATTTTAAACGTTTTTTTTAACCGCACTCAATGCTGTGGGTGTGGTTGGTTACTCCCATTTCCCCTTATGGGGTCTGGTCTTCCCAATAGCTGTCCATGCATCACTGGGAGTAAAGCAGCGACCAGCGTTGTATTGCATGGGCCTCTGCATGTGTCTTTTTAATTTTGTTGGCCAGGTTTGGAGTGCGTGCACTGGCTTTCCTTCGACATCCCAGCTAAAATTTGTCGAACACTGGGAATCCGCTGTGGTAAACGCGTTGTCAAGCTCCGATGTACAAGGGAAGCTTCAATGCCAGCTTTTATACCAGCCGTCGTGCTACATTCATTTCTGCCCGAACTATCCCTCTCACCCTCAGTAGGTAAACGTCTGTGTAGGCCACATGCACCTTGAGACATAGAAACACTACAACGAGGAGGAGCGCATCAAAACTATCGTGTTACCTAAAGGCTGTGGCGTCAGCGCTTTGCAGCTCCCTGATCCTTGCCCCTCGACCGGCCTTTGTGCACAACATCTCGTTGTAAATACCTAGCTTTTGCGTGAGGAATTCGGGAATCGAGGGGCGGCTCGGTTACATCAATTTCGAATGAAAAAATGTCATTTGGCTTTCGTGCATTATGGTCCTATCCTCCATGGATCAAGTATCTGCATGTTGATGGTGTTCGATAGCATTGTGTTGTACGATGGTGGGCTGCTGGCGACATAGCTGTACTCAGGAGAGCAATGTCTGACTGGTTTCCCAGCAGCAGCAGTTCCATCAGGAATGCGACCCGTTAGCGGGTTGCCTAGCAACGGCTGCGTGGTTAGGATAGAGCTGAAAAATAAACATTTGCGTAGCTGTTTTAACGCTGTGGGCCGTATTCTGGGAGCGAAAGCGGATCCCGCCTGTTGTGACTTTTTCGCCTCCTGTTCCCGATTCCTTTGTGACAGGAACGAGAACCTCTGTGCCTGTCCCAAATTTGGTCCTGTGTACATGGCTTCAAGGTATTGATTGCGTGGCCATATTAGAAGCGGCCCGAGGACAAAATATCAGGGGGCATCTCCGACGGATGGTTGGGACAACTTACGAACAGCACACGCATTTGCTATTTGCACTCTTTTGCCATTTAGGTGATTACAATTTGTAATTGAACTTTTCTTACTACCGTCCTTATCTACTGGAATGCCTAACCGGAGCATAGTTATGTCGGAGGCGAATCCAGGCGAATGACAAAATTGACAAGTGACCGGTGTTTTCCGTGCCTATCAACTATGTTGCCGTCGGAAAATCTGAAGGACATGCATCACAGAAAACTATATTTCTGACAGGAAGCGGAAGAGCCGTTCCGGTTGAGTAATTGATGACTCGTCCCACCATAGTTCCATAGGAGAGTACGCTGTAATGCTCCATCTTCAGGCTTCCTGCGCCCTGACAAAGTATAGCATACTCATTAATCGTCTTGGATTTCAGGTTTTCCTGCGTTTCGTTCCAACTGTGAGAAGAACGGAAGACTTCTGTTTGAACAGCCGATCTCGGGAATTGGATCGCAGTGTTATATTACCAGCGGCAACGACAGCAACAGCAGCCAGCGCTCTGAGGATGCCAGCGACACTTCGCGACGACTACCTACGACACAGCCGGCAGCGAGTTCGTACGACTGTGACGTGTGTGGCAAGGTGTTCAAGAGTCGTGGATGGCTGCTTCGACACCGCAAGATGCACATGGATACAAAGGCGTCCAGTGGCGGCAGTCGGGACAGACATTCAAAACGGACAATCAGTGATCAGAGTGTCAACCCGGAGAACCCCATGGTATCCCGCACCGGAGAGAAGCCGTACAACTGTGAGGTGTGTGGTGCAACCTACATTGCCAGATTGGATTTGGTTAAACACATGAAATCCCATGCCAGGGAGCACGCATCCACGGATAGGATATACTCCAGGGCGTTTCTTCAAACTCGGACTTCGGGTAAGTACAGAAGAATCCCCACCAGGGAGAGACCTTACATCTGCGATCTATGCGGTAGGACGTTTACTGTCAGGAGGTATTTGATTGCACATATGAGATCCCACACCGGGGAGCGGCTACACACGTGTAGAATATGCTCCAGAGCGTTTACCGGATCGCGCTGTTTGCATCAACATGTGATGATCCACACTGGAGAGAGACCTCACCGTTGTGAGGTGTGCGACAAAGCATTTGCTGCCAAGTGTAACTTACTTAGACACATGAAAACACACACAGAAGAGAATCACTATACGTGTGAGGTATGTAACAGAACGTTTGCTGTAAAGCGCAACTTACTTAGTCACTTGAGAATCCACACCCGGGAGAGGCCTTACAAATGTGAGACCTGTAACAGAACGTTTTCTCTCAAGGTCTACTTAGTTAGTCACATGCGAATCCACACCGGAGAGCGACTGTATAAATGTGTGACATGTAGCAGGTCGTTTCTTTTCCAGAGTAACTTGGTTAGGCACATGAGAACCCACACTGGAAAGCGACCTTACAAATGTGAGACTTGTAACAGAACGTTTACTCTCAAGTTCTATTTAGTTAGTCACATGCGAATCCACATTGGAGACCGACCGTATAAATGTGTGACGTGTAACAGGTCGTTTCCTGTCCAGAGTTACTTGGTTAGGCATGTGAGAACGCACACTGGAGAACGACCTTACAGATGTGAGACATGCGACAGGTCGTTCCTTGACAAATCGTCTTTAGCTACTCACATGAGAACGCACACTGGAGAACGACCGTATGCATGTGTGACATGTAACAGGTCGTTTCCTGTCAAGGGGAACTTGGTTAGGCACATGAAAATGCACAATGGAGAGCGACCTTACAAATGTGACACATGTGACAGGTCGTTTACTACCAAGGAGACTTTAGTTACTCACATGAGAAACCACACTGGAGAGCGACCGTATAAATGTGTGACATGTGACAGGTCGTTTCCTGCCAAGAGGAACTTGGTTAGGCATATGAGAACGCACACTGGAGAGCGACCTTACAAATGTGAGACATGTGACAGGTCGTTCCTTGACAAATCGCCTTTGGCTACTCACATGAGAACCCACACTGGAGAGCGACCGTATAAATGTGTGACATGTAACAGTTCGTTTCCTGCCCAGGGTGACTTAGTTAGGCACATGAGAACCCACACTGGAGAGCGACCTCACAAATGTGAGACCTGTAGCAGAACGTTTGCTCTCAAGGTCTGCTTAGTTAGTCACATGAGAATACATACCGGAGAGCGACCGTATGAATGTGTAAAACAGGTCGTTTCCTGTCAAGAGGTACTTGGTTAGGCACATGAAAATGCACAATGGAGAGCGACCTTACAAATGTGAGACATGTGACAGGTCGTTTACTACCAAGGAAACTTTAGTTACTCACATGAGAACGCACACTGGAGAGCGACCTTACAAATGTGAGACATGTGACAGGTCTTTCCTTGACAAATTGCGTTTAGTTACTCACATGAGAACTCACAGTGGAGAGCGACATTACAAATGTGAGACCTGTAACAGAACGTTTGCTCTCAAGGTCTGCTTAGTTAGTCACATGCGAACCCACACTGGAGAGCGACCTTATAAATGTGAGACGTGTGGCAGGTCGTTTTCCTCCAAGAATAACTTCAATGTGCACTTGAGAACCCACAGGAAGAGCCACCTTACTAATGTGGGACATGTGGCAGGTCGTTTACTGCCAGGAGGAACTTAGTTACTCACATGACAAGGATAAAGCTGGCAATGGATCGTGCACCGACGTTTATGAAAAGGGAATACGCACAACATCTAACATCGACTGTACACATGTCAGTGTTGTCGAAGGATATTGTACAAACCGGGGGTGGTTACCCACGGTGTTGGAGAGTTTGCTGATGAGTGGGTGTAGCAGGTTATCACCATAGTTTGTACTGTTGAATACACGTGGTACCGCCGCCATAGTCTGAGACATTGTGCAGGAAGTGTACACCAGGTGGTGACGGACACTGACGCGTGGAGTGCAACATTGCCGAGGATGCTTAGCTCGAAGTGTAAACTTCCAACGGAAGACATCACCGCGAAGGAGAATTGCTGGTAAACACAACGGCATCAGATGTCAGAAGCCCAACCAAGGTGTGTGTGTGGGGTTGACCCCTTCCTTAGGAACCAAAATATACCGTGGATCAAGCAAAAATTGAGATATCGAGGTCCAAGAATCGAACCTTGAGGAACACCCTTTGTGATATGTAATGGTTGAGAGATGATGTCATGTATCTTGGTTCTTTGAGATCTATTTGATAGGCATGAGGTTAACAGTATATATTCCCTCTCATGCCAATAAAGTTCAGTTTTTGTATCTTTTCAAAATCAAAGTGCTGATGCTAACAGTGTCAAAAGCTCTGAAAAATATATATACAGAGGACACACTAATTTATTATGTACAAGGGATTTAGTTACTTCGTTATGCATCAGAGCAATTGGCATGTATGCGCTGTGTTCAAAAAATCAAACCAAATTGCAATGGGTATATGATATTGTCATTTAGAAATGGTAATGCCCAAATCTTTCCAGCACTTCCGAAAATACTGGTAGGAAAGAGATTGGCCTATAATTAGTATATTTGTTTTTTCCCATGATTTATATACAGGAATTATAACTGCAGGTTTTAATGTATCGGTATATTGCAGTGTTCAGACAAGATGAAATAAATATGTTAAATGTTGTTAAATACTTCTATATGTTCCAATCACAATGTTTGTGCTAGTTTTATCCATACCTCCACCAAGAGGATTTGAAGACTTAATGATGTCGTCAATTTGAGCGTCATTAACAGAAGGAATATTATTAATGCTTGCATAATTAGGCTGTGTAAGATAATATAATGGACTGATGTGTCTTGCAGGTATTATTTCCAATTCTCTATCAGGTATTTGTTCATTTACACAGGTAGCCCTAGAGTTATCAACAAAGCACATTGGAGGAAATGTTTGCAATTAATTCTTGTTTATAATTTCATTGAAATACTTCCATGTTTGTTTGCCATCACCTTAGCTATCCTGGAATTCCCTCTTGTAATATAATCGTTTCGCATCCCCCAGCACATTGCAAAGCATGTTCCTATACATTTTGTATTTACTTTCATTCAGGAAAATTATATTTCTAATATATTTTGCGTGTGTTTTATTTTTGTATTTATTGAACACAGAAGTGCAGGGGTTACCCATGGTTTAAGTGGATTCTTTCTACTACTGGGTGTAAAAGTCTTAGATAATTGTTTAATACCTGTTTCATATGCCTTAATAAGTTCGTTACATGCTTGATTAACATCAGTCTCATCTTGAAAGGCTTGCAATGTACTAATGAGGTGATCATTTAATTCACGGATTTTTTCTTATCAAACACTGTCACTGAATGTCTTATTATAATTGTGCTTTGAATTAATGACAGATTAAGAAAAAACTGGGAAATAATCTGATAAATCATGAAATGGAATTCCTGAATTGTTTAATATATTAATATATATAAATATAATATACAAAAGGGCAGCAGAATTATTAGACATCCGGGTCGCTTTTGAGATGGTTGCGAAAAATTCATAGGAATTTAACGTATTCATAAAACTAAGTGTAGGTGTACCAGAGTGATATTTCAAATATATTGAGATATTCACGCGAGAGTCCTCTTCGCGCACCGAAAGCGTTGCCTGTTTCAGGGCTTTTCTGGTCATACTGCACCTATATATATATATTCATTTAGTGCTATAGATGCCTGGCAATTGGCATCTATAGCACCTATATATATATCTATATATATATATATATATATATATATATATATATATATATATATATATATAAATGCCGGCCATTTCAGATTATGAAGTAGAAATATATGAAAACCCAATGAAATACGAATATATCATTGTATTGCCGGCCATTTTATATCTAAAAACTTGCCGGTAATTTCGGAAGTATTTGAACAGGAGGGAGAGGGTTGAAATCTACTGACTCCGGTACGATGGTGATGGGTTTGGCACCTTGCGGCGCCAAATTAAATTGTTCCTACTAACCTCAGCATCCTACATACCTCCTACTTACCTACTCTATATGGGATGCGTGAACGTTGAGTCTTGATTACTGAAAGAGGCTTACTTAGACCTCCAATGTAAATCCAGCCCATGAAATATAGGTGCTTCTGTTGTTGGGAAAGGGAAGGTGGTGTGAACAGTAGAAGCAGTTCCTCCCACAACCTCAAAACACCGCTGCTTAAAGTTGTTGATGCCTTGTTTTTTTTCAAGGCAACATTAGGAGACGAAATCCTTGAATTTTCCTCTGCACCAGCCTTGAAGGCCTGTCGATAGCGCTGGCCAGGAGTGTATCCCAGAATGAGGCCACAGAGTGACCAACCTCCTCCCTGACCTGATGAAACTTCAATTGGAATTTGTGAAGTTGAATATTCAGTGTACTGAAGCTTATAATATTGGTACGAATGTATGCAGACATGCTTCAGCCTCCTTTTCCACATCATTTTGGAATAAGGGAAAACCACACATATGACTAATGCTGTTCTCAATCATTACTACCAGGTATTTGTACTGAATGCGGAAATTATTTACTTTACTTGCCCGAAAAAGTCCTGACTTAGTGCTTTATTCATCTTTTTAGGCATGTATGGCAACAAATCCTTCTCTTAACACGCGCCCTGGAGAGCCTCTGAAAATAACGCGCCCTGGAGGGGGGGGGGGGGCGGATTCCGCCCCCCATAAGATCTCAGCTCCTATGAGGGCTAGAGCAACGAAATTCACAGGGTGGATGGGCACGATAGTGAACTCCGTTGTGTGCAAAGTTGATGACCTTAGGTCAATATCTTCAAGGTCAAATGAGGTCAAAATAGCAAAATGTTCTGGTATTGCGTGGCTTGGTTTGTCATTGTTATGGATCGCTGTGGTTGCGTTTAAATGCTCTAAAATTGGCATTAATGAAGTTTTGGACATTACTAATGATGCAATACAGATGTCAGATCCGCCATTTGACCTCAGGTCACCTATATAGGAGCACTTTATTAGGTCATTACCTGCTCCAGTTATCGGAACAGGGCTCCCATCCCGACTGCTCCGTTGGGCGGCTCGGCACAATCGGCTTCGCAAATAAAGGAGTGAAATACATGAATAAAGTATGGAAATGCTTAGGCACACAATGACAAACAGTAGATTTCGGGATGTATAGGGAGTAACATGCAAAGTGTCATCAGTCGCATGACAGTCATTTGCATTTATGACACATTCCAGTTGACCAACTTTGGCTCCATTAGCCTATCATGAACTTGACCTGACTTGACCTCGGCGACCTAACATGACTTTTAAATTGTATAGCATAACAATATGCATCAAACAAGTCGCTAGTGTTGTCAAGAACACTTCCCTATTGCCAATATACGGGAAGCGCATCAGCTCCGATTTTTGTGGTCTGGCGCTGTGAATTGTTTTTACTTTAACGGCCCCTAACTTGAAAACTTCTCGGCCGATTTCCACTTTTCGTGCTTGAAACAATGCGCCGGTCATTTCTAAGCAGGTACGCGATAAATTTGGCGTATATCAGCCGGTACAATATGGAGTTATGTACGAAAATCGTAAGGATTGGCGGATTTCGCCATACCCCCTCTAGGGCGTGTGTTAACCTGTTATGAACTTGACCCGACTTGACCTCGGTGACTTGACATGACTCTGGAACAATGTAGCATGACAATGTACATCAAACAAGTCGCTAGTTTTGCCAAGAACACTTCCTTTTTGCTAATATACCGGAAGCGCATCAGCGACTATATTTGTGATCTAGCGCTGGACATTTTTTTGTGACTTTAGCGACCCTTGACTCGAAAAATATTCGGTCGATTTTCATTTTTCTTACTTTAAACAACGCGCCGGTCATTTATTGGCAGGTAAACAAACAATGGCGTATATCGGCGGGTGAAATCTGGAGTTATCTACGAAAAACCGGAGGGGTGGGCGGATTTCGCCCCCCCTCTCCAGGGCGCGTGTTAATGGCATCCTTTGCACTGCAGTTGGTCCAATTTTTTTCCTAAGTGCGCTCAGTGTGCCTCTTCCTTTAAGGGTCATGTGTCTTTGTGAACCAGCTAATGCACACAGTGCACCTCAAGTTACCAAGATTTAAGGTCTAGGATGTGACCATGTAGAAATGATGCTCCAATGCATATGCACTCCAGTAAGAAAATGGCATGAATTATGCATGGCAATTCACAACCAAATTGAATTGACAAAAGCATCACAGTTGGAAATGATGATATTTCTATAAAAATGCACTTTCATGCTGCCCTTAAAGCTCTGGAGCCATTCCGACATGTATATACTGATACACAGATCATTATAAAATAATTATGATAACCTACATCTCAGATGCTTCCCATTATATACAAAATACCTTACCTTCTTATTACTTAGCACAGGGCTAGAGAGCAGATAATGAGTAACATACCATGCCAAATATGCTTACTTTTTAGTGCCATCTAATGGTTTCCATATGCCGGGCAATGCGTATTGAACTATGGTTATATATGTCATAATATGTATATCGTTATCATCTGGTATTCACGGCACATTCAAGGTTATAATATTCCAGGACATAGGTAGCAAAGCTTTTTCTCCAAAGATAGGTTCGGTTAAGCTATGCTGCATTTTTGTCTTTACATTTCATCTTATGTTCTGCTACCTAAACAAAAGTCCTTTTTTGTTGTTACTTCACATACAACCTGAAAACAAGCATTTGCACAGAAAATGAGTGATTCCATCATCTTAGTCACCTTCATAAACATTGCATTATAATGATACATTCCAAGGATTCATAAAACGCATTGAAGCATACATTTACCGATAAGCCCAGGTTCATATTTGAGAAATCCAACTATGGTTTCAGTTTCAATTCGTGAAACTTTAAGCGTTATGAACGATAACGGGTTTCGGATTGTTGTATCCCATGAACTGAAGAAATTATGCACCAAGCTTAAGTTAATGTTCAAGACCCTAGGAATCCCAAAAACATTACTCAGTCTCATCTTTCAATTTCCCACGCCAACAATCAGAAACACCGAATGCCAAACCATAACACTCTGATGTCTTCACTGTGCCACAGCTGAATCTTTTCCAGGTTTTAAAATGTATTTCGAATGATTACGTGACGTCACCACATATTCCAAAATCCTGGTAGATTATACTATAAATCTAGCATATTTCTTCAGCGTCAATTGGGCTGGAACTAGAAAACCTACTAGGTTCCGTTGTACCCTTAGTCTTAGTACCCAGGGTTCACCGTCTGACGCCGCATTATTAGCCCACTCACCGAAGTCGACGTCACGCTCACCGAAGTCGGGCAAGTGCACGTAACCGCAAATGTACGTAAGCGCAAATGTACGTATGCGTAAAAGTACGTAAGCGCAAATGTACGTAAGCGCAAAAGTACGTAAAATGGTTACGCAGCATAAGATACTCAGGAACGATATTCATATGCAAATCCATGCTGGGAAGACGGCATTATTTTAGCAAGTGTTTTAGCAGGCAAGAAATGTGCAATTCTCACGTCCGCATGACAAACTCAGTTGTGAAATCCCATCCATTTAGTTCTTCCCAATGATTGTTCCGCTGTGGTCCAAGTTTGGATTGCAAATGTGGGGTGCTTCCATTTTCATTTTATGATGTTTGTAGTGCTCAGGCTGGATTGAATTTATCTGAAGTACCTTGTAAGTCAGCTGGTTTGTGTAGGCAATCGTCCACATTCTGCTGCTTTGGCAATAACCTGAAAACAAGATTTCTAGGTGTACCTTCACCTTGATCCCTTGAGCTGCATCTTCAACATTGAATGCTTCTTATGGTGTTTTACATATATATGCCCATGTAATGGTTTGAATGTGCCACACGATTTTCACCTGGTATTCTCACCTGGTTGGCTCCAAAAATTATTGAGTATTACCCACCCAGAGATTAGTTCCATGGCTGATCACAGGATGTCTCTGTGCAAGTACACAATTCTCCTAGATTAAGTAATAATATGGTTAAAAGATAGACATGGCAAGACACATGAACAGGAAAGTGCACCTTAAGCTGAATTTGCATGCTTAGAGTAACCACTACATTTGCCAGTATGTTGCCAGACAAGATTTCTGTTGCAATTTAAGAAAAATGAAATATAGAGAAGCAAATCTACTAAGTTTCATTAGTATATTATCATTGTTCATCTATTAAATATATTTGTGCAACAATGTGCAGATATTTGAGTGCTGTGCAGCTTTAAATACACCCAGGTCTGTTATGGCTACATTATCAGGCAATGAATACCAGGTGGCATCACATCTGAGGCTAATGATTAATTTCCTATAATCCACTGATGCATGCCTATGAGCCAATTTTGGGGAGTGTCCATGTGTGTTCACCAATGGTGCCAGCACAAACATGTTGGGGATCTTAATGTCAGAATAGCCATTAAAAATCTTCCAACATCTGATGCCTGCTTGAATCAGTCTACCTTTCACCTAGTACAAATCTAATCTCTATAATCTGGCACCATAATCCAGACCTTCAATCCCCCTGTTTTGTGTTCACCTTCTCTGTACTGATTCTAGCAACCCTAAATCATCTATATGGTTGGTATTCCAAATACATGATGAAAACCAGCAAAAAGGCCTCACATGAGTAAGGTATAGGGTTTTCATAACTTCAGGAGGATGACATAGAGTAAAACTTAGGAAGTGACTTGCCAAACTTCCAGCTTTCTGTACTATGCCAGCAATGTGTTGACAAAATATGAGTTTTTATATACTGTGATGTCTATATGAGTATGCATCTGAATGAAGCTTACCTCAAATGCATCTAGGCAATCATGTGCATAGGGGCCAATGTTTCCCAGTCATTTGATCCACAGCGTGCTTTGAGAACTGCATATTTGTTGGAGTTAATTGTGTCCCATGACTTGGCAGTACTGGAATACTGAAAAGCAAGCCCTCTATTCTTATAATGATTGTCTATCCTGTTTTTAAAGATGTTAAATGTGCTGCTAACTACAATGGTTTCTGGCAGCTGGTTCCAGTGTTCTACTACCCTGTTGGTGAAGAAAAACGGTCTTAACATAAAGACATAAAGACATGAAGACATTAGCCTTGCCCTGCTGTGGTTAACTTTAATTTTGAATTGATGACCTCTAATTGCATCATTTCTGTTAATTTCAAACATTTGCCCCAAGACATCCCTTCTCCAGACCATGGACAAATTTAAAGACCTTGATGAGATCTCCTCTCAGCCTTCTATATCTAAGTGAAAACATATTCAGTTTCTTTAATCTTTCCTCATATGCCAGGTTGCTTATGCCATTAACCATTTTTGTAGCCCTCTTTTGTACTCTCTCCAAAAGCCAACAATCTTTTTCATAGCTAATGACATAAGCAACCTGGCATATGAGGAAAGATTAAAGAAATTGAACATGTTTTCACTTAGATATAGAAAGTTGAGAGGAGCACTCTTTGAGGTCTTTAAATTTTGTCATGGTCAGGAGGATGGATATATTAGGTAAATATTTGAATCTAACAGAAATGATGCACTTGTAGGTCATAAATTCAAAATTAAAGTTAACTAAAGCAGGACAAGGTTAAAACAGTCTTTCTTCACCAACAGGGTAATAGAATACTATAACCAGATGGCAGAAACCAGTGTCAGTAGCAGCACATTGAACACCTTTAAAAACACCATAGGCATTTATTAGAAGAATATAGGGCTTGCTTTTCAGTATTTCAGGGAGGGCTGATCGACGGATTTGGTGCGCAACTGGCTGAGTGTTCAGAGTGCAACTAAGAAGGGCCCTTGTGGCTCATAGTCATACTGACCTTTTGTGTCTTGATGTCTAAGATGCTCCAAAATGTAGCTAGCATTCCAGACAAGCATGATGCAACACTCCATACCATACAGATCTGATAGGTAGGCTAATTCATGGAATGACACCAGAAAAGACAGGTGTTGACACTGACATTATTTTCAGCTGCATCCGTGGTTAGGATCATAATCATCAGAGGTAAAGTGATTGGAACAAATGGATGGGCTGGTTGGATGAATTCCATCAGATCCTTTTCACTGTCAACAAGGTCTAATATGCATTTTCATCTCTTGGAAACATAAGCCTGTTGGCTGGCAATCTATTCTTTCCATATCTTTCCTCCAGATGATAAAAACACACCACAACAGAACACTATACAATACAACTCAATCTAAAACGCACGTACATCGAACACAAGGTGCGACATACATAAAACCAAGCACAAAACAATCTACGAGGGAGCTATGTAAACAACTGCGCTAGTTACGACTCAACTGCGCCATCTAAGAATTTGAGAAAATGAGTGCCCCTAAAACGCTGCATTCGTGATGGTCGTCGCCGAATTCGCAGCCTAACTGAGAATGATAAAATAACAGCTCAATACGATTCCAAAAGCACAGACGTGATATTATAGGGTTTAGAAAGTGAGTTGAATTGAAAATATTTCCATTTTAAACGGCATGAAACCATTAAAACGGCCCAAAAGTGGTACCACAGCTGACGTCATTTGTACCATTCGAGCCGACACGCAGGAAGGCATGGGGATGACAGGGGCCTGCGTGTACCTATCCTATATATCTGTCTATCTTTTCATATCTAATGGAGCGGTCTGTAAATTTGTGTTCAAAGGTTTTCTTTATTTTGAAACAAAAACCTTCAGAAAACAATGTTTATGAAGGTGACTCCTAGTTAGGTGACAAGGTACGACCTACATACCTAACATTGTGGGGCCCACTATTATTTACTTCGTGCAATCTATGTTTTTATTAAATTCAAACTTAAAAACAAACTAACTCAACTGAACCAAAAACAACCCATTTGTTTGGTTGATGGAGGCAAGTTCATGTAAAAATTATCTTCCTACTGCCTTAAATCACCATAATAATATTAAGGCTCTTTTCTTCAAAACCAGGTTAGGTTAGGTTAGGCTGGGTTGTTTCTTTGTTATTTTGATAATTTTCCTAAAATATATTAAATGACATTATTCTCATTTTATTTTTTTAATGTTCTCCAAGGGTAGTAAGGCTGTGAATGTTTTATCCATTTCTTTTTGTGCTATGCTACCCAACCATAAACCATTTTTGGTAGTATTAGACATAAAGACATAAAGACATAAAATATTAGTGCAACTATGAGCCACAAGGGCCCTTCTTGGTTGCACTCTGTACACTGAACCAGTTGCCCACCAAAACTGTCAATCAACCGTCCCTGTAATACTGAAAAGCAAGCCCTATATTCCTATAATGATTGTCTATGCTGTTTTTAAAGATGTTCAATGTGCTGCTACTGACGATGTTTTCTGGCAGCTGGTTCCAGTGTTCCACTACCCTGTTGGTGAAGAAAGTTTGCCTTAACCTTGTTCTGCTGTGGTTAACTTTAATTTTGAATTTATGACCTCTAATTGCATCATTTCTGTTAAATTCAAACATTTCCCCAAGGTATCCCCTCTCCAGACCATTGACAAATTTAAAGACCTCGATGAGATCTCCTCTCAGCCTTCTATATCTAAGTGAAAACATATTCAATTTCTTTAATCTTTCCTCATATGCCAGGTTGCTTATGCCATTAACCATTTTTGTAGCCCTCTTTTGTACTCTCTCCAAAAGCCAACGATCTTTTTCATAGCTAGGAGACCAAGCTTGGATGCAGTATTCCAAATGTGGCCTGACATATGCACAGTAAAGCTTCCTGATCACTTCCTCACTTCTGTATGATACATTCCTATTTATTGCCCCGAGCATTCTCAGTGCCTTCTTCCTGGCTTCCTTGGTCTGTTCTAATGCCCCCAGTTTTGTGTTTAGAATAACACCTAAATCCTTCTCCTGTTGAGTCACTGATAGCACTTGGCCACCCATCAAGTATGGAGCCTTCATATGCTGCTTGCCTACATGCATGATTTTGCACTTATCAAAGTAAAATTTCATTTGCCATTCTTCGGACCACTTCACAAGTTCGTCTAAGTCTTTTTGCAGCGAGATATGCTCATCCTGACCTGTTATTGCCCTAAAGACCTTCAAATCATCCGCAAATTTCAAAACTTTACTGCTTAGGCCACTTTCAATGTTATTTACAAATATAATGAACAGTAATGGCCCCAGTACTGACCCCTGGGGGACTCCACTAAGAACATTTGTTCATGATGACTTTGTACCATTTAGCATCACTCTTTGCTGTCTATCTGAAAGCCACAACTCTATCCATTTTTAGATGCTACCTGCAATACCATGGGACTGAAGCTGTATCATTAACCGTTTATGGGGTACCTTGTCAAAGGCCTTACTAAAGTCAAGATATGCTACATCAACCTGATTTCCCTGATCAAATTGTTCTGTGGCAAAGTTCAAAAAGTCCAAGAGGTTTGTGAGACACGATCGTCCTGTTCTAAACCCATGCTGAGTATCCTGAATCAATCTGCTACCTTCCAGATAACTAACTATTCTATCCTTGATAATTGATTTGAGTACCTTGCAGACTAGGGATGTGAGACTTATTGGCCTATAGTTTTCAACTTTCCCTCTTTCCCCTTTCTTGAAAATAGGAACTACATTTGCCCTTTTCCAATGGGTTGGAATTTCATTATGTGAAACTGATCTACAAAATATTATACTAAGTGGAAATGCCAGTTCCTTTTCAGTTTGCCACAACACCCTAGCATAAATTTCATCAGGTCCTGCTGCCTTATTTGGCTTTATTTTCCTGATATGATTGTAAACAACATCACTATCAATGAAATCAACATCATTTGTCAGATCCCGTGTCACTGAACTATGGTGTACAGTCAGCAGATTGGTCATATCTTCCAATGTAAACACTGATTTGAACTGCTTGCTCAGCTCCTGAACCATCTCACTATCCTCACCCAATGTGGTCCCGTTTACTTCCAGTGGACCAATTGTGTTAGAAACTTTACTCAGCTTGTAGAAACTAAAGAACTTTTTACTGTCCCCATTACAGTTTCTAGCTAAATCCAGTTCTTTTGCTCGCTTTGCTGCTCTGGTTTTTTGCTTCACAGTGTCTCTAGCTTTTCGATACACCTTTAGATTAACGACATTTGAGGCTTCTTTAAAAACTCTAAATGCAGTTTTCTTAGCCTTAATTGCTTTTATCACGTCTGGTGCAAGCCATGCTGGCTTTCCTACCCTTCTTTTGCATCTTTGCTTTTGGGGGACATGTCTAATCTGAGTTTCCTTCAAGTAAGATTTGAACTTTTCCCACATTTCACAGGCATTTAAATTGGAGAATTCTTCTTCCCATCTGATGGCACTTAAAGCCAGTGTAGGATTTACATATTTTTTTCTTGGTAGTGGAGTACAAAATTTTTAGCTGGAGTACGAATTTTTTAGTTGGATTCCAAAAAATAGCTATGCACTTGGTGACAATTAGCCTTGTTTTAGTGGGAACGAAAACCAATGTTAGCATTTTTGCATGCACAAACATCTTGGAAAACTAAGCAATGTCAAAAACTTTGCTGAAAGAAAAAAAATGAGTTGTCAATAACCAGATAGTATTGCTTTAATGGAATTCAAAATAAATGTTAGCATTTCATGCTGCATGTACCATACAAATATATATGTCCATATAGGTAACTGCTAAGTCAGCAATATGTTAGCAAGCTAAGTCATGGATAGGTGCAATTGTGCCAAGGAATGCAACCTAGTGGGAAATGCCCTCAGTAGACAAAGTACTAAAAAAATATACCAATGATATCTGCAAAGTGTATAGATATTGCCTCAATGTAGGTGGGTGATGTATTCCCAAAGTTCACAAACAAATATTTATGATACATAGGCATGATGTAATGTGAATACACCAATAACATTTCTCCCGGCAGAGCTCAGGATGAATCGCACTCACTCATCTTGGGCGGACCACACCACAGGGATCATCCTTCAAGAAACACTTTTCCAAAGGCCTAGTCCCACAATTAATGAGCCGAGTTCACCTGCGATTAATTTGAATTATTGCTAACTTCCGTTGTTGTCCAAAATCTCAAGCACCCCAAAATGCATTTCATGACCCGGTCAACCTTTGAGCTATTCCGAGTTTGTGCGTATGATTTGCCACCAACACATAATACACAGCTCTGCCTCAGACCCCAAAATTGGCTGTGGTTAAATTATTCGTGAAGGACGAGGTTATAAGCCAACTTCATGAGCAATGGTAGAGAAAATGGTAACAAAAGTATACTTAATTCGATGCGAAGTTCACAAACTCACACCCGACAACCAAGACCGGCTCACAACGCACACCATTGTGAGCCGGCCTTGCGCACACCTGGCATAGCAAAAACCACGTGATGTGGATATGGATGGACTATTGTTTTGGAATACATGATGGTAACCATCATGCATTAAATTAGCGAAGGATGAGGTTATAAACAAACTTCAGGCGCAATGGTAGAGAAAATAATAACAAAAGCATACTTAATCCATGTTGACCAAGTCAATGAATATGGGTTTCGGAATATAGAATGGTTTAATGAAAATTATACTAAAACAGTCCGGATAAAATAGTTTTATTCTCATCACCAAGAAGGATATTTTGCATGAAAAAGCTGAGGGAAGGAATTCAAACCCATTCTTATTCTCATTATAAGTTCCTTCATGTACTTGTTTAGTTCATGTCTGGAATGTTTAGTTGAAGCAAGGATCGAGTTAGGAGTATCTAGAGCTGCCAGACGGGAGTATCTTTAAAGCCTCCCACGGTCGGTTTTATTTTTCTTCTTAGATAGAGCTGGTCGGATTCGCTAACTCAGCCCGAGAAGTACAACTCCTCATGGGGCGGGGAACAGGGAATGGGTCGGAGTAAATTTCGGAACATGTATTACGGACCCTTCACTGACACCGATGAACCCAAAATGTGGTTATATCTCAAGGCGCATGTTTATCTTCGCACACATTTACAAAAAAAATATGCGACAGTCATGCAAAAGTGCACAACTGACATTGGTTTCTTGGTGTTTCGGCCTCGGAGAAATTGCTTGCTCCGGGGCGGATTTTAGGAAATTTGAAGTGATTTTCTTGCATTGAACGGGCTCATTGTGTCTAAAAAAGTTGTCCCTTTAACAAAACTACCTTCGATTGCGCATTTAAAGCATTTACTGGCGAAACCAGGCTTCAACTTTATACTCCGATTACACCAAGTACCCCTGGTTTTTCCAACTAGAGATTTCTGGTGCTTCTTGGCGAGTACTCCAGCGCAAGGCTATGGAACACCTCTAGGCACCAGCGCAAGTTTCCCAAGAGTATTATGGAATAGATATTCATTAATCTAAGTATGTTATATATCAAATAAAATATTGATAAATATTGAACCAATATTGAATAAATATTGAATTAATTATTGACTTTATTGACACTAATATATCGTTTTTCACATATAAAGCGCCGACGTTGTGCGTAGCCGGTTTTAGTAAGGTTCTTTACGAATTTTAGCGCAACACCGACGGCTCATGCTCCGTCGTATGTTTTATACTGCCTTTCAAGGATGTGTAGTGACGTTGGATGGTCGGGGCGCTGGGGTCGCGGAAACTGCTAGTTGTTGTCAGGTATGGACTTTTAGTGGTAGCACTCTACCAAGCAATGTTGTTCTTCGTTTTCCCTTCTGGAGTACAAAATATTTCATTTAGTCTAGTCACAATCCTGGAGTACAAAATGTATTGGTATGCATGACACCAACAAACTCCAGTTTTTCCAACACTGCTTAAAGCCGCTCTCATGCCGTTAAAGTCTGCTCCGTTGAAATTTGGAGCCTTTACCAAATTATCCTTGATAAGTTCCCCTACATGTGCCTTGAATCTAACTATGTTATGGTCACTTTTTCTCAGAGTTTCGCCTACAGTTAAGTCTTGAACCAAGTCACTTAAATCCGAGAACACAAGGACCAAGAATGAACCATGCCTGGTAGGTTCCGATACAAACTGGTGTAAGAACATTTTGCATGATGGGGTGCCAACACCAGCATTTTCATAACCTTTTAGATTAAAGTCACCGAGAATAAGGCACTTCCTCTTAAAGTTTCTACTGATTTCCTCACAAATCACCTTGTCAAGCTACAGTTGCTGATAATGTGGCAGGGTTCCTGATCGGTAGAAAGCTCCTATCCTCAGAGTATTGCTGTTGCCTTTTCCCACAGTGACATCAAGCCAAATGGACTCCACAGACACATTTTTATCCCCACCTGCTACTTTTTGAGAACTGAATAAGCTATTCATATAGAGCATTACACCACCCCTTTCATTGCTGGACCCCTATTGCACGAAAACATATTGTATCCCTGGGGATCTCATAGTCCTGTAGGTTATCTCAAAATACCCTTCACTGACCCATGCCTCCGTAATGCAAACAAAATCTGGTTCCTCCTCAGCAACATAACACTTGAACTCATCAAATTTGGAACAGATACTCTGAGCATTAAACATCAAACACTTAAGAAATTCTCCATAACCACCTTTGGCTTTTTCATATTGAGTTCTTTTATCAATAGATGAACTATAACTCTGTCCCCTTGAGTTGCTGCTGTCCCTATTTGCAGACATTGAGGTTCTATTGCCTTGGCTGACACTATTGGAATATTCCTGAGTTGGCAATGCAATTTCATCCCTCCCCACCCCATTTCCTAGTTTCCCTGAAGGACATGCTTGTATACTTTGCCTAACACATGGACCCCCTTCTCAGAAAAGTGCAGGCCATCCCTCTGATAGAGGTCCCACGATGCATAAAACCTGCTCCACTCATCTACAAATGTAAAACATAGCTCATGGCAGAGCTTTCCGACCCTGGCGTTAGCTGCCAGTGCCCTAGAGCTCCACTCAGGGGAGGCTCTAGCCCTAGGAAAAATTGATGTTACAATGACTATTTGTACCCTTCAGGGTGGCCAGAAGGGCCCTGTACTCCCGCAGAAGCTCCTCACTCCTAGTCTGACCTATGTTATTTACCCCTGCATGCACTATGACTGTGTTAAACTGGTGATCACTGGTGACCTGTGCCACCGCAGGTACCAGGTCCTTCACCTTGGCACCAGGCCTGGTGATGCACCTCCTGTCCCTCCTACCTTTACAAAATACCCGCTCTAAATGCCGCACACGAGAGTCTCCTATGACCAGCACTGTATCCAGTATGAATCCGGAGTGCAAAAATGTTTTAAGACATGAAATATCTTCAGAAATGCCTTATTTCCCACCCTGCTTGGTATTCTCACCTGGTTGGCTCCCAAAATTATTGAGTATCACCCACCCAGACATTAGTTCCATTGCTCATCACAGTATGTCCATGTCTGCAAGTACACCAGTCCCCTAGATTAAATGTACATATGGTTATAAGATAGACATGGCAAGACATGGGAACAGGAATGTGTTAGTTAGTTATTAGGGGTTTAGGGTGCATCAACTGCAGTGGTTATACAGCACCCATGGACCAAGGAAGCCAGGAAGAAGGCACTGAGAATGCTCAGGGCAATAAATAGGAATGTATCATACAGAAGTGAGGAAGTGATCAAGAAGCTTTACTGTGCATATGTCAGGCCACATTTGGAATACTGCATCCAAGCTTGGTCTCCTAGCTATGAAAAAGATTGTTGGCTTTTAGAGAGAGTACAAAAGAGGGCTACAAAAATGGTGAATGGCATATGCAAGCTGACATATGAGGGAAGATTGAAGAAATTGAATGTTTTCACTTAGATAAAGAAAGCTGAGAGGAGATTTCATCGAGGTGTTGAAATTTGTCCATGGTCTGGAGAGGGGATATCTTGGGGAAATGTTTGAATTGAAGAGAAGTGATGCAATTAGAGGTCATAAGTTCAGAATTAAAGTTAACCACAGCAGAAAGGCTAAGGCAGACTTTCTTCACCAACATGGTAGTAGAACACTGGAACCAGCTGCCAGAAAACATTGTCAGTAGCAGCACATTGAACATCTTTAAAAACAGCATAGACAATCATAAGAATAGAGGGCTTGCTTTTCAGTATTACAGGGAGGGCTGATTGGCAGATTTGGTGGGCAACTGGTTCGGTGTACAGACTCTGTACACCGAGAGTGCAACCAAGAAGGGCCCTTGGGGCTCATAGTTGCACTAATATTTTATGTCTTTATATCTTATGTCTAAGTGTACCCCCAGGAAAGTGTACCTTAAGCAGAATTTGCATGCTTAGAGTAGCCACTACCTTTGCCAATATGTTGGCAGACAATATTTCTGATGCAAGTTAAGAAAAATAAAATATAGAAAAGTAAAGCTACTCAAGTTTCATTAACATATTATGGTTCATCTATTCAATACATTTGTACAATTGTCAGAAATTTGAGTGCAGTGCAGCTTTAAATACACCCAGATCTGTTAGGGCTACATCATCAGGCAATTAATTCCATGTGGCACAGCATCTGAGGCTGAGCATTATATTCATACAATACACTGATGCATGCCCATGAGCCGATTTTGGGGAGTGTCCATGTGTGTTCACCAATGGTGCCAGCACAAATATGTCGGGGATCTTAATGGCAGAATGGCCATGAAAAAATCTTGCAGCATTTGATAACGTCTGCTTGAATCATTCTACCTTTCACCTAGTACAGATCTAGTCTCTATAATCTGGCACCATAATCCAGACCTTACATCCCCCTGTTTTGTGTCCACCTCTGTACTGATTCTACTCACCCTAAATCACCTATATGAGCAGTATTCCAAATACATTATGAAAACCAGCAAAAAAGCCTGATACAAGTAGCACATAGGGTTTTCATAACTTCAGGAGGATGACATAGAGGAGAACTTAATAAGTGACTGGCCAAACTTCCAGCTTTCTGTACTATGCCACCAATGTGTTGATGGAACACAATTTTTTTTTATATACTGTGATGTATATGTCTGCATGCATCAAAATGAAGCTCACCTCAAATGCATGTAGGGAATCATGTGCATATGGGCCAATATTTTCCCAGTCATTTGATTAACAGTGTGCTTTGAAAACTGCATATTTGTTGGAGTTCATTGTATCCCATGACTTGGCAATACTAGCCAGTGTATATATCTTTTTGGCCCTATGAGATGCCATTCAGTGTGTCTGTGACATAAAGCCATAAAAGAGTGGTGCAACTATCAGCCACAAGGGCCCTTCTAGTTTGCACTCTGTATGCTCAACCAGTTGCCCAACAAATCCATCAATCAGCCGTCCCTGGAATACTCAAAAGCAAGCCCTCTAATCTTATAATGATTGTCTATGCTGTTTTTAAAGATGTTCAATATGCTCCTACTGACAATTATTTCTGGCAGCTGGTTCCAGTGTTCTACTACCCTGTTGGTGAAGAAAGACTGTCTTAACATTGTTCTGCTGTGGATGACTTTAGTTTTGATCTGATGACCTCTAATTGCATCATTTATTTTAATTTCAAACATTTCCACAAGATATCCCTTTTCCAGGCCATGAACAAATTTAAGGACCTCAATGAGATCTCTAAGCATTCTGTATCTAAGTGAAAACATTCAATTTCTTCAATCTTTCCTCATATGCATATGAAAATCATTATCAAAATAGAGAGCTTGCTTTTCAGTATTACAGGGAGGGCTGATCAATGGATTTGGTGGCCAAATGGTTGAGTGTACAGAGTGCAACCAAGAAGGGCCCTTGTGGTTCATAGTTGAACTAATCTTTTATGTCTATGTCTTGATATGCCAGGTTGCTCATACCATTAACCATTTGGTACTGGTACTGAAGTACTGAACACATGGGAACTGAAGTACATATATTTACTTCTGTTCCCATGTGTATGCTGTAAGGCACATAATTAACTTAAATCAAGAATAACACAGAACCTAGGACAGAACCCTGGGTACTCAACCCAGAAAATCCTTTGTTTTGCCCGAAGAGCCAGATACAAGCATTTTCATTTCCCTCCCACATACAAAATTTTGCATCCAGGTGAGGATTGTGTCTGAAATTCCCAGAGTTCTCAGTTTTGTTAGCAGAACTTGTTTAACAGCATCAAATCCCTTTGAAAATATCAAAGAAAATTATGTCCACTGTATAGCCCTCTTCTAGCCAGGTAAAGACAGTCTCATATGTTAGCAGTAGTTGATCCTCTACAGAACGCCTATGATGGAAGCCAAATTGTCATTTGTCCAGCAGGTGATGACCTCCAAATATTTTGTGAGCTTCTAAACAATTACATGCTCCATAATCTTACATGGGACAGAAGTGAAACTGTCCAGGTGATTACCTAGTGGATCATGCCTTGAACCCTTGAACATATATTTCGAATAATTTGTGAACCCTTCCAACTGTCAGGAAGGCTTCTGGTAGAAAGAGATGACTGACAAAATATGAAGCAGAAACAGTTTAGAGGTTCGTCACAGCAAGATGGAAGTAGTCCATGGTGGACCCCATTGTAGTCCACACTGGAAGACCCATCAACCTCACTCAAAATGATATGCACACCAGGTTCTGCTTTCCCAATGCTTTGTAGTATTGCTTCCATAGTTTGATGTGGGGCTGGGTTTGTAGGTCGATTTGTACAATGCACTGATGAATATATTGGTGTCTCCTTGTCTCACCTGGAAACAGTGGCACAAAGTGGGTCACTTGTCTTACAGCGCAGTTGTGTGAGCTGACTGTTGGTGTAGCTTGGAAACTGAGTGGTGTTAGCTCATGTCACAGTTCATGATGCATCATTCATCCATCACTGTTCATTAAATGCTAAGATTTGTTTCACCTTTCATTCAGCCTTCAACATAGTTCTATATGTACATAGCCTGTTATTCATGTTGGTATTTTAGGAGTAATGACACATGCATGATGACATGATGAAAGAATCCAAAAGTAATAAACCACGAAGCCATAGACAGTGGCTTATTCTGGCTGTCTATCCCCACAGAATCCGGCTTACGGCAGCTTTCTTTCTCCCCAGTGCCACCCATCTCATACAAGCTAACCATGGACACAGATCCGTTATTGCTGCCACCGGTGTGGCCTACTGTTAAGTTGGAGTTCAATAATGCCACAACAGATGGCGATGGCGACACGGCGACCCAGCCAGGATGGGCATGGTCCAGCTTTCAGGGACTCCGTCTGAACATCAAGCGCTGCGACGATGAAATGGTGAGCTGTTGACCATAAAGCTCTTGTGGGGGTTTCAAAGGCTGTCAAGAAAAGGGACTGGTTTACGAACATTCATGCTCACTATTTCTGTAGGGGATCTGACCTATGGCGGACTGGGCGGTGTCGGTATGCTTATTGAATTATGTCTTAACTCAAAGACTTCCGTCTCTCCCTTTACCTGCCATTGCAGGCATCCTTTCTGCAAAAGCAATAGTGACGAACGTTTGCAAAAGCAATAGTGACGAAGACGAACGTTGCAGGCTCACGGACGTTTCTGACGTGGAAGAGCCAAGCCTCGCCGTTATAAATACGTGCTGCAGTAGCGTCGGTCCACAGCAAGATTGGCCACGTCTGAATGGTGGAAGAGGTAGCACCTCAGGGTGCGCGATTATTTCCATGCTGAATTATGTCTTAACTCGGAGGCTTCTGTCTCTCCCTTTACCTGCCATTGCAGGCATCCTTTCTGCAAAAGCAATAGTGACGAAGGAGATCGCGATGGCGACTCCAGTCGCAGTCGCAATAGCAACTATGGAAGGACAAGATGGCACAAATGGCACGAATACCAGGTACCCTTTGGAACAATAGCAGCAACAATGTCTGGAACAGAGTCATAAGGTAGTCTCGGGCCATAGCCAGCACCAGTCTCTGTTTCTAATTGAGCATGGGGGAGATGGAAAAAGTGCACGGAAAACTATAGCATGGCTTGGGGCATTCACTATACGTTGACAATCACTCCAATAGGTTTTTGATGTACCAGTCTGAGTATGGCACCAGGAATCTTAACCCGCGCCATCTTTCCGGTCAGATCCTCACACCCTGTCTCGGGGGGGGGGTGAAGATCCGCCTCTAAAATGCAAACTATGCATCGCACGAAAACGAAAGACCCGTCATCGGAAAGCGCTCGACGAGTAGGGTCCGGGTCCATCCCCAAAACAATTTTCCCCCCAAAAGTTACGTCACCATGGAGATAGATTTTCACGACTTTTCACTACTTACATTATGTTTTGCGCTCTGGGGAGTTGATTTTGAGGGATATAGGAAAAAACTAAATGTATTTGGAATGAGAAAAGGAGAGCGAAATCGACCAGGGCCATAACTTCCCCCCTCGCCCAATTCTTTTTTGTTGAAATTTCAAAATTTTGAGTTCAGGTTTTCTTTAGTTTTCATTTTCCAATGGGTAGAGCAGACCGAGAAACGTTGTTGGAAGTCAACTTGGCGTAATAAAGAATGCTTTCTTTAGCCAGAATCCTCTATTTGAACTGCAATTTTTAAATACGAAAAATATATATGTAGTCGAAAACGAAAAAGAAAAGAAAGGTTAAATTCGTACGTTTTGTTGCATCCCTAAAGATAAGCAAACGCTGAAAGTTTCATTAAAATATCTGTATCCGTTAAAGCGGGACAACTGGTTGAACTTTTTTGGAGGTGACGTCACTTGACCTTGACTAACTCGTTGACCCTAGATGACCTGACTTTACAATTTTGAAACTGCTTGCCAAATTGATGTGGGAAAAGGTATGCCAAATTTGGGCACGGTGCCCCCCGCCGTTCACCCACTATCCGCGAAAAACCTGAGGGGGCGGTTGAAGCCCCGAGACTGGATGGGTTAATGCTGAAATGAGCTTCAGTTGGAAGTTTATGGCCATGTCAATAGATGGCACCACTAGCGCGTGGATCGTGTGCAAGGACTTGAGGAGTGCTGACGCCACCAACTCATAATGAATATCGATCACAATTGCACCGGTGGACCCAGAAGGAACAGCAGAGTATGTGATGCATGCAGTGTGATGGAGGGTGCGCGGTCTCGATGTGGTTGAAAATCCACCAGTTCTGGACATCATGGAGTGCGATGTGGCCATGTTCACTGTTCCTAAATCGCGAGCACACATCACACATTCTATGTTTGGCCGTATTGTCATCAGTTGACAGGATAGCCCCTTGCGAACTGGGAACTTCCCAAGATAATAACAACCCTAATGTATATGGCGTGCTGATCCTTGTATTTTCCAACTATCAGGTACAACGCGATTCAGTATGCAGTGATGACTGTGAATACGGTTAAATTAAGAATGTAAATGCGATTAAGTACCATTTGGAGACTTCGACTGATACCCTGATGACTGCGACCACTCTGCATGTTTCCGACAACTCTTCTTTAAACACAGGATGGACCGGCCTCTGCCGCCATGGCGACCGATCCGCTGGCGCCAGACGGCGGACAGATTGAAGACCTCGCCTCCATTAGTCCACCGTCTCCGCCGCACGACTTTCCTGGCTTCACACATGAGGAAACGCTCGAGTAAGTGGTCTTCTTTGATCCGGGGTTCCTGTTGACGCGCTACGCCGATTACGGTCGTGGAAACCACGTGGCGGCTTGTGTCTCTGGTTTCCAGTTGTGCTGTTTTGACATTTGTGGAAGCCACATGGGCCCCACAAAGAGACGCCAGGTGGCGGTTTAGCAAACGGTTGTTTTAGCCACAGCCAATGCTGTGAGTGTGGTTGGGAATCGTACTGCCATTTCTCCGTATTTGAGGTGGGGTTCCCAACAGCTGTCCGGGCGTCACCGGCAGTGGAGTAGCGGTCAGCGTTGTACTGCCTGAGACTCCGCGAGTGTCTTCCTAGCTCTGCCGGCCAGAATTGGACCGCCCACACCAGCTCTCGAAATCCCAGCTAGAGGCGACCACTGGGGATCCGCGCGGAGTAAAAGCAATTTTGGGTTCAGATGTAGGAGGAAAGCTTCAATACCAACTTTAATAGGAGCCATCGGGCTGCACTATCTTCTGTCTGAAATATCCCTCTCGCCCTCAGTAGGCGAACGTCTGTGTAGACCACTTGGCCAGCTGTCGAGCACATACACCTTCAGATATAGAACCACTGCAACCAGGAGCGCATCGAAACTGTGGTATTACCTCAAGGGCGTGGCGTCAACGCTTTCAAGTTTCCTGTTTCTCAACCCTCTACCTGCCCTTGAGCAGAATAACTCGTGGTAAATACCTGGTTTTTGCTTCAGGAATTCAGGAACACCAAGGGTGGCTCGATCACCGCACATTCGGAACAAGAAAACAAATGTTCTGAATTGACTAAGATGTCTAATTAGCCAATGTTTCGATTAATTTCTTAGCTCATTGCCTCTTTTGTCCCCCTCCCCATCATTCGGTATCCCACTACGCCCTACCCTTGCGGTCTTAGATTCGGAGAGGATTTTGGAGAATTTGAATCCTGCGTATGTACATTGGTCTAATCGAATACAAGGATATTTTACTTCCACGTTGTGACGTCATATCAGCTTGCACTTTCCAGTGACCCTTGAGGGGCGGGGGTGGCCGAGTGGCTAAGGTGTTGGGCTCTGGGTGCCAAAGGTCCCCGGTTCGACACTCGCACTACTCCGGACATTTCCCAATCCCGCGGCCCACTGGCGAAACAGTGTGGGCGGCGCCATTAACCGTGAATTTCCATAAAGTGCGTCGTGAATCACCCAATAAACAAACAAACAAACCAGTGGCTCTAATATTGTATGGCCGAGCAATTCATCGTCATATAGCGTTATCCAACCTGCAAATTAAAAATGGATAATGTCATACCTTTCCGGAGAGGGTAATGTTTTGGATAGCAAAAATCTGGCACGGTCTATTTTCGGACCCTGGACCCTCGTAAGCTATGCACCTCTGTGTATTGCGACCGTGACAAAAGAGCTCGTTTTCAGAATCGCACGTACTCTGGCCACACTGGAACACCAGCTGAGAACCATAGCCGGTGAGTCCTGGCATGCGTGTCTGGTGAGACACGATGTCTTACCAGACAGGTTCATCAGCAACGGTAGGCTCGTCAGGAGTGTGGTGCTGGATCACTGGCTGTGTAGCTGTCACTACTGTTCACTGCAAAATTTTCAAATGCGTTGACATATGCGACTTAAATAACACAAGATATCCAAAAATATGTTCCAAGTGCAGTGCATTCCGGCCGTCTTCCTGCATGGATCAAGATTATGCATGCCGGTGGTGCTAGATGACATTGTTCTGTAAGATGGTGGGCTGCTGACAACAGCAGTGTGCTCATGAGGGCAATGTTTGTCTGGTTGCCCAGCAACAGCAGTTTCATAAGGAATGCGACTCGTTAACTGGTTGCCTAGCAACAGTGGTGTTTATACTATAAACCTGGGAAATCAAAATTTGTATAGCTGTTTTAACGCTGAATCCTGTTCTGGTAGCGTAGGCGGATCCTCTTTGATTATATTATTGCTGTTCCCTATCCCTTTGTGATGAGGACGTGAAATTCAGCAACGGTTCCAGCCATGGTCCTGTGCACATGGCTCCAGAGTATGAATTGCGTGACCTTGTCATAGGCGGCCCTCGGGCAAAATATTTGAAGCTACCTCTGACGGATGTCTGGAAAAACTTATGAACTGCACGTGCATATTTATACTTTCATTGTTTTCCGTAGTCTAGGGGTAAGTTGCCCTTCTCACAATCGAAAGGTTGTTGGTTCGAAAATCACCTGTCGCTACTCTTCGCCCGCGACCAATCGGCGTGAGAGATTGGTGACGCTACATGACTCAACGGTCGATGTGGGGTAAAACCAATAACCAACCAAGCACTGTTTTCATAAATATGTGATCATAATTTATACTTCATATGATCTGCCTATCGTGAGCCTAGTTCTCCCTGAGAAAGATCCAGGGGAACGAAAAATTCACAAGTGACCGGTTTCCTCAGTGTTGTCTACGTGTCTCCGGGGTTGACGGAGTCCTGGAGTTTGAGGTCCCCCGTCGCACGGTGCTAGTTGTGACAGGGGACCAACACACCTCTTTGGTCCAGATATCCCGGATCGGCGGGCGGGCCTGTGGGGCCTCACGCGGGCCAAGTGGCTGGTCGCCTCGGGCCGGGGGCATGGGACTTTTCCCAGTGCCCGCGGGCCCGGCCGGCCGGGGTCAAGGGGTGGGCGGTCCTGGATCCCGGTCTGGGTGGTGAGTCTCTCCCGGCCGTGTTAAGGCGCCGTCTGCCCCGTATAGCTCCTCGGGCGCCTGGCGACCTCCCGTTCGCGGGACCCAGGCGTCCAACCAGTAGGGCCCCTTTGCGGTGGGACGCCCGAGGAGTAGAAACAAAGTACACTATATGGCAATCACAAACGTAAACAACCCACCTGTTCCCTCTAATAGGGAACAGACCGGTCCAAACGATATTTTTCCAGTGCCCCGTATCCTTATTATGAAGTCAAAAGAAGAAGGGAAAAGTCTCTCCTCACTAACACCATTTCAAAGAAAGGAAGCATGCGACAGGCTCGGTGTGGTATTGAGGTATCAAAAGCTTAGCGACGGTGGCCTAGAGGTGGAGTTCAGAACTAGAGATGGCGCAAGGAGGGCGATTGAAGCTACTGAATTATAATACACTATACGAAATGAAAGCAGCAGGCAAACAGTCACGGTAGATATCGAAGTTCTTCCACACAACACGAACAATTTCTCTGAAGGTGTCATCAATTGCATCGATTTGGAGATGTGGCGGACGCTGACATTGTGGATGGCCTGGCATAGTAGAGAGTGGCAGAGGCGCGTCGTCTCACGATTAGGAAAGGACAAGAAACACAACGAACTGACAATTTCATGTTAACGTTCCGCACTACTGATCTCCCCGAGTTCATCAACGTCGGATACGTCCTGGTCAGGGTTCGTATAGTTGTTTCCAACCCGATGCGATGTTGCCGGTGTTCCCGTTTCGGTCATACTTTTCAGTACTGTAGAAATCGTGAAACATCTTGAAGATGCGATACAACGGAGCATGGAGCATGTCAGAGACAAATGCGAAGCGGAGAGCCCAAACTGTTCTACCTGTGGCCCCAGCCAAAAAGCCCACACTGCTTATGACCGTTTTTGTCCCGTTTTCATGAAAGAGGATATAGTTTCAATGAAATATTCCAAGAAGATTACATTTAGGGAGGCGCCTGAATTTTACGAGACAGCTCACCCAAGGGCTTCGTATGCAGCAAAAGCACAACCTAACTTCATAACCATACAACATACCGGCAAGAGAACTCTGGTAACCCCCGAACACGTAGAGCCGAACATGGCTTCTGAACTGATTGCCCAGCTGACGACCCTGCTGCGATCCTTCGGAGTGTACCTGCCGTCACATGAGAGGCAAGGTCACCCAGCCCAACACGTCGACGATGCGATGGAGGTCCCACCTCCAGGATGGGATCCCTCGTTAGCCCATGTCAGGCCCCTTCTCAAGCAATCCCTGAGCGTGGGGAATGGACTCTGGTTCAAAGGTCCAAGAGACCTTCTCGATTCCCCCCACCAAATCCGGACCCCTCCACGTCTACTTCATCACCTACCTCCATGTCCCCCATCCCAGACCCAACCGTACTCCAATCTTCTCTCTTCCCCCACACGCGCCAGCACCGCCTCCAAATCCGTCCTATCCACCTCCTCCTCCCTACCCGAACCCTCTCCCTTTCCCCGTGAGTCAGGCTTCACCCCCACCCTCGACTTCCACTTCCGCACGTACATCGCCACCCCGAGACCACCAACGACCAATATCAGATATCACCCTGCACTACCAGGAAACCGAGGGACGGAACCGCGAAGAAAAAGAGCGCGACTCGCTCTGATGGAGAGGGCCCGCGAGGAGAGTCACCAGGGGGCTGAGCAGGCGCCAGTACGGAGGCCGGCCACCCCATCGCCACGACGTCGAGTGGAGGACCAGCTCCATCTGGCAATGAGATGGTCCCCCACCCCGCCACCACCCCGACTGGGGCCCCAGAAGCGGGGTCTGCCGCCACCAGACTCTCCACCTGGGGAGGAGTCAGCCCGCTCTCGTCCGATAACTCAGTCCTTGGGCCTATTCGACTTGAAGCTCGCGGGTTGCCAGCGGTCGCTGCTATGGGGCGGAGGACGGAGCCCGCACTTTAATAGCGAGTTAATTGTATGTCCTGATCACTCATAGTTTCGGCAACTCTAGTCAATCACGGCACTTTTGACATTTAGTCTGTTTTAGTAACTAACCCCATGACTCGATCCGTTTTACAATAGAACTGCAGGGGACTTCGTTTGAATATGGCGGAGCTCGAAGTATTTTTAAGCACACGGTGTCCAACTGCAATATGCCTTCAAGAGACGAAGCTACCTCTCAACTATCATTTCGACTTAAAGGCTGCTTAGTGCTTATCAAAAACATGCCATCGGCTACAGTCGCACCTGGAGGAGTCATGCTAGCAGTGAGCCATAGTTCCCCATGAGAGGAGGTAGCCCTGGACACTCCTCTCCAAGCCGCTGTTGCTAGGGTAGCTTTGGTCGCCCAGCAATTACCTTGTACTCCCTATATCTGCCGCCGGCATTTCCGTTCCCTTCCGTCGAGCTGAGGCGGAAGATTTTGGAACTTTCCCAAACGCGTGGCGGGAAGCTACAGTGATCGCTATATTAAAACGAGGGAAAAGTGGACTCAATCCGATGCATTGCCGGCCCATCGCCCTGATCTCGTGTCTGTGCAAGTTTCTGGAAAAAAATGATCAATGTGATCAGCTTACGTCGTTCCTAGAAACACAATTTATTTAACAAGGCCCAGTGCGGTCTTAGAAAACATCGTAGGACGACAGGTCATTGGTTAGCACTTGACACCGCTATACGTCTAGCCCACAGGTTGAAACGGCACGCTGGAGCGATCTTCTTTGATCTGGAATGCGCATATGACAGCACTTGGCATCACGGAATTTTGATAAAAGCTCGAAAGCTTGGAATCCGTGGTCACATGGACACTTTCATCGGCATTTTCACCCGGCGATTTTTTCGTGTCCGTGTAGGACACGAGCTGTTGGATCAGTACCAGCAAACTACTGGATTCCCACAGGGAAGCCTCGTCAGTGTTACGCTATTTACTATTATGATTAATGACATTGATGATGAACCGCCGCAAAACATTGGGCAATCACTATTCGTCGACGACTTCGCGATATATATATCGCTCCACAATTGACCATGTGATCAGCCTAGATACGGAACTCCGAGTCAGCTTTAAACAAAAGCGACACGTAGGTGCGATCTTTTTCGACATTGAGGGTGCCTATGACACCACATCGAGGCACGGTATACTTTTGAAACTCTGGTATGCCGGCGTTCGCGGCCATATGGGCACCTTTTTGAAGAATTTTCTTGCCGATAGAACGTTTCGTGTACGGGTTGAGAATGTCCTGTACGGTACCTTTACTCACGTGAACGGTGTTCCTCAGGGAAGTATTTTGAGCGTTGCGCTGTTCGCAGTCATGATAAACGGCATTGGAGATGGCCTGCCATGCGGAATTGGTAAGTCCCTGTTTGTCGATGACGTAGGAATTTCGTCCTCAGCATCACGTGCATCATCCCTATCGAGGCAGCTGCAGGTTGCGGTTTCGAAACTGGAAAGGTGGAGCGTTGTAAATGGCTTCCGTTTCTTCAAGAAAAAAGACGGTAGGTATGCTCTTTTGCCGTCGTCGAAACTGTTACAATCCAAAAATCCATCTTTACGGACAGGAAATACCTTTCCGAACGACAGCAAGATTCCTGGGTGTCCTCTTCGATAGTCGAATTACGTATAAACACCATCTACAAACTCTGCGCAAATCGGGCAGTAGATCCTTAAATCTCATGAAATGCCTCTCTAGGACTACGTACGGAACGGACAAAACTCCCCTTATACGGCTATACCGATCACTGATACGATCAAGACTTGATTACTGCTGCTTTTTCTACGACTCGACCAGCACCTCGAACAAGCGCATTCTGGACACCATCCACCATGCAGCCTTAAGAATCGCAACGGGAGCATTCCGTACTTCGCCAACTGCCAGCCTCTTGGAGGAAGCTCATGAGCCGCCAATGTCAATGAGAAGAGCCAAACTAGGACTGCGCTACGCTTGTAGGTTAAAACAATTCCCAGCACACCCTGCTTATGAGTGTGTTTTCATGTCGCGTACAGGAGATATTCCAGCATGGACGAGGCACGGGTTTACACCCATTTTATCTCCGCGTGCAGGAGTTGCTGTAGGAGAGCAGCATTCGCCTGCGCAGCATCATGCGGGTGCATTTAATATCAACTCCCCCTTGGGAACTAACCCCTCCTATGGTAGACATTCACTTGGCAGACACTCGCAAAGCAAATGTCATACCGGAACTCTTTCGATGAAAGCCCTAGATCACCTGGAAATGCATCGTGAGTGTGTTTTTACTTATACCGACGGTTCAAGGACAGCAAGTGGTGTGGGCTGTGCTTTCGTGAGTGGCTCCAACACAAGGACATTTGCACTGCCTGCAGACGCATCCGTGTATACCGCAGAATTCATTGCCATTCAAAAAGCGCTATGCTTCATTGAAGTGGGGCATGAAAGTGCTCATGTTATCGTATCAGAATCGTTTAGCAGCCTCTTGGCTCTGAAATCGTTCTATCCGCGTAATACCCTTTTACAGGATATTGCAATTCGTCTTAATACTCCCAGCCGGTGTGGAAAGAGCGTCACGTTGTGCTTGGTCCCTAGCCATGTGGGCATCACTGGAAAGACATTGCTAATGCGGCAGCAAAGAGGGCAGCCGGTAAGCCTTCCACCCACATACTTCCCCTCCCTGCCACAAATCTCAACCAGGTCATCAATGCATTCTTTGAACTCAAGTGGCAGAAAGCATAGGATTCCGTTGATAGTAACAAGCTTAAAACATTGAAAAGTCGCCTAGTGTTCCGGAAATCATCAGTGAGAAAATCCCGCAGACAAGAAATAGTTCTGTCTGAGGATAGAGCACACATACGTCACCCATATTCATGTGCTGACGAATGAGCCCAGACCGATATGCGACCAGTGCGATGCATCCCTCACAGTGTGTCATGTGCTGCTGTCATGTCCCCGCTTTGGAGTGCAGCGAAGACGGCATTCTGGAAGACGTGTAGACTCGCTTACTCTTACTGACATTTCAGGGGACGATTCGCGTTTTATCCACAGGGGCAAACTATTTAAATATATCTCCGACATCAAGCTCCATGTCGTTTGTCTATCACTGTAATGTGCCTTTGTCGTTAATGTATACTTTAGGATGCGACTGAGGTGTGTGAAACTGTGTACATGTATACTTCGGAATAAGGCTTGATTAATTTAACAAGTAGCAAACCATTAGCTATGGGCGCTAAATGACCAAACCTGGTCGATGCGCCCTAAAACTCAAATAACCAACCAGCCAACCTATCCGGTCCAAGTTGGATTACGTGTGTTACGTGTAATCCAAGACGTAGTCACGCGTGTTCAAGCGCACTTTAGACACAGTGCACTGTGCATCGCTACGCGTTATTGCGGGTGCTTTCCGAACATCGCCGGTGGTTAGCCCGGAAGCAGAGGCTAACGAACCCTCTCTGGCACTGAGGCGAGAAATGCTGGGCATGGGATATGCTTGTAGGTTGCGCCAATTTCCCACACACCCGACCTACGATGCGGTATTCTCCCGCCGCGTTTTGGCACTATTTTCTGGGGGCGAACACAGAGAACAGTCCCATTCTGTTCTCGTATGAAGGCCCTTTTCAGAAAAAGTCGAACCAGAGTGCGCCGAGTGACGAGGGTTCAAAAGCCACCGATGCCACCCTGGGAGTTGGTCTCGCCTACAATTGATGTGTCCTTGCCCGTCTCACAATCGAAAGAGTGTGGGTTCGAGTCTCACCTGTCGCTACTCTTCGCCGGCGACTAATCGGCGTGAGAGATTGGCGACGCTACATGACTCAACGGTCGACGTGTCGTAAAACCAATATCCAACCGGGAGCAGGCTGTGTTTTTGTGTGCGGTGCTGGTGTACGTACATTTAGTTTGCTTGTTTACGTCTCTGTGTATAGCTCGGAGCTGATTGCGATCATAAAGGCCCCGTCATTCATAGAGATTTCGCAAGGCACGCTATGCGTCATCATATCTGATCCTCTTAGCAATCTTTTGGCACTGACCGAATTTTATCCCTCAGACCCTTTACTACTGGACATCCTCATACGCTTTACTACGTTACAACGAGAGGGAGAAACTGTCCGTTTGTGTTGGATCCCTATCCACACCGGGGCATCCAGTAATGCGCGTGCGGACTCTGCGGCGAAGTGGGCAGCACAGAATCCATGCCCAAGCATTTGTCCACTTCTTGTCACGGACCATTTCTCAAGAATATCGAGTTTTATCCTTCACAAGTGGGAGAATGCCTGGGATTGAGACTCCAACAACAAACTTAAGGTAATCAAGCCACACCTGGGACATTGGGCTTCATGCCTGCGTAGGCATGAAGCCCTTGCCCTTGGAGAGTTGCCAGAGGAAGTTGCCCTTGGCAGATTGCGTATTGGACACACCTACGCTACCCATCGCTATCTCCTATATGGGGAGGAACGACCACAGTGTCCCCGCTGTTCGGAAACTTTGACGGTCCTCCACGTACTATTGACATGTCATTACTTTGCACGGGAGCAGATATTATTTTACGGAAGGAGCTTGAGTTGCTTGACATATGAAGACATTCTAGGAAACTATTTAAAACCAGTACACTCGGGGAATTTGTTCCGTTCCCTTTCAGCGATCGGATTTAAGACCACGTACACACCGAGCTAATAGTACCAGCAGTGAAGCATAACACAATGTTATCGGCGCGAATGATCAAAACTGGTCGAAGCGCCCTGGAACCCAAATAACTAACTAACGAATGCGTACTCCTTAATACACGTTGCCGTCCTGGGTTTCAGATGGTATTGCGTCTCACTCTGACTGTGGGAAGAAGGACCGCCCTATAGATCATCGGACGACCTCTAGAATTGCATCGCAGTGCAGTATTAACAGCGCCAACGGCAGCAACAGCAGCCAGTGCTCTGTGCACACCAGCGACACCTCGCGACGACAACACACGACTCAGCCGGCAGCGAGTTCGTGTGACTGTGGCATGTGTGACAAGGTGTTCAAGAGCCGCCGATGGCTGCTTGGACACCGCAAAGTGCACGCAGGTACGAAGGCTTACAGTGGCGGCGGTCGGGGCGGACGTTCAAACCAGATGAACAGTGACCAGAGTGTCAACCCGGAGAAGCCCGTGATAGCCCCCACGACAGAGAAGCCATACAACTGCGTGGTATGTGGTGCAACGTTTATCGTCAGATGGGATTTGGTTAAACACAGGATATCCGACTCTGGAGAGAGGACATCCACGAATGGGATGTGCTCCAGAGCTTTTCTTCAAACGCAGACTTTGGATAAGCACAGACGAATCCACATCGGGGGGAGACCTTACGGGTGCGATCTATGCGGCAGGACGTTTGCTGCCAGGAAGGATTTGGTTGTACATATCAGAACCCACGCCGGGGAGCGACCATACACGTGTAGAATGTGCTCTGGAACGTTGACTGGATCGGGGGTTTTTGGTCGACACATGAGATCCCACACCGGTGAGAGACCTCACCGGTGTGTGGTGTGCGACATGGCATTCGCTGTCAAGTGGAATTTACTTACGCACATGAAAACACACCCAGAAAATAAACACTACAAGTGTAAAACATGCGACAGAACGTTTATTCTGAAGTCTCGCTTAGTTGTGCACATGCGAACCCACACTGGAGAGGGACCGTACAAATGTGGGATATGTAACAAGTCGTTTGCTATCAGGTGGACTTTGGTTATACACATGAGAGCCCACACGGGAGAGCGACCTTACGAGTGCGGGACATGTCACAAGTCATTTGCTGCCAAGTCATACTTAGTTATGCATATGCGTACCCACGCCAGAGAGCTACCTCACAAATGTGAGATGTGTGAAAGGTCGTTTACTACCAAGTGCAAATTAGTTATACATATGAGAGTCCACACGGGAGAGCGACCTTACAAGTGTGGGACATGTGACAAGTCGTTCACTGCCACGTCACACTTAGTTATTCATATGCGAACCCACACCGGAAAGCGACCTTACAATTGTGAGATGTGTGAAAGGTCGTTTAATACCAAGAGCAAATTAGTTGTACACATAAGAGCCCACACGGGAGAGCGACCTTACGAGTGCGGGACATGTGACAAGTCGTTTGCTGCCAAGTCATACTTAGATATGCATATACGAACCCATACCAGAGAGCGACCTTACAAATGTGAGATGTGTGAAAGGTCGTTTAATACCAAGAGCAAATTAGTTTTACACATGAGAGACCACACGGGAGAGCGACCTTAAAAGTGTGGGACATGTCACAAGTCGTTTGCTGCCAAGTGAGAATTAGTTATTAATATGCGAACCCACACCGGAGAGCGACCTTACAAATGTGAGATGTGTGAAAGGTCGTTTACTGCCAAGAACAATTTAGTTCTACACATGAGAGCCCACACGGGAGAGCGACCTTACAAGTGTGGTACATGTGACAGGTCGTTTGCTGCGAACACATTCTTAGTTAATCACATGCGAACTTACACCGAAGAGCGACCTTACAAATGTGAGATATGTGGTAGGTCGTGTGCTGACAAGAGGAACTCGGTTATACACATGAAAGCCCACACGGGAGGGGGATCTGAGAAATGTGGGACACGCAAAAGGACGATTATTGTCAAGGCACACTTACTTAGTCACATCAGAACCCACACTGGAAAGCGACCTTACTGGTGTGACAAATGCGGCGCGACATATGCTCTTCGAGCCAACTTGGTTCATCACATGATAATCCACTCAGGATAAAAATGGTACATATGTGAGACATGTGACAGGTCATTTATTGCCAAGGGGAACCTAGTCATGCACATACGATCCCACGCGAGAGCGCGACCTTACAAATGTGGGACATGTGACATGTTTATTGTTAAGGCACACTTAGTTCGACACATGGTAATCCACACATGACAGCGACATTTCAGGTGCGATAAAACCCATACTATTAAGACAGCATTGCTCACCACATGAGAATCCACACCGGAAAATAGCCGTATAGCTGTGAGGCATGTAGCAGCATGTTTTCTACCCAAAGGAATTTGGATCATCACATAAGGATCCCCTCGGGAGGGAGACCTCACCGGAGTGACGTATGAGGCTGGGCATTTCCTGAGACAGCTACCTTGGTTAGACGCATGAAATCCCAAACTGGTGGGCCGTCCCGTATGCCAGGTGCGCGATATTTTCCGACAAGGGTGAACGGTTCGGCATTGAAAGCTGACGCTGTATGGTGCGCTGACGTTGATGAGAAGGGAGCACGCATGACATCTCAGATCGACTGTACACATGTCAGTGCTGTAGAAGGATGTTGTACTAAACCGAGGGTGGTTACCCACGGTATTGAGATGTCTGCCGATGAGTGAGTGTACCTGGTTGTCATCATCGTTTGTACTGTTTAATACACGTAGTTGCACCGCCCTAGTCTGATATATTGTGTGGGCAGTGCACACCAGGTAGTAGCGGATACTGAAGGGCGAAGTGCAACATTGCCGAGTATATTTAGCTTGAAGTGGAAACTTCGAACGGGGGGCAGGAATGCAAAAGAAATTTGAGGTTGAAAACACCAGAATGATACATTTTCAAGTTCGCTGTCGATGGTGGTCGGCCTCCACCTATGAACCAGAAATGGTGGGATTCCTCCCCCTCCCAGTACAGCTCCCCGGCCCCTAAGTCGCCCGAGTTACCGCACATTGTCGCCAACGCCAGCTACTAAGGTATAGAAAAGCATGTCCGTGTGCAGCCCTCATCCGTCTGTGATACATTCCGCCGCCCCTGCCGCCAGATTATGGGAAACGCCAACCAGGACTCTGGGCCGTACCATTTTATGGCACGCCAGATCATGGTACACGACATGAAACCGGAAATTATGTATAGTAAGCATATGGCGTTATCACCAACGAAGACTGACGACCAGCCGGCGACGCCCAACGCTACTAGCCACGAGGCGGCTCACGGTCGTACCAGTCATACGCTGTCCTCAGCATCCTGCACGGATCGACCGGTAGGACAAAATAGAGTAGGCCTTTGCCGAACACCTGTCCATACCAGCAAAACAGTGTGCGTCGAGTGGGAAGGGGAACATATAACCATTTCCAGTCTGTATCTCGTCTCCCGTCTGGTGCCATGAATATGAGCAGCAGAGGGGACAGGAGGCACACCAGCGGGTCGCGCCCACCAGCCGTAGCAAAGTGGTGTCCAACTAGCAGCGGTGTCCCCGCCGGCCCAGTCGGTCGAGCGTCAGACGCCTGCCGAATACTGGTGCAGCACCGCTCCCGCGCACTACCTGGCGCACATCGGCCCGCACAACACTCAGGAGAGACGTATATTGTATTTGCGTCCAATGGTCAGCCAGCTGGCACCAAGGGCACGACAAGAGGGTGGACATCCAGCGCACATGCCGATGTCGGCCCGCCGTCGGCATGTGTCGGGCCGAGCTCGGCATCTCGTAAGCGGCATGTCGACATCGGGCCGCTCTCGGCCCGACATCGGTACACTAACCTGGCGTCATGAGCGGACATAATGCCGGTGGCACCTCCGTAAGGAAGATTTGTTCCCCCAGAGCTTTATCAGACATCTTCGCGACGTGCCACAGGTGAACTTCCATTTGGCACGTGAATAGACTATAGGACCTCGACGTTTGCGATTTGTATAACCCCGGCTATAATTTCAGCGGCTCTGAGTCTCCATCTCAGAGTTCTGATTGCAATACATCTCTTGACGGCACCACAATATCCAGCACTCACGTATGCGCATTTAATTAGCAATTAATTAGCGATGAATATTCCCGTTTTCAATAGTGCAGCGTGATAGTCAGATTAGTACATCATCCTTGATTACCGTACATAGCTTCATTTGGCACAGGCACCTTCAACAGGTTCATACATACTTCAACAGGCCATCTCACACATCCATGCTTTAAAGTCTTCACACATCTCAGCCTGACACATCATCTCAATCTCTTGTTAACAGGGTTCACATACAATATCCAACTTGCTCACAGACCGGTCTGCAAACATACGAACTCTTATTTCACAAGATTGCATCTGAACAATCACATAGTGATTTCAGAGTCAGTCTCAGACATACCTCCAGTGGTGAGCCCGGGCAGCCGGCCACCGGCCAGTCGCCCTGCGGCGACCTGTTCGGGCGCAAGCCCCGACGTCCAGTCAGCGAGTGAATGAGAGCGATCCATCTCGCTCGGGGCCTATATAACCTCAGGGCTCTTTGGCCAAACGCCAGGGCCACATCATCGCCATGCGGCTCTGAACTACCGATGACAATGCCCGGTGCACTGGACTGCACCTCGGGTCGCACTGTCTATCTCAGAGACATTCCGCCAGCTCAGACATCTCTGAGCCTCGGCCGCCCTGCGAGATGCTGTACCGCGCTGCACACAGGCAGCCGGCAGTTTTGGGGCGCTACAGCCCATCTACTTCTTAGGTGGTGTCATAGACTCATGAACATTCATCCAGCAGTCATTCAACATTATAAGTCCTAATTCCATTCGTAAATCACAGACATACATGCAAGGCACACCTGCAGTCATACATATAGACTAGACATTGGCCACGTGGTATGACGTCTGTCATATATGCCATTCCACATACTCATACTGCACTCGGGACACACCTGGCATTGCGTGAGACGAAATGTACGACCCTCAATATACCAGGAGGTGCTGAGTTTACATCAAAAGTAACGTTAGGGATTATGCTATATTACCCAATGTTTCGGACAAGGGCCATCGTCAGGAGTGATATAAAAAATGGCAGGGTTAGCAATTGAAAAAAAAACGCTGGAAAAAAGCGTGCAAAAATACACGTGAATCACAGAAAAGCATACTCATTGGTACAGACACTTCAAGAAACTCCAAACCAGAAATCAACTAGGTCAAGATATAATCCTCGGAGGAAGCGCGAGCCGATGGTCCATATACATATCGACACACACATGCACGCACATATATAGACATATATCGAATGTAATGCGTAATACATAAAATATAATTTATGTTTATGTAATTTTATGCGTTATACCAAGACGTCGTTTGCGTGTTTAGTTGCGGCCGTAGATTACGTATGTGTAGAGATTCGAGAACCTTCAGATCAGCGTTGTCCCTAGCTGTTGCTAGAATTTCTACTTTGAAGTTTGTGTTAGTGTCGCCGTGTTCCATGTTAGAATGCTTGTCGACACTAACTAATGGCCACGACACTAATGTTTGTCGACACTAACATGTACTAGAACGGGAGTAGAGGAGGCAAGTTGTCGGGGATTACCTTTGGAAATTTAAGTGCACATGTAAGAATATGGTTCAGATGTATGGCAAGATTGTATTTGTTCCTATTATATGAACGTCGAACGGGGGGATTTGAGAGTGCGAGGCTGGCATGGTGGTTGTGCTGTGTTGTGGTTCGAAAATGGAATCTGACTGGTTGGAGTGTTCTGCGGTGTTGTAGGCTGGGGAGATGGGCCTCAACTCGGAGACTAGTGATGGGTGTGGTGAGGTGTGCTCCGGTGATGAGGCGAAGTGCGCCATTCTGTATGCGTTCGAGTGTTGTGATGAGTGATGGGGATATATGATCGAAGATAAACACATTGCATTCCAGGATTGAGCGAATCAGGGTAATATACAGTAGTAGTGAGGGTAGCGTACAGCTTTTCGTGTTTTTCACGCTGCATCGGTCAGACGCTACGCACGCTACGCTCGCTATCAAAACGCTTGAAAGCCACAAGAGGATTGGCAATCAAGGTTTCAGGAACGAGAGGAGCGTAAGAAGGTACGGGCCGAAGTTGGAGGACTCGACGTCTGCCACCTGCCACCTGCCCCCCACCACCTACACCACCTACACCAACACATACATATACCTACAGCCAACGCACACTGAGACCGCTCCAAACCCAACCTTCGCCTACAAACACTACCTTCCCGCTCCGCTAACCTATTTTCAGCTACCTTCAACTTCAAGCTTCTGGATCTACTCCTGTGTCTTCTCTACCACATCGCCTCTACAACAACCTCTACGAGTCTCTACCTGCATCTATGTGTTCTACAACAGCCTCTACATCTACATCTCCAAGACCCATCTTCTGTGATACAGTGCAGTGCCCTTCGTCTTTACTTCATGTCCATCTACCTACCAAGCAACCACTACTACAAGGTCAGTCCGGCGGTGCTGCCACTCCCCCCACCCAGGAACCCTGCAACCCCCACCCCATCTTCCCTCTAGTGCCCTCTGCACGATCTTTATCTGATCTCTCTATTCGTGCTCTCTTCAAGCACAGTTTCTGATTTCTTTGTGTATTCTTCGTCTTTGTCTGCCCCCACTGTTACACCTGTAGGGCTTTCTTCACTCCCTTCTGAACCCCTCCGCCAACTTGTAAGTACTGTACTTTGCTCACTGTGTAGCACCACGCCACCCACCTGCCATACCACCCTTTAACCAACACCACTAACAAAATAAACGCATACAACATCACAAAACATGAACACCGCACCTCACCCAACTGGCGAGTTCTGCCTGTGCCGCCGGGGGGACGGGGAGCCTATGTGCTCCCTGGACCCCTGGATGGTGGAGGGAGAAATCGCCAAATACACGGCAGTGCCCCTGATCGCAAAACAACTTAGATCGCGGGCACTCCTAATCCAAGCGCACTCACACGTTGACGGACTCATCTTACCCACCATACACAGGATCCACAACACACCCGTTTCGATCACACCAGCAACAAAACTCAACCCCTCCCAGGGCACCATACACGCACGGAGCTGGCCGGTATCGCGGTGGAGACCCTTGTCTCGAGGATAGAGAGACAGGGTGTCTACGCCGCATACGGGCCGGCCCCAGACCAGGCCAACAACCAACCCACATCATCATACTGACCTTCAGCACCAGGACACCACCAACACACGTAAAAGCGGGGTACCTCCGGTACTCCGTCACTCCACGCGCACCCCTCCCGCGGCGCTGTAAGATGTGCCAGCACTACGGCCACTCCGCGGGGGGCGCCACGCCAACACCCACACATGCGGCCCCTACGCCCAAACACACAGTACCCGAAACATGTGACAGCGGCGACGCCTGCTGCGCCGTCTGCGGGGGGAGGGGGAGGGGGAGCACGAGGCTGGGGACAGGGCCTGCCCCCGGTGGATGGCGGAGAAGGGTGCGATATAACCGGACCGTGCGATTTCTCTGATGTCTGGAATGCCAGCAACTACGCCTAAGACACTTGCATTTCCGAGGAAATTTCTCCGGTCCATCCATATTCTCACCCAATACATGGTATGAGAACATACACGAAAATGCAGATTTCAGGGAATGATGTCATGCTTCATCTCAAATGACCTCCAGTGTCAAGCTTAACTGAAAACTACCATTACGTAAGTTATACGTTGCCAAATTTTCGGTTGCATACTCATAGGTTCGGTTTTTTAGGCAATTACTTATTTCTCACAGGCCAATGGATGCGATATGACCAGACCGTGCGATATCGCCGATTTTTCACATCCCAGGAACTACACCTACGACATTTGCATTTCCGAGGAAATTTCCCCAGTGCATCAATATAATCACCCAATACATGGTATGAGATCGTACACGAAGATGCAGGGTTGAGGGAATGGGGTCATGCTTGATCTCAAATGACCTCCAGCGTCAGTCGGACCTCAAAACTACGACTTCTTAAATCATACAATAGGGCCTGAACATGATGGATACGATAGGGCCCACATGTTCACAAATGGGCTGGAAGTGATCTCACGTGTGGTCTCATCAGTCAATCAGTCAGTCAGTCAGTTAATCAGTCCATCACTGGTCGCCAGGTCAGCCGGGAGAGAGGCAGGGCAGCCGTCCCGCCATCCAGCTGCCGCCCGGCTCAGGACTGGTCGCCAGGTCAGCCGGGAGGGAGGTAGGACAGCCGTCCCGCCATCCAGCTGCCGCCCGGCTCATGCCATACGATAGGGCCGATCTCACATGGGCTGGAGACGCAGCTGATACTTCACCCATACGATAGGGCCCACACATGGGCTGTAACATGTTCGTCTCATGGATGCGATAGGGCCTGAACATGATATTATAAATGACCCTAAACAGAGAATGGTTTTTGTTTTCTTTTATCTCCCTTGGATATGCCACTCCTCTCGCCAATTCCACCGCTACTGAATCCACACATCGGCAAGACAAGTAAACATCATAGGTGTGGAAACAGGGGAGAAGTGGTATGGTCCCTCACTTTTCATGGTTCAAGGTTTTCCCAGTTCCGTATACACATGCACACTTTTTGAGGGGTTCCTATGCCTCTGGCGGGCCTGACATAGTCGAGAACTTTGAATAAGAGGTCACGTCCTTTGAAGTATGCAGGCTTACCATCAAACCCACCATACTCCGACCCAATATAAATTCTAAGAGTGGGAGTGTTGAATGACTGAAAGCGGGCATGCCTACCTATCCCAGCTAACATAGAATATTTGAGCCCTAGGGGCCTGGTCGCTCGAAGCTATATGTAATTGAACAATATCAGAATGATTGAGTATTTTGCAGACTTACTTTGCATAAAAAATAGCTATTAAAAAGCCCATCTCGTGTGGTCTCTACCCCATCCAAAGTCCGTCACAACACCCATGCATGATGTCACTAAGAGTCCATGCAACCGCTAAAAAGTGGGGCACTTGTGTGCTGTTCATCAATGGAACGTTCACAAGCTCGGCACCCCGCCACGACTTCAAGGTTGGTGAGATTCCACAGCCTTTGGATTTATGAAGACGCTGCATCTCCTCGGGAGTGTCCAACTGTTGTGGCTTATTCAGTTATTGTTTGGTAAATGAAATGTTCACACCTCGCTCAATCCACTAGAGTGGTCCGAGAAAATCCTTCCGAACTGTCGCGCAGCTGAAGCTCTGATCTAAGGGTACACCAGCGCTATCAAGTGGTGGAAGTTGTATTTGAACCCTCAAGAACCCTTAACTTTGAAATGATGTTGACTTTATACTATCAATCATGATTAGGCAGCAAGGGATCCACCATTATTTGGGGTGGAGGGAATCAAACATCAGCATGCAGTAAATGATCCAGGACCAGTAGGTGAGCTTTATCGGTTTTTCTAACATTTTAAAATAATTTAAAGCATATGTTGCACCCCACAAACTTGAATTTTCTGTATTCTCTTCTTTGCAATACAAAATATGGGATTCATGACAAAAATGAGTCGTTACCTCGTTATGAATATGGAAATAGATTTGGTTTGCTTTGACTTTTCTGGATATTCTGCAAGAGCCTTGAACAACACAATTACTAATATTCACACACAACACCAATGCCTGATGCATTCTAGATTTGGTGGATGACAAAAAAAGCGAAATAATACTCCCCACTGGTGTTTGGCATCATCAATACTTTCTCTTATTAACATAACCTGTATGTACTTTAAGTGTGTACTTTTTGTAGTATGTACTGTATGTACTTTTTATTGGGCTTTAGGATATTCCTAAGACACATTTTAGACTCGTGTTAACTGTAGTAAGCAAATAAAGGGGTTAGGTTAAGTTTAGCCATTCTTTTAGTTGCAAAAATTGCTCTTTGTTCCCTTTGTTCTTCAACAGCAACTGATGCTGTTAGTTAGGTTAGGTAGGTTAGGTAGGTTTTTCATTTGATGTTTCAGAATATTTTTTTTTCGTCTCCATCTTCCTAAATTTTATTTCACATTAGAAGTTAGTCTAGGTTAGTCTTGACCATGTTTCATTTTTCCTTTTAATTAACATTATTTGGTATGCTATATGACCCAACCCAAAGCTCCTTTTTGTGGTGTTACTTTTTCTGTCAACTAAGAAATATAAAAGTGCAGAGGAAATGACTGGTCGCATCATGCTAACTACCTTTCCAAATATTACAGTGAGGAAAAAACCAAGAATTACAAAATTATCTGAAGGGAAAACATACATACCATTGGTATTGTCACTTGCATTTTTAAAGTATATATTCCTTGTGAATTAATTAGCAGGACCAATGAGCTATGGAATTAAATCATTACATACATTCTGAATTTGTATGAGGATGAATGATGAAAACCTGGTGGAAGCATCTAAATCAAAAGTAACAAACAATACAGAACAGTTCTTTATATTTGTTTTCATGCGCTTAAATACCTCACTCAGTTTTCAACTGCACTTCACAGAATAGGTTTATATTTGCACTCTGAACACGAAATCATTTTTGAACACAAAAGATAGATCTATTGCCCAAGGACGCATGGTCATGTTTCACGAAATGCATTCCAGCGCATGATTGCATACATATACCTGTCAAGCTGCATTGTCCCAGACCACGGATATGTTACTGTGTTACTGTAAGACAACACTTTGGTAAATTTGTTTATTGGAATAGTTTCTCAATTCTTGAACTTTTCCTAACCTAGTCTGTCAACATGATTAAGACAATGTGACCAATCATTTCCTCTGGCAATAATTACTCATTATTTGACAAGCACAATCATGCCACAAATGTTCTTCCATACAAATAATACAATGTAAAATGCATGCTAAAATGAGGTATCATAACATTGCCTGAGAAAACCAAAATAGCATACAATCTAACAAGCCTAATAATGTAACCTAAGGTAACCTATCGAAGCCTAATCTCCCTTTTAGAAAAACAAATGAAGAAAATGAAAAACATCAAGCCATTTTAACTAGCTAACCTAGCCTGAACAGTTTTTTTAAAAAAAGAAGAAAGCTCAATTTTGTAATTGTTAAAAACGTTGAAAATTTACCCAGCATACAGGCTACCTTGCTTAGCTTAACGCATTGTGTGCTTCATAAAGGTGATATGTGTGTAAAGCTTGTCATGGTTGCCTTAAACTACAATACCATTGATTTTTTTCTCGATGATTTAGGCTTTAGGGTACCTTGGCTGCCAATTGGCTAATTAGATTTGAAGGTGATTTCTTCTGACAAGAGGTTACGCTGGGTTAGGTTAACCCAGGGGGCCTTGGGTCTTGGGGGGCTTTCAACCGCCCCCTCTGGTTTTTCGCGGATGGCGGACGAACGGCGCGCGGCAGCGCGCCCAAAGTTAGCACACCTTATCCCACGTCAATTTGACATGCTGATTCAAAAGTTTTAGGTCAGGTCATCTAGGGTCAACGAGTTAGTCAAGGTTAAGTGAGGTCACCTCCAAAAAAGTTCAACCAGCCTTCACGCTTTAACGGATACAGATATTTTAATAAAGCTTTCAGCGTGTGCTTATCTTTACGGATGCATCAAAACGTACAGGTGGAATTTTTCCTTGTTTTCGTTTTTGACTACATATAAATTTTAGTATTTGCCAAATAAGAGTTCAATTACAGGATTCTGGCTAAGGTAAGCATTTTTTTTTGTATTACGGAAAGTTAACTCCTAACAACGTTTCTTGGTCTGCTCTATCCATTGGAAAATAAAAATTAAAGAAAACTTGAAAACTCAATCTTTTGAAATTTCCAAAAATTAAAATTTTTAATTGGGGGGACAAAAAAAATTATAGCCCTGGCCGATTTCGCTGTCCTTTTCTCATTCGAAATAATTTTTTCTCATATCCCCAAAATGAACTCCCCAGAGTAAAAAACATAATGGAAGTCGTGAAAAGTCGTGAAACTCTAGGCCCCTGGTGAAGTCCCTTGTAGGGAAATTTCTATGGAGGGGTTTGAACCAGACCATACTCGTCGAGCGCTTTCCGATGACGGGTCTTTCGTTTTCGTGCGATGCATAGTTTGGATTTTAGAGGCGGGGTCTTCAACAACAACCCCCCCCCCACCCCGGGACGGGTTTGGAGGATTTGACCGGAAAGACGGCGCGGGTTAATTGATGCTCCATCTTTATTCCTAATGTAATAATTCTTGGAATGTTACCCAACTCAAAGCCTCTTTATTGCCTGCCTTCTTAAATGTGAGCATTTACAGAAGAATGTATTGGTCATACAAAAATTAAAATTAAAAAATAAGCTCCAAAATATTGCAGAATATAAACTGATACAACTGAAGCTAACAAAACATATCTCCTGTTTTCTGTATGGAGTTAAAATACACGCAAAACATCTGCTGTGAATGCCTTAAGGTACAGCAATACTGGAAGTTATGCAACCTTGCACCAAATGTTTCATATAAGATTTCACCAGGTACGGTGTGTAGGTATCCATATTGCCAGAATCCTGCAAAACAAAGGACAAGCCTCGGCATACCACATGCATGTGGCATCCAAATCAAACAAATCTGAACACTGCTTCAGAACTTTAACAGGTAGGTATCCAGACAGGGTATGCTTCTCCAGCAAATTAACATTCAAATGCTGGGATTGTACCATGAATGCCTCCCATCCCCAGTTTAATAATGATTATAGTCAAGGTTGAATGTTCCGATATTCCTATTATGATTCTGAGATGTTGTGGTATTTGTGGAAATTTCTCATTATATTATATGCTACTTGGAAAATTAATATGTTAAAGAAACACATGTTCAGGTACATTTCTCACTCAGGCATCCCTTGCATGTGAAAGCAAATGCAATATTGTGGCTTGTGTCCCCGTTATCATGTTTTTTGAAATCCTGATACAGCTAATATCACGTACTCGCATATACCTAGTCTACAACAGTATTAATATGTCATCAAGCATCATTATGGGTAGAAAGCGGAAGAATCTCTGTCGCATCCGCCGCATCTCTGTCATGCGGCGATGATTGCGCCAAGAGCGCCACTATGAGAACAAAACCAAGAGTACTTTCGCCAAAAATTGCGCATGCGCAGAACGGATGTCCGCCTTTAACACTGTCATGTCCCCTACCGCAGAAACTACATCTACGACACTAGCATTTCCGAGGATACTTCCAGGGTGCATCAATATTCTCACCAAACACATGGTATAAGAACGTACACGAAAGTGCAGATTTGAGTGACACTGGAAGCATTTGAGATGCTTCATCTCAAATGCTTCCAAGTCAAGACGAACTCAGAACTACCCTTACTTAAATTTTACCTTGCCAACTTTTTCAGTTGCATGTCCCTTGAATCGGTTTTTCAGGAAATGCATTGTTTCACGTATTAACCTGGGGGCCAATGAGAGCGCTACCACCGGACGGTGTGATTTATCTGATTCATGGCATGCCAGCAACGACACCTACGATACTTGAATTTCCGAGGATGTTTCTTGGTGTATCTAAATTCTCACCCAATACATGGGGTGAGAACATGCCTGAAGGTGCAGATTTGAGGGAATGGGGCCATGCTTCATCTCAAGTGACCTACAGTGTCAAGCTGAACACAGGACCGTGTGATTTCTCTGATTTTTGACATGCCAGCGACTACACCTACGACACTTGTATTTTCGTGGAAATTTCCCCGGTGCATCAACATTCCCAACCAAGACATGGTATGAGAACATACACGAAAGTGCAGATTAGAGGGAATGGGGGCATGCTTCAAATCACATGACGTCCAGTGTCAAGCTTAACTTAAAACTACCCTTTCTTAAGTTATACGTTGCGAACTTTTCAGTTGGATACTCATGGATTCGGTTTTTGATGAAATGCAGTATTTCACGTAGGCATTATCAAGGGGGCCTATGGGTGCGATATGACCGGACCGTGCAATTTTATTCATTTTTGGTATGCCAGGAACTACGCTCACGACACTTATTTCTGACGCAATTTCTCCCATACATCAAAATTCGCACCAAATATATGGTATGAGAACATACACGAAAATGCAGGTTTGAGGAAATGCGGTCATGCTTCATCTCCAATGATTTACAGTGTCACGCTGAACACAAGACCGTGCGACTTCTCTGACTTGTCAAGCTGAAATCAAAACTACCCTTTCTTAAATTATAGGTTACAACATTTTCAGTTGCATATCCATGGATTCGGTTTTTTGAGGCAATGCATTATTTCGCATAGGCATTACCTTGGGGCCAATGGGTGGAACATGACCGGACCATGCGATTTCTCTGATTTGTGGTATGCCAGCAACTACGCATACGACACTGGAATTTCCGAGGAAATTTCTCTGGTACATCAATATACTCACCAAATATATGGTATGTGAACATACACCAAAGTGCAGGTTTGAGGGAATGGGGTCATATTTCATCTCAAATGATATCCAGTGTCAAGGTTAAACCAAACTACCTTTCCTTAAATTTTAAGTTGCCAACTTTTTCAGTTGCATACTCATGGATTCGGTTTTTGAGGAAATGTATTATATGATGTGGGCATTATCATGGGGAGCCAAACGGTGGGATATGACCAGACCGTGCGATTTCTCTGATTTTTTTTTGTATGCCAGCAACTACGCCTACGACAATTGGATTTCCGAGGAAGTCTTTCCAGTGCATCAATATTAGCACCCAACAGATGGCATGAAATCATACACGAAAATGTATGTCTGAGAGAATGCGGTCATGCTTTATCTGAAATGACCTCCAGTGTCAAGCTCAACTCACATCTACCACTCCTGAAATTAGACGTTGGAAAGTTTGTCAGATGCATACTCATGGATTCGGTTTTTGAGGAAATGCATTATATCACATAGGTATTACCATGAGGGCCAATGGGTACGATATCACCGAACCGTGAGATTTCTCTGATTTTTTACATGCCAGCGCCTACACCTACAACACTCGCATTTCCGAGGAAATTTCCCGGGTGCATCAATATTCTCCCCCAATACAGGGTTTGAAAACATGCACGAAAATGCAGGTTTGAAGAAATGCGGGCATGCGTCATCTCAAATTACTTCCAGTGTCCAACTGACCACAAGACTACCATTTCTTAGATTATACGTTGCAAAATGTTCAGTTGCATACTCAGGGATTCGGTTTTTGAGGCAGTGCATTGTGTCACTAGTCTGCAAGGTACTCGAATCAATTATCAAGGATAGAATAGTTAGTTCTCTGGAAAGTAGCAGATTGATTCAAGATACTCAACATGGGTTTAGAAAAGGACAATCGTGTCTCACAAATCTCATCCAGGTCTTTAAATTTGCCCATGGTCTGGAGAGGGGATATCTTGGGGAATTGTTTGAATTGAACAGAAATGATGCAATTAGAGGTCATGAATTCAAAATTAAAGATAACCACGCAGAACAAGGTTAAGACAGACTTTCTTCACCAACAGGGTAGTAGAACACTGGAACCAGCTGCCAGAAAACATTGTCAGTAGCATCACATGGACCAACTTTAAAAACAGCATAGACATTTATTATAAGAAAAGAGGGCTTGCTTTTAAGTGTAACAGGGAGGGCTGATTGACAGATTTGGTGGGCGACTGGTTCAGTGTACAGAGTGCAACAAAGAAGGGCCCTTGTGGCTCATAGTTGCACTCATCTTTTATGTCTTTATGTCCTTATGTCACATAGGCATTAACATCTGGCCATTGGGTGCAATATGACCGGATTGTGCGAATTCTCTGATTTTTGACATGGCAGCCACTACACCTACGACATTTGCATTTCCGAGAAAATTTCCACGGTGCATCAATATTCTCACGCAATACATCGGATGACAACATACACGAAAACGCAGATCTGAGGTAATGGGGATATGCTTCATCTCACATGACCTCCAGTGTCAAGGTTAAATTAAAGCTACCATTTCTTAAATTATCCGTTGCGAACTGTTTCAGTTGCATGCTCATGGATTCGCCGTTTGAGGAAATGCATTATTTCACATAGGCATGATCATGGGGGTCTATTGGTGCGATATGATGGGTGGCCAAGTGCTATCAGTGACTCAACAGGAGAAGGATTTAGGTGTTATTCTAAACAAAACTGGGGGCATCAGAACAGACCAAGGAAGCCATGAAGAAGGCAATGAGAATGCTGGGGGCAATAAATAGGAATGTATCATACAGAAGTGAGGAAGTGATCAGGAAGCTTTACTGTGCATACGTCAGGCCACATTTGGAATACTGCATCCAACCTTGGTCTCCTAGCTATGAAAAAGATTGTTGGCTTTTAGAGAGAGTACAAAAGAGAGCTACAAAAATGGTTAATGGCATAAGCAACCTGGCATATGAGGAAAGATTGAAGAAATTGAATATGTTTTCACTTAGATATAGAAGGCTGAGAGGAGATCTCATCGAGGTCTTTAAATTTGTCTATGGTTTGGAGAGGGGATATCTTGGGGAAATGTTTTAATTAACAGAAATGATGCAATTAGAGGTCATAAATTAAAAATTAAAGTTAACCACTGCAGAACAAGGTTAAGGTAGACTTTCTTCACCAACAGGGTAGTAGAACACCGGAACCAGCTGCCAGAAAACATTGTGAGAAGCAGCACATTGAACATCTTTAAGAACAGGATAGAGAATCATTATAAAAATAGAGGGCTTGCTTTTCAGTATTACAGGGAGGGCTGATTGACAGATTTGGTAGGCAACTGGTTCAGTGTACAGAGTGCAACCAAGAAGGGCCCTTGTGGCTCGTAGTGCACTAATCTTTTATGTCTTTATGATATGACTGGACCGTGCGATTTCTCTGATTTGTGGTATGCCTGCTACTACGCCTACGACACTTGGATTTTCTTTTTTTAAATCCGGTACTTCAATATTGTCACCCAGTACATGGTAGAGAACATACCTACAATTTACAACACACCTTTGAAAATGCAAAGGCAGGTTTGAGGGAATGTGGTCATAATGACATAAAGACATAAAAGATAAGTGCATCTATGAGCCACAACGGCCATTCTTAAAGACATAAAGACATAAAGACATAAAATATTAGTGCAACTATGAGCCACAATGGCCCTTCTTGGTTGCACTCTGTACACTGAACCAGTCGCCCACCAAATCTGTCAATCAGCCCTCCATGTAATACTGAAAAGCAAGCCCTCTATTCTTATAATGATTGTCTATGCTGTTTTTAAAGACGTTCAATGTGCTGCTACTGACAATGTTTTCTGGCAGCTGGTTCCAGTGTTCTACTACCCTATTGGTGAAGAAAGTCTGCCTTAACGTTGTTCTGTTGTGGTTAACTTCAATTTTGAATTTATTACCTCTAATTCCATCATTTCTGTTCAATTCAAACATTTCCCCAAGATATACCCTCTCCAGACCATGTACAAATTTAAAGACCTCGATAAGATATCCACTCAGCCTTCTATATCTCAGTGAAAACATATTCAATTTCTTCAATCTTTCCTCATATGCGAGGTTGCTTACACCATTAACCATTTTTGTAGCTCTCTTTTGCACTCTCTCTAAGCGCCAACAATCTTTTTCATGTCTAGGAGACCAAGCTTGGATGCAGTATTCCAAATGTGGCCTGAAATATGCACAGTAAAGCGCCCTGTTGACTTCCTCACTTCTGTATGATACATTCCTATTTATTTCTCCCAGCATTATCAGTGCCTTCTTCTTGGCTTCCTTGGTCTGTTCTGATGCCCCCAATTTTGTGTTTAGAATAACACCCAAATCCTTCTCCTGCTGAGTCACTGATAGCACTTGGCCACCCGTCAATCATGGAGCCTACATATGCTGCTTACCCACATGCATGATTTTGCACTTATCGAAATTAAATTTCATTTGCCATCCTTCGGACCACATCACAAGTTCGTCTAAGACATTTTGGAGCGAGATATGTTCATTTTGACCTGTCATTGCCCTAAGGACTTTCAACTCATCCGCAGAATTCAAAACTTTACTGCTTAGGCCACGTTCAATGTTATTTAGAAATATAATGAACAGTAGTGGCCCCAGTACTGACCCCTGGGGGAGTCCACTAAAAACATTCTGCCATGATGACTTTGTAGCATGTAGCATCACTCTTTGTTGTCCATCTGAAAGCCACAACGCTATCCATTTTAAGATGCTTCATCTCAAATGACATCCAGTGTCAACCTGGACACAAGACACTGCGATTTCTCTGATTTTTACATCCCAGCAACTACGACTACGACACTTGCATTTGCGGGGAAATTTTCCCTGTACATGAATATTCTCACCCAATACAGGGTATGAGAACATACACGAAAATGCATGTTTGATGGTACGGTGTCATGCTTCATCTCAAATGACCTCCAGTGTCAAGCTTAACTTAAAACTACCCTTCCTTAAATTACACGTTGCCATCTTTTTCAGTTGCATACTCATGGATACGATTTTTGAGGAAGTCCTTTATATCACAAAGACATTAACACGCGCCCTGGTTGGGGGTGGGTGCCGAAATCCGCCCACCCCTCCTGTTTTTCGTAGATAACTCCAGATTTTACCGACCGATATACGCTATTGTTTGTGTACCGGCCTATAAATGACGGGCGCGTTGTTTAAAGTAAGAGAAACGGAAAACGAACGAAAACAAATTTCGAGTTAGGTGTCGCGAAAAAAATGTTCTTATGACATGTATTGGGCGAGAATATTGATTCACCGTGGAAATATCCTCGGAAATGCAAGTGTCGTAGGTATAGTTGCTGGCATGTAAAGAAACCAGAGGAATCGCACAAACCGGACTTATCGGCCCCCATGGTAATGCCTAGGTGACATAACGTATTGCGAGAAAAACCGAATCCATGAGTATGCAACTGACAAAGTTTCCAACGTCTAATTTCAGGAAGGGTAGTTATGGGTTCAGCTTGACACTGGACGTGATTTGATGTGAAGCATGACGCCACTCCCTCACATCTGCAATTTCGTGTATGATCGCATACCATGTATTGGGTGAGAATATTGATGCATTGAGAATAAAAATGTTCGAGTTAGGGGTCGCTAAAGTAAAATAGTTTCTCCGCGCCAGACGACAAATGTCGGCGCTGATACACCTCCCGTATATTGGCAAAAAGGAAGTGTTCTTGGGAACACTGGCGACTTATTTGATGTATATTGTTATGCTACATTGCTTCAAAATCATGTCAGGTCAGCGAGGTCAAGTTACGTCAAGTTCATGATAGTCTAACACACGCCCTGGAGGAGTGGAAGGCGAAATCCGCCGAACCATCCGATCTTTCGGACACAACTCCATATTGTACCGGCCGATATACGCTTTTTTCTGTACCTGCTTAGAAATGTCCGGCGCATTGTTGAAAGTAAGAAAAACGAAAGTCGGTAGAAAAGTATTTATGTTATGGGCCGTTGAGTAAAAAAATCGCAGCTCCAGACCACAAAAGTAGGCGCTGATGCGCTTCCCGTATATTGGCAAAAGGGAAGTGTTCTTGAAAACACTAGTGACTTGTTTGATGCATATTGTTATGCTATGTAATTAAAAATTCATGTTAGGTCGCCACGGTCATCATGACGGGCTAATGGAACCAAACTTGATCAACTGGAATGTTGTCATAAATGGAAATGACTCAGGCGATTTCTGTCACGCTGCATGTTACTCCCTACACATCCGGAAATCTACTGTGTATCATTGTGTGCCTAAGTGTTTCTATACTTTATTCGTGTATATCACTCCTTTCTTTCCGAAGACGATTGTGCCGAGCCGCCCAAGGGAGCAGTCATGTGGGCAGCCCGGTTCCAGTAACTGGAGAGGTAATGACCTGAGAAAGTGCTCCTATATAGGTGACCTGAGATCAAATGGCTGACCTGGCATATGGATTGCACCATTAGTAATGTCCAAAACATCATTAATGCCAATTTTGGAGGATTTAACCACAATCACCGCGATCCATGACAATGACAATCCAAGCCGCGGAAAACCGGAATATTTTTCTATTTTTACCTCATTTGACCTTGAAGGCGTTGACCTAAGGTCACGAAATTTGAACACAATAGAGTTAACTATCGTACCCATCCACCCTGCGAAGTTCGTTGCTGTAGCCTTAAGGGGAGGCGAGGTCTTAGGGGGAGGGGGCGCCATCCGCTCCCCCTCCAGTGCGCGTACTTTTCAGAGGCCCTCCAGGGCCCGTGTTAAGAAAGGGTAGTTTTAAGTTAACCATCACACCGGAGGTCATTTGAGATGAAGCGTGAAACCATTCCCTCAAATCTGCGCTTCCGTGTATATTCTCATACCATGTATTGCGTCAGAATATTGATGCACCCGGGAATATTCCTCGGAAGTGCAAGTGTCGTAGGCGTAGTTGCTGGCATACAAAGAATCAGAGAAATTGCACGGTCCGGTCATATCGCACCCACAGACCCCCTTGATAATGCCTATGTGAAATAATGCATTTCCTCAAAATCCGAATCCATGAGTATCCAACTAAAAAATTTCGCAACGTATAACATAAGGAAGGGTAGTTTTAAGTTAATCTTCACTCTGGACGTCATTTGATTTGAAGCATGCCCCCATTCCCTCTAATCTGCACTTTCGCGTATGTTCTCATACCATGTATTGGTGGGGAATGTTGATACACTGGGGAAATTTCCTCGGAAATGCAAGTGTCGTAGGTGTAGTTGCTGGCATGTCAAAAATCAGAGAAGCCCCACGGCCCTTTGTCTGGTGATCTTTGTCTGGTGATCTGTCTGGTGATGGTACAAATGCATCATGGCAGAATGTTCTTAGTGGACTCCCCCAGGGGTGAGTACTGGGGCCATTACTGTTCATTAAACTAAATAACATTGAACGTGGCCTAAGCAGTAAGGTTTGGAAATTTGCGGATGATTTGAAAGTCTTTAGGGCAATAACAGGTCAAAATGAGCATATCTCGCTGCGAAATGCCTTAAACGAACTTGTGAAGTCGTCCGAAGGATGGCAAGTAAAATTTAATTTCGATAAGTGCAAAATCGTGCATGTGGGTAAGCAGCATATGCAGGCTCCATAATTGATGGGTGCCCAAGTGCTATCAGTGACTCAGCAGGAGAAGGATTTGGGTGTTGTTCTAAACACAAAATTGGGGGCATCAATAGAATGAAATCAAGAGACAGAAACTGAGAGTGAGACGATGGCATATCATTGCAGGGGATTTTCAACAAATGCCCTCCCATCAATGTATGCCCCTTCAGAGGTGACATTATTTCCAACCAGCTGCTTTTAGGTCCAGACCACTACCCGTGTTTTTCGTTGAATTTGACATCAATTGTTTGGTCACAAACTGTATCACATTTAATTTACCTTGCCTATTATTCGGTATCAAATCAGAAAGCGAGTTTGGCAATGTTTACCATAGGTCAAATTAGAAACGCGAAGTCGCGTCCAGGTATTGATTTGGAGTCCAGGGGACTCCAACTCCCGTCATATTGAGCACAATTCACATGCCAATGTATGCTACGCTAATACAGAAAAGAAAGGAAGACATTTTACGTACACTTCGACATTGGGTCAACTATTTCTATTTAGACACACGCACAGTTTTCGCCAACACACACACACACGCCCCCCCCCTACGCGGAAGACGCCAGCGCCGGCGGGGTTGGTTACGCGAGGACGGTGGTCGTGATGGGTGGGCTCCAAGATGCCGAGCAGCACTCACATGGCGATGGTGAGTGGCGAGTGGCCTCGGCTGAGCACTTCGTCTCCTCGATCCGAAAACTCAGCCATCTGGCCACCGCTGGACGCCCCTGAGGCGTCGGTCCGGCGTCCACCGCCGCGCGTCTTCGAGTCCCCTCTGCGTCTGTCTCCCTCCCTGCCCTGTTCTGCTCTCTCGAATGTGCTATAGCACCGCCTCATTTTTCTGTACCCACTCCCAGGGCTTGGGGGTTAGCTCGCGCTTTTTATTCTTGGAGTATTCTTCCCCAGACCACTCGCAGCTTCAAGCCGCCTGGGGCCTTCATGGCGTTCTAAAAACTTCTGGATTGGGTGGCCACTTCTCGAGATCCGGGCCATCGACCTCACGGGCCGATGACCCTTCTGCTGGAGGTGGTCCAGCTGGTGTTTGGACCCCAGTCTGCCAGCTGAAGGTGCCAAACCATTACTCGGGTTTGCCCCGGATGTTGTTGCCGGCGCCGCCTTCTGATCTTGGCGCCGGCGCCACTTGCGTTTGCTTTTAGTTCTCGGACACATTTGAAACGGAAGGAGAAGGTGACCGGGATCTGGTCGGGCTTTTGGCGGCCTGTTCTGGTGGGGAGATATTACAAATTTGGTGTCGAAAATAATGTAAGCCTCCTTACACAGTCTCGCTCGGACGTCTCGAGGACATCGCTGCAGTCTCGCTCGGAAGCCTCGAGGACATCGCTGCAGTCTCACACGGACGCCCCGAGGACATCGCTGCAGTCTAGCGCGGACGCCTCGAGGACATCGCTGCAGTCTCACACGGACGCCCCGAGGGCATCGCTGCAGTCTAACACGGACGCCCCGAGGGCATCGCTGCAGTCTCACACGGACGCCCCGAGGACATCGCTGCAGTCTAGCGCGGACGCCCCGAGGACATCGCTGCAGTCTAGCGCGGACGCCTCGAGGACATCGCTGCAGTCTAGCGCGGACGCCCCGAGGACATCGCTGCAGTCTAGCGCGGACGCCTCGAGGACATCGCTGCAGTCTCACACGGACGCCCCGAGGACATCGCTGCAGTCTAGCGCGGACGCCTCGAGGACATCGCTGCAGTCTAGCGCGGACGCATCGAGGACATCGCTGCAGTCTCACACGGACGCCCCGAGGACATCGCTGCAGTCTCACACGGACGCCCCGAGGACATCGCTGCAGTCTCACACGGACGCCTCGAGGACATCGCTGCAGTCTCGCCCGGACGCATCGTCGACATCGCCGCAGTCTCGCGCGGACGCCTCGACAGCATCGCAAACTGGACGAAGGTATCGACAGCAGTGGGAATCCACATATCCGTGGATATACTACGACCCTGGTAAAGACTGCGTCACATGCAGTCTTTGCCAAAAAGCGTTGTCAGAAGGCCTGCTGCACACACAGACACGGATGGAATTGGCCTTCTTCGAAGGATTCAGAAACTCGAAGAAGGCGGTGGAGAAATTCCAAAAACATGAGAGAAGTGACTGCCACGGACACGCCACCATAAAACTCCACCTGAAGTCAACATAAGGCGTGGAGCACGGCCTGAACCTACAGGAAACTGCCAACCAAAAAGTATCCCAGAAAGCCCTATCGTTACTCTTTGCTTCAGCGCAGTATTTGAGACGGCAGGGATTCCCACTCAGGGGTGATGAAAACCCCGATGTGGCTCTGTACAATCTGGTGCTGCATAGGGCAAAGAGAGACAACCTCACTGACATGGTCGTCTTTCTCAATAGACGGAACAACTGGATGTTCCCAGTCATTCAAAACGAAGTAATTTATCTATTTCTTTATTTATTTCACAATACATGCCCTCCACGTGCAGTGGCTGTTACGGACAGTCTGGGAATCTTGCATCTTGTATTGAAAATGTTTCGACGTCAAATCCCACTGGACATCATGGAACAACTTCGAAGTGCTGACTCCCTTGGACTGATTGCTGACGGGACCACCGATCAATGCGGCATGGTACAGTTCAGGCTCTGCATCCACTATCTTGATGTCAACGCGAGCAGTTGGTGCTGAGAGCACTCTCTGGAGGCCAATTACAGGCACCATACCTTCAGCGACCTGCAGTCATCGACGTTGACAAATTCAAGTGTCAGCTCAGTGTCATGAGTGCAGCATTCAAGAGCCCTCCCATCTGCCTAGAGGAGGTATGTGCTAAGCTGGCGGAGATGAAGGAGAGCAGCAGACAGATGTTCAGCGAGGTCACGAAAGTGCTCTCCCTCATCATGAGCCTGCCATGCTCAGTGGCCTCTACCGAGAGGTCATTCTCGATGCTGCGACGCCTGAAGACGTACCTGAGGTCCACAATGGGACAACCACGGCTGAACCATCTGCTGCTGATGAACGTGTATAGAGAGAAAGTGGAGGAAATGGACCTGGATAGAATGAAGACAACATTCGTGGAGAGAAAATCAGAGAGAATGAAGACCTTTGGCAAGGTTCAAAGCAGACAATAATCTGGATGAGCGAAAGCCGTTCGTGTGTTCCCAGAAATAGTAAGAACTCGATTTGGGTTATTTTTTTGTCGTTGTGTATGTTATTGAGGTCCGAGTGCTGAACCCGAACCAGCGGGCCAGTCACATACTGCTTGTACATTTGGCAAGTGCTGTGGCATGTTCACGTTTAGTGTTAAAAAAACGAACAGCACATACGGTTTAATTTGACATTGCCAAAGTACAAAGCCACATGAATTATGAAATATAACTGCTAAATACCGGATATTCTTTACATCCTCCGGAAGGAAATGGACAAGCAAGACCATTTGCCCGTAAAATTGCGCACTCTGGGCGATGGGAGACCACCATAAGTCGCTCCGCACAAATGACCCTAGATTCACACTGGAGAGCCGACCCCTGTTTTGCACTCCCAACTTAAAATGAGTTCTTACGCCCATGGTGTCAAGAATAGAGCAGAAAGCTAGCGCCTTGGTTTCGCATCCAATTTGGGAGCATATCTAATTAACAAGATTGGGAAGTTGAGCTTGAAATCCGTTGACTCAGAAACGACGGTGGTAGATTGTGCCCCCTCCCCGAGACAATCAGTTTGGTGATTAATTATTATATTGAAAACAATGTCAAATGGCCAATTTAAACACATCGTTGTCAAAACCTGAGAAGTTTTTGCAATGGGATGGCTGACTCGATCAACTCCTTACGCCCACTGGCGCAAATCCTATGTACGCCGCTGATCACCATAGGCTTGCATCACCATGTCAAATGTGAAATTATTCGTGCGGGGTCAAAAATGTATACCATGCCCAACCACTGTCAGCACCCATTTTTCCTTACAAACTAAAAATATCGTTATATATATGGAAACTCTTCGAAAATTGGGGAAAATCTAGAATGGTTTGGCGAGTTCTTTTTCCGGTGCTAATCCGAATGTTCACGGTATTCCCCTCAAGCTTGGACATCCTGCCGACGTCCACAAGTACACAGGGGGGGCAGGGGGAAATGCCCCTACACACTTTACATGAATATTTAGCATTGCGTCTTGCATGACTTCATGTATCGTAGAACACAGTTCTATGAATTCGGTCTGTAAATTTCAATCGATGCGAGTTATGAGAAAATTCTCTGCAACCTGTCCTGTAATAACGCAATCGCCGAACACCGGAAGTGCCTCCTCGCCAGTTTTGCAAACATATTAGGAAAATACACAGTACACTTCCGACGGCGATACGTGAATATGGTGATGGGACACAAAAGTCGCTCGTGCCGAAAAAAACTTCTTCTGGGTAACATCAGCGGCGGTGATGCCCAGGACTGTGGCTGTGTTGATGTGGCTGTAGTGATGTAAATGAAGTGATGTGGCTGTAGTCATGTGGCTGTATTGATGTGGCTGTAGTGGCGTGGCTGTCATGATGTGGCTGTGGTGATGTGGTTGTGGTGATGTGGCTGTAGTGATGTGGCTGTGGTGATATGGCTGTAGTGATGTAGCTGTAGTGATATGGCTGTGGTGATGTAGCTGTAGTGATATGGCTGTAGTGATGTGGCTGTAGTGATGTGGTTGTGGTGATGTGGCTGTAGTGATGTGGCTGTGGTGATGTGGCTGTAGTGATGTGGCTGTGGTGATGTGGTTGTAGTGATGTGGTTGTAGTGATATGGCTGTAGTGATGTGGCTGTGGTGATGTGGCTGTAGTGATTTGGCTGTGGTGATGTAGCTGTAGTGATATGGCTGTAGTGATGTGGCTGTAGTGATGTGGTTGTAGTGATATGGCTGTAGTGATGTGGCTGTAGTGATATAGCTGTAGTGATGTGGCTGTGGTGATGTGGCTGTGGTGATGTAGCTGTAGTGATATGGCTGTAGTGATGTGGCTCTGGCGATCTGGCTGTGGTGATGTGGCTGTGGTGTTGTGGCTGTAGTGATGTGGCTCGCTCCTCAACGCATGGCGCAGTCTGTGAGTCATCTTCACCGAGCGGCCACCGCGTAGTTATGTTAGCTGCGTCTGTATTGGCTGGTGTATGTTCCATGCCAGGCACGCTACAATATATACGTGGTGCCTAACTGAATTCCACGTCAAATGGCACAAGAAATTTCCCGACCCCCTCCGATTTTGATGAAAATTGGTACACCTGTAGTACCAAGTGAAAGAACCCCACACGCCAATTTTTAGCCCAGAGAGACCTCTGGGGTCAGATCTAGAGGTCATCCTAGGTCACGATTTTGTACCGACTTGACATCAATAAATTGCAAATATCTCAGGTGTTATTTAACTTAGCGGAGTGAAATTGGTGTCAAAGTGCGCAGAAGCCCTGGGCCATTCAGAAATATGGCAAAAGCTGCACGTGACCTCCCCGTGACCTTTGACCTAACCAGGTCAAAGTATACAAATATATCTCTATATGTTTGCCTGCCCCTAATTCGACGAAACTGTGCTATGTTAATGGTCGTGATATTATCTAAGAACCTGCAAAAAAGAAAGGCGGAGACTTGAAAACTTTTGGAGATATCGGCCTTTGAGTATTGTCATAGGACCAAATGGATGCATGCCCCGAGGCTATTTACCACATCATCGATGATAACTCTGGTTACCTTCGTCCGATTATCGTCAAATTTGGTGCGCAAGTCATTGGTGGCAAACTGAACTATTTTCCAGATTTTCAGGTTGACATGAACTAACATGACCTTGGGAAGTATGTATTGCCTAAACACATGCAATATTGCAACTTACGTGAATATTCACGCCAGTAATTTTCAACTAACTATTTGTGGCACTTTTGCAGGTGAGGTCGATACTGGACCGGTGACCAAGAAATGAAAATGCTGCACCCTAACGTCGGTTGCGGGGGGGGGGGCGTCATGCGTTCGCGGCGTGATAAGGAACGGGCGGCGAGGGAGAGATTACACGCGCCGCTCGTGAGAGGGGAGGTGGAGGTGCGTGTATTGACAACAGTAGGTAAGCCTTTAGAAAGATAACGACACAATGGAGGTGTGGGTGGTGGTCTGTGGCAAAGTCGGCCATGCTCAGTGTTTGTTGTGATTCCCTGGAAGTCGGAGGTCGAAATGGGCAAGGCGTCTGGATACGAGCGGCGAAGTGAAAGGTGGACGAAGTGCTGTGATCCCTTACTTCGACACAGGGGTAAAACTGTAAAACATGGCTGTAGACCGGTGATTACAAAATGGATCGAACAAAACCCGGATCTCGACTTAGATCGGAGCAAATACTAATGCACTTCCTGCCGACTGGCGCTTTCGAAGAGAAGACCGTCAGATCCAGTCGAACAGCGGGAGCCGCAGCAGCCACCAGCGGAACCGGGAACATCAGTGCTTCAGACGGCCGATGACAGTAACGGATCTCTCCAAGCAGAGGCAGGACCTTCAAATACCGATTCTACAGATGTAGACCAAACAGTAGATGTCATAGACCAGTCCGCACAGGTACTTGGTGAGACCCCAATCAAGCGAAAACGAACTTCAAAGAAGTACAGACGGACGAAGATGTCCAAAATCACAGCGGCTTTCCAGAAACGAGTTTCAAGTATCGATACAGAGTCCGTCCCTTGCACCGACGAAGACGAAAAACAGAAAGCAAAAAGTTTTGAAGAAATGATGGAGCAGCTGCGACAGAAATTCAGAACCACTGATAAACCAAGTGAAAAAATACATATATTGATGGTAGCGCCAAGTTCATGGACAATTCGCAAGCTGATGGAAGAGTTTGGTGCGTCGCACCATGAAGCAAGGTGCGCCAAACAAGCCATGAAGCAAGGTGCGCTTGCAAGAAGCGTCAGGGTGCCTCTCGGTTCCGAATCCGAGGCCTGGAAAAGTGCTTAAAAGTGAGACTGCAGAACTAGTGAGGGACATCTACAGAAGCGAAGACATGAGTCGTGCAATGCCTGGAACTAAAGACTTCGTTTCTGTCCGGAGCAAAATTACAGGCAAAAGAGAGCGAGTACAGAAAGGCCTTATCCTCTGCAACATAAAAGAGGCCTATCGGTGTTCTAAGGATCTGTACCCGCAACAAAAAATAGGTTTTTCCAAATTTGCGGAGCTATGTCCGGGGGAATGTGTACTGGCAGGTGCGAGCGGTACCCATTGTGTGTGCGTATGCGTGCATCATGAGAACGTGAAGTTAATGATGGCTGGTGGCAAGGTAAGCGACATCACTGTGAGTGGGGTTCAGCTGGCATCCTATCATCATTGTTTGGCTCAGGTTCAGTGTAACCCGCCATCGTTGCTTTGTAAGGAGCGTAAATGTGAAGAATGCCCAAAAGTGTCGGAATTCGGCGAACAAATTTTGGCTGAGTATGATAACCGAGAAATCGATAACATTGAGTACCGAAAGTGGACTAATACTGATAGGTCCACCTTAGAGGTGGTTACGCAAACTTCTGAAGATTTTGTGCGATCATTTTGTGAGCAGCTGGAAATACTTGTAAAGCATGATTTTGTCGCCCGTGCCCAAGGCAATTATCTGAAAGGCCTAAAGGAAACACTAGCTCCTGCAGAGGAAATTGTTATTGGAGATTTTTCCGAAAACTACGCTATGGTTACACAGGATGAGGTACAGTCTCATCACTGGAACAAACTGCAGGTGACAATCCATCCGTTTGTGGCTTATTGGCGAAACAACACAGGGGACCTCAAACATTTTTCTTACTCTGCCATTTCCGACTGCCTGACGCATGATACTGTGGCTGTCCACCTGTTTCAAGGAAAACTCATTGAGCGCCTGGAAGCAGAATTAGGTCAGCGCCCCAAGAATATATTTTATTTTTCAGATGGGGCTGCCTCGCAATACAAAAATTGTAAGAATTTCCTAAATTTGGCAGAGCATTCCGTCGACTTTGGAATAGACGCCGAGTGGCATTTCTTCGAAACCGCTCACTGAAAGGGACCGTGTGATGGCATTGGTGGGACGTTGAAAAGGTTAGCTAAAAAGGCAAGTCTGCAAGGAACTCTGATTGAGATCCCGGACCAGTTTTATCAGTTTGTAAAAAACCATGCCACCGGCACGTGCGTGGAGTATTTTCCCAAAACCGAGTGGGTCAAAGAAACCAAAGCGTTGAATGATAGATTCGCAGCTGCTCGCACAATACCGGGAACAAGGAATGTCCATCGTGTTACTCCGTCTCCACGTAATGGTATGGTGGTTGTGAGATGGTTTTCCGGCAGCGAGACGGGCCGTGAGGTACGTGTGGCGAAAAAGGTTGGTAGTTCTTCGTGAATATACTGTACTGCTGTTGACCTTGTTTTATGGTCGCGGCTATTTGCATCTCAGGAAAATTTACTGGCCCTCCCGATCAAATGTTAGTACGAAACGCACGCGAGCTGAAACAATATATTCAGGCTATAAAAACCGAGGAAACATATTTTTTGCGAATAACTTTTGCCAAAATAAAGATATAAATATAGTTTTGTTACAATCGTATTTTCGTCGTCAGGCCGCGTTGATTGATGTATCACATGACTTAGCTAGCTGAACATTTGATCCTGACCCCAGTTGACCTTCAGGTCACCCTAAACCGAGGTCAAGTGATGACGTAGGTAGATCATATTATACATCATGATTAACCAGAGGATCTCGGTGGCATTAAAATTATTTCTCTATCTTGATTCTACATAAAGTTATTGACGAAAGTGTGACATGACCTCATAGTGACCTCACGTGACCTTGCAGAGGACACTTGTTCAAAATCAAACTTGGCTCGTTTGGAGTAGCCTAACCTAAAACTAGGTAATATAGCCTGTACGAGCCAAATTCAGCGTTTTTTGTTCAGGAAAATATTTTTGTTTCCCTATTGGCTTGTAATGGAGAGGTCACTGCCAGGTCATGTGAGGTCAGGTCAACTTGAAAATCTGGAATATAGTTAAGCTTGCCACCGATGATTTGCCCACCATATTTGATGATAATCGGACCAAGGAAACCAGAGTTATCATCGATGATATGGTAAATAGCCTCGGGGCATGCTTTGATTTGGTCCTATGACAATACCTACTCAAAGGCTGATATCTCAAAATGTTTTAGAGTATCCGCCTTTCTTTTTTGCACGTTCTTAGATAATATCACGACCATTAATTCAGCCACGTTTAGTCGAATTAGGGGCATGCAAACATTTATAAAAATGCATTTTTATAATTTGACCTCGTTAGGTCAAGGGTCACGGAGAGGTCACGTGCAACTTTTGCCATATTTCTGAATGGCCAAGGGTTTCTGCGCACTTTAACACAAATGTCGTTCCGCTAAGTTATTTAACATCTAAGATATATGCATTTGATTGTTGTCAAGTCGGTAAAAATAGGCGACCTAGGATGACCTCTAGATCTGACCCCAGAGGTCACTCTGGGCTAAAAGTTGGCGTGTGAGGTTCGTTCACTTGGCACTACAGGTGTATCAATTTTCATCAAAATCGGAGGGGGTCGGGTTCAAAATAGCCAATTTTTGTGCGATTTGACGTGGAATGCCCCTGAAGTCGTTTTGCCTGATTGTTTAATGTACCTTTATATCGTACGAACATTCAATCCATGGAATCTGGGAAGGAAATGCCCCAACACCACGTACAAAAATCCAGAATCTGAACCACTAGCCGCGTGTTGACTAGAAACAATTGGTCCGAAAAATCAGCTCGGCACTCTCAATTGTCCCGGCACTCTTGGACCCGTGCTGTGGTGGACGGGTGCTGGGTGCAGGGCTCGCTGTGATTTGTTCACCAAATTTAATCGCCATGCAAACCAGGTTTTGCCAACATCAGTTACACTGGCGACTCCTCGGGGTGCGAAAGGCCTACGATGAATTGTGGATCGAGAATGCCAAGAGTGAGTACGCCAAAGACGGAATCTTAACATTCCAGCAATGTCCACTCCTCCCCTCCGGTGTCCCCTCCCACGACGCATTGCGCCACGCCGATTGGCTGCTAGTGTGATTCGTCTTACCGCCGACAGGCGGCTCTGGCGGCGCGTTTTCTAAAAGTGTGGATCGATACTCCATGATAGGCCGAATGATTGATTTGTATAGTCGGCAGTGTATCTCGATCTGACCTTCAAACCGAAGAGTGAAAACGCCTGGGTCATTTTAGTGGCACCGCCGCGATCTTCGAAGAGAGGCGGAGGTGGGGGAGTAATGAGTGATCGGACCAAAAAGTACTGAGGCAGGCAAGATATTGGATGCGCGAAGAGCTGACTTTTTCAATTCGCGTGAATATCTTAAAGCATTCTTTTCCTCGAGGGTATTTTTGTTTTCAGATACGCCTTGGGTGCATCTCTGACAATATCTGCTGTTGTTATTTTAAAAAATAACGTCCTCCGCAGGGATAACCTCCATTGGAAGTTCCCACTTGAAGCTAAATAGACTCGGCATTGTTGCCCTTCGCGTGTCAGTGTCCGCTACCACTTTGTGTGCACTTGCCACACAATGTCTCAGACTAGGGCGGCGGAACTACCTTTATTTCAACAATACAAACGATGGTGACAGCCAGCTCCACCCACACATCAGCAGACTTCCAAACGCCGTGGATAACCACCATTGAATTTATACAACATCCTCAGACAACACGCACATGTAGAGTCAACGTTAGGTGTAGGCCGAGTTCCATTCGCATTAACCTCAGCTCACCCTCCAGCGTCAGCTTTCATGTGCCGAACCGTTCACCTTTGTCGGTAAACATCGTGCATCTTATACGCGGGACAGTCCTCCAGTTTGGGATCATATGTCTAACCAAGGTAGCAGTCTCAGGAAACGCCCTTCTTCATAGCACACACTAGTGAGGTCTCCCTACTGGGTGGATTCTCAAGTGGCGATCCAGGTTCCTTTTGGCAGTAAACGACCTGCCATATGTATCGCGTGTGTAAGGTCGCTCTCCGGTGTGGTCTCTCATGTGCATAACTAAGCTGGCCCTGGCAGTAACCGACCTGGAACATGCATCACATTGTAATGTCGTTCCTCCGTGTGGGATTTAATGTGAGTAGCTAAAGCACTCTTGGTAGTAAACGACTTGTCACGTGTCCCATATTTCCAAGGTCGCTTCCCGTGCCGCTTTCATGTGAATAACCAAGTTCCTCTTGTCAGCAAACGACCTGTCACATGGCTCACATTTGTCGCTCTCGAGTATGGGTTCGCATGTGATTAATTAAGACTTGCTTGGTAGTATACGACCTGTCACATACATCACATTTGTAAGGTCGCTCTCCCGTGTGGGCTCTCATATGTATAACCAAGTACGCCTTGGTAGAAAACGACCTGCCACATGTCCCACATGTGTAATGCTGATCATCCGTATGGGTTCCCATGTGTGTAACCAAGTTCCACTTGGTAGTAAACGACCTGTCACATGTCCCACATGTGTAAGGCCGCTCTCCAGTGTGGGTTCGCATATGATTAACTAAGACTTCCCTGTTAGCAAACGACCCGTCACATGCATCACATTTGTAAGGTCGCTCTCCAGTGTGGGTTCTCATGTGTATAACCAAGGTCCCCTTGGTAGTAAACGACCTGCCACATATTTCACATTTGTAAGGTCGCTCTCCGGTGTGTATTCTCATGTGTGGAACCAAGCTCCGCCTGGTAGTAAACGACTTGCCACACACTTCACATTTGTAAGGTCGCTCTCCTGTATGGGTTCTCATATGGGTAACTAAGCTTGGCTTCGCAGTAAACGACCTGTCACATATCTCGCATGCGTAAGGTCGCTCTCCAGTGTGGGTTCTGATGTGCATAACCAGGGTTCTACGGAAAGGAAACGATCTGTCACATGTCTCACATGTGTAAGGTCGCTCTCCGGTATGCGTTCGCATGTGATCAATTAATCTGGCCTTGTCAGTAAACGACTTGTTACATGTATCACATGTGTAAGGTCGCTCTCCAGTGTGGGTTCTCATGTGTCTAACTAAGCTGGATTTTTCACCAAACGACCTGTCACATGCGCCACATGTATAAGGTCGCTCTCCGGTGTGGGTTCTCATGTGCCTAATCCAGTTCTTTTTTACATGAAACGTTCTGTTACATGTTTCACATGCGTACGGTCGCTCTGCTGTGTGGGTTTTCATATGTGTAACTAGGTCTGCTTTGTCAATAAATGACTTGTTACATTCCCCACATGCATAAAGTCGCTCTCCGGTGTGGATTTTCGTATGACGAATTAAGTTACTATTAACACTGCTTCTACTAATACTGCTAGTGTTAATACTGCTCTGCGATGCAATTCCAGAGGTAGTCTGTTGAAAGAGAAGACCGTCCTTCGCACAGTTGGAAGGAAACGCAGTAGCACCTGAAACCCAAGACAGCGATTAATAACCATCCTACCCTTTGTCAGGGCTCAGGAAGCCTGGAGACGGAGTAACACTGCTTACATGACATGATTTTTTACTGACTTAACAAGTACTATAACTTCAAAGTATCGATGAGACTGACCACGAATAGGACCATCGTCTTCTATTCTTGAGGAATAGATGCTGTACTAGGTACCTAAACAATTGCGGTTATTTATTAATAGCATTGCCATTCCGCATAATATGTGGCACGGAACCCAATCAGCTGAACAGCGTGTCACACCATTCCCGTATCGGCACCACGAGGCAGTGTGTCCACCGTTCCAGTAAACTATCGGGAAGGATGAGGCAGTATGTTAGATGCAGCACCCGTATTGCCCGTTGAGCCGAGGTCGAGTCGGGCATCGAGTGTACCGTGAACACAGCACTTATGGCCACTGGTATTGCTCGGCAACCAGTCAGGGAGTACCACGGCCCTGAGCAAACGATTGGGTTTTCAATTACCAGGGGTGGGTTACGCCCCTCTTTTGAACTATTAAATAATCATTTGAATTACAATTCAATATTGTTCTTTTTGGCCAGCCTACCGATACTGATGAACCTGTCTGGTAAGACATGACGCCTCACCAGGCACATGTCAGGACTTACCCGTTATGGTTCTCAGCTGTTGTTCAAGTATGGCCAACGCACTTGCGCTTCTGAAAACAGGGGCATCTCTGGGTCACGGTCACAATACACCTAGGCGGTTTCAAGTACATAGCTAACGAGGGTCCATGGTCTGAAAAAATTGACTGTTCCTGGAATTATGTGATAGAAACCATTATCCTCTCCGAAAACGTACACGATACATTTCCCGTTTGCAGGTTGAATATTAATTAACGCTGAATTGCTCAACCATCAAATGCTCAAGACTCAGGGGAACTTGCAAACTTAGATTCTGACGTCGCAAGTTGGAAGAAGAAAATTATGTTCGCATTCCATTAGTTGACGCCATCGCCTTTAGGTACTAATCATAGTGTCGATGCGCCCCTCCTGGTTGCAGTGCTTCTATGTCTCGAGCTACAAGCTCTCGACCGCTGCTCACGTGGCCTTCACAGACGTTTACCTTCTCAGTGTTAGAGGGGTAGTTCAGAGAGAAAGTAAAGTAGCACGGCAGCTGGCATTAAGCCTGGTTAGCTCTTAATTGAAGCTTTTATTCTACTTCGGAGCATAAAACTGGTTTTCCCGCGCGCAATTCCTTTTGCAGAAGAGGTCGACAAATTTTAGCTGGTATGTCGAAGGAGAGCTTTGTTGGTGCGCCAATCGTGGTCAGCAGAACTAGGAAGACACATACAGAGGCCCAGGCAGTACAACGTTGGCCGCTGCTCTATCCCAGTGATGCATGGACAGCTGTGGGGAAACACCAGCATCAACAAGAGGAAATAGGAGTACGTTTTCCCAGCACACTTGTAGCATTCGTTGCGGCAAAACGAAAGCCGTTTGAAAACCCGCTATCTGGCATGCTCATTGTATGGCCCATACGGGTCCCACAAATGATCGACGCCAAAAGAGCAGAACTGGAAAATAGAACAGGACAACAAGCCGCCAGAAAGCTCCCAGGTGTATAGCCGTCACAGCGGATCAAAAAGAACACAACATCAAAGAAGGCTACTTACTCGAGAGTTTCCTCATGTGTGAAGCCAGGAAAGTCGTGCGGCGGAGACGGCGGACCAATGGAGGCGAGATCTTCAATCGGCCCGCCGACTGGCGCCAGCGGATCGGTCGCCACGGCGACAGAGGCCGGCCCATCCTGTGTTTAAAGAAGGGTTGTCGGGACCACGCAGAGTGGTCGCAGTCATCAGGGCATCGGCCCAAGCCTATAAACTGTACTTAATAGTATTTGAATTCCTAGTTCAATAGGCATTCGTATTCTTCACAACGTGCTAAACCGGAGCGAAGCTGGAAGTGGAAGTAGAATTTGGAAGTGGAATCCTTTCGTATTCAGTGGAAGCCTACACACGATAGTTCATTGTAATTCAATTCTTAGTTTAATCGCATCCGCAGTCCGAACGTACCGTACCGAACCGCAGCCAAGCGGGCATTCGCAATATGCACGGACCCGCATGCCGTGTGCATTAGGGCTATTCTTATTGCGCCAAGTCCGCAGTTCCCAAGGGGCTATCCTGCCATCCAATGTAAATATGGCTAAACATAGAATGTGCTGAGTGTGGTCGCATTTGAACAATAATGAACGGGAGCACATCTCATCTCACGATGGAAAAATGTAACTTTTTCATCACACGGAAACCATATGCCTCCCACTACAAGGCATGCACCGCGGACTCTGCTGGCCATTCTGAGCCAACTGGTGCCACTTTCATCGATATTCATTACGAACCGGTATTTCCCGTCACAATGAAACCACATACCTCCCACCACACTACGTACATCGCATACTCATTTTCATCGACATTCACTGCGAACTGGTGGTGTCAGACCTCGGCAAGTCCCTGCATTCGATTACACCGCCATCTACGGACATGCCCAGCAGCTTCTTACTAAAGCTCATTTCAGCTCTATGCTTTATGATGCCATGCTGAAACTGACACGGCAAAGGCCTATTGGTGCAATTGTCAACTTTTAGTCAACATGTACGAATTCTCAGACATATTGTAGTTTTCTTTGCACCTTTCACAACTCGACCTCATTCTCAACTTGAGACAGACACTGGTGCTACCCAAGGCTATTGTACTGCTGGGGACTACCACATGAGTCTGTTAAAAAAAAATTGTTGCTGCTGTTGTTCCCAAGGTTCCTTTCTGTCCTGCTCGTAAATTTATGTGTAATCCTTTGCCAGCCTTTGAAACTCACACAACTGCATGGCCATTAGCTCACCATTTCATCGTCGCAGCGCTTGATGTTCAGACGGAGTGTCTGAAAGCTAGACCGTGCCCATCCTGGCTGGGTTGCCGCGTCTCCATCGCCATCTGTTGTGGAATTATTGAACTCCAACTTAACAGCAGGCCACACAGGTGGCAGCAATAACGGATCTATGTCCATGATTGCCTTGTATGATATGGATGGCACTGGGGACAGAGAAAGTTGCCAGTGATTCATATTTTGTTTGAATAGACAGTGTGACTGAGCCATTGTCCATGGTTTGATGGTTTATTACTTGGGAATGAGTTCAGCATTGTTAGTGTTCACAGCTTCTTCAATATGACCACTGAACCAAGATCAAGAACATTTTGTATTGCCATGTATTCTTACCACTGAAATATTATCCTGAACACAAATTACACACATGCTGTATTGCATTGATAGAACACTGCCATCAAATTAAAATGCATCTTGGAAAACATGTCAGTGACCAAGTGCACATGTCACAACCTTACATATCTCATGGACTCAATGAAACAACATTAAATATATGGTAAATACAAGCAAATACAAACACACCAGTATTGCTGAAAGCATACAATGCCGCAATTTGTCCAGGTGAGATGCCAATGGGATGGGGGGGCATGGGATGGGGGTGGGGGCATGGGATGGGGGTGGGGGGGCATGGGATGGGGGGGGGGCAGGATGCACCTGCCTGAAAGTTGTACCTCTTGACATGGGAATATCAAGAGAAATGTCAGAATATTGAAGGACATTAAGGAACCCTTGGCATCTTATGGAAACATTAGATGCTGAGTAATTGTACTCTGCATAAAGTGCTGAAATGCTACCTAGGTAGAAATGCATGAGAAGCCCATGTTACAATTGTTGTTCAAAAATGAATTCTTGTGGTAACCAGATTCAAGTAGAATATTGACCAGATTCAAGTAGATCTTGTAAGTATCAACTAAGTCTTGTATATCAACTAGTCTTGTAAGTAAGTAAGGATCCTTTGGCAATGAAGATGCTGCATGTTTTCTCCTTTAATATTCATGTTAACCAAAAGCCTAAGTATTAACATCATGATATAGATTCTGAGATACAGCTCAGAATTCTATAATGGAATTTAGACAAATGGATTGCATCATGTACAAATATATTCTTAAATAGACAACATGTGACATGATAATTACAAAAACAGCAATCATGTAAGGCCTTTGTTGATACCTTGAAATCTCATTCAACCACATTTGTCAAGAGCAAGACTGCACTTGAAAAGAAGCTGATGCATATGCACCAGCTTGTTTTCAAGTTAACTATGTCAAGCAATGGAAACATACCTAACTATGGAGCTGCAGCAGGTGCAGACAGGTTATGATATTAATTTCATGGTCAGAATAAAAACAGTGACTAAACATGGAATACCTGGTTGAAGATCATGCAGCATTGACAAATGTGTGTAGCAGTGGTGGGAAAGTCCCACTGACAGCCATAGAAGCACTTGACAATATTTTGGTGAAAATGCTTTCATTCACAATGCAAAGACAATTCACCTCTTCAAAGTAACTATTTTTGGAATGACATGTTTCAACTCATTAAATATTTGCTTTCAAAATCCAAAGATGGAAAATTGAGATGATAAAGGAACAGGGCAGCACTCAATCTTTTCCAAGCTCATGAAAAACTCAAGGAATGGAAACATGAAAGAAACCAATAAATTGACAGTACAAATATATCACAATATTTGAACAATGACAATAAAGACAACCATAGGTAAATGCCACTCATTAGACAAGCACACATGGATATTAGCATTCATTCACTCATGACTTCATGGGATGCATGAGAGAAATGAAAATGATGAACACCTGGCAATCACCCTAATAGCAGGGTTCTGAGCATCCTAAGAAAAACATGTTTTTGAGGTATGACACCCATACATCATTATATGAACATGGTGTGAGATACCTGTGAACACTACAAGGACCATTATCCCATGTACTAGGTGCAGTTTGGCCATGCAGCAGAAATTACTGGGGCTCTCCAATATCCTTTGGCAACAGGTGATGTCACATGGATTGGACAATTGCCCAGTCCTGTAGGCGCTTCAGCCAAACTTCCGTGTTTTCCACACAACATTTTCAATCTGAAATACCATGGAAATTGAGCATAATGGGATTCATTAGCAAGCATGAACAATTTTGTTCATGGATATGAGCTGTATTTTTCCGAACACTAGGACTTTTCGCTTGGGCGCATGCTGACTGCATTGATGTTGAGCTCCTCAGGAATTGTGTGGTGCCATGGGTAATAGCAATATGTTGAGACAGGCCAGCAATGACAATAAAAACAACCATGGCTAGGAAGGACGACGGTAGGAGCAAGTAAGAGATAACTGGTGTAACATAATTCCTCTGCACTTAGTGTATTGATGTACACAAGGGTGGGGGCACTGTGGGCATGCTCCTCCCATGGGAAGATGGTAACCCTCAAGTCAGGAATAGGTCCCAACATTACATTTAGGCTATCAGCAGAAGTAACGATATTGGGTGGAAAATCACGCCCTTATCACCCATGTGCAAATGTGGAACCTGCAGCTGGCTGTCAGGATTGTTTTCCATTTTTCATTTACATATGTATAGACCAGGCAAGTTTTCAATATCTATTTTGCAGGAAAAGTGTCCCCTCAATGTTGGCTCTCTCCTAGTTAGTTATTTGGGTTTTAGGGCGCATCAACTGCAGTGGTTATGCAGCGTCCATTGGCTCTCTCCTAATAATATATAATTGTAGCATGGCCATGGAGCATGAGGACCATCAATGTAGAGTTTCCCATTAACTTCATGTATTTTGCATGGCACCTTCCAATGCCAATTTATGTTGTTCATACTCCTTTTAGCACAGAATAATAATGAGTACTTATGAAAAGTACTTGTAGAAATCCACCCACCTTTTGCATGAGTGTTGATTGAACCACTTCAAAATCTGTTTGCCCCCACTTCCTGAATGCAAATACTAGATGCACCATAGTCCACCCTCCTCTATCTGGGATTTGTGAACTTTGAGTCTTAATCGCTGAAAGGGGCTTAGACCTCCAATGTAAAAGCCAGCCCATGTAATATCTGGGTTTCTGTCATTGGGGAAGGGAAGGTAGTGTGAACAGAAGGAACAGTTCCCTGTTTTTTTTTCAAGGTAGTGTGAACAGTTGGATTCCCTGTTTTTTTTTTCAAGCAAACATTTTGATATATCTGGATAAAATGGTTGACTTTTGTTTGCACCAGCCTTGAAGGCCTGTCGATAGCATCAATACATCCCCCATTGAGGCCACAGCATGACCAACCCCCTCCCTGAACTGATAAAACTTCAATTGAAATTGGCCTGAAGTTGAATTACCAGTGTACCAAAGTTTATAATACTTGTATGAATGCACACAAACATGTTTCAGCACCTTTTACAAACCATTTTGGAATAAGAGATGACCACAGATATAATTAATGCTGTTCTCCAACATTCCTACCATGCACTGGTACCAATTGTTGCAAGTATTTCTTATCAGAAAAAGCACCTTTAAAAAAATCATCAAGGCAGTGGCTCAATGCTCCATTCATTTTTTTTGGGCATGCATGGTCACAAATCCTTTTCTTAATATCATCTTTTGCACTGCAGTTGGTCAAATATTTTTCACAAGTATGCTCAGTATGCCTATTCCTATAGGGGTCATGTGTCTGTAAACCAGCTCATGCACACAGTGCAACTCAAGTTACTAAGCTTTACAGTTTAGGATGTGACCATGTAGAAAGAAGGCTCAAATGCATATTCACTCCAGTAAGAAAATGGCTTAACTATGCATGGTAATTCACAAGCATCATCATCAGTGCATTGGTCTGATGGTGCTACTGACAAGTGAGCATTACTCCCACACATAGATCTTTCATGGACTGTTTTCAGGTGCTTGGTTTAACTCAGTGGATTCATCAGCCTACCTTTTAATTTCCGGAACACACACTGGATTTAATTTTAACTTCTGAAGTAGTTAGGGTTGGGGTGGTAGAAATATTGCCCACCTTTCCCCAATGGCAACACTGTCCTGTTTTAATTGACTATTATTTTCAGACAAGAAAATTAACTACATCTAGCAATACCATACTGAAAAGGTCTTGGCACAGAGGAAACTAGAGCCCTTAAGGAACATCTGGCTGAATATGATGAGCCTTGGGTTTCAGTATTTAGACACCAGTGGAAAGTACAATAGGTCTAGAAATATTATCAACTCTTGTAAATTTGTATGTACCCATTGTTGTACTCAGGGGGCATCCTCCATGACCAACCAGACCTCAATGTTTAATAAGCAGGATAAAGGATGCATGGACAAAGTACAAACAGGACAGAGACCAATTTTGGAGACAGTCTGCACAGGCAGAACCTTCACTGAGAGCTTTCCAAGATTTAAATAAACAGTATATAAATTTTAGTATTCACTCCCAGATTAAGTATGAATTGTCATTAATTCACAAACTATCTTCCAAGGAATTTCACTCTTACATACATCAGAAAATCGGCAAAACATCCCTCAAGCCATTGAGGGGGAAAATATGGAATCACAAGTGACTGCCAGGAAATGGCTGAAATATTTGCAGGGGCTTTTTCCTAAGTATATTGCACAAGTAGACTAACAAACCCAGCCCCACACCAAACCACTGAAGCAGTACTGCAGAGCATCAATATTTCTGAAGCTGATGTGCTCAAAATTTTGAGTGAGGTGGATGGGTCCTCCATCATGGGCTCTGATGGGGTCCACCCTCAATTAATTGTATCCTGCCATGAGGAGCTTGTAAAACCATTGTTCAGAATTTTTGGTTCATCCCTTTCTACTGGAAGGCTTCCTGACAGTTGGAAAACTTCACAAGTAATCCCAATCTTTAAAAAGGGCTCAAGGCATGATCCACTAAATTATCACCTGGTGAGTTTTACTTCTGTCCCATGCAAAATTCTTGAATGGATAATTGTTGAGAAGCTCACAGATTGATTGATTATTTTGGCTTCAAGATGCGCCAACTGTGCGGTCATTTAGCACCCATGAGAAGCTCACAGAATATTTGGAGGTCCATCATTTGCTGGACCAAGGACAATTTGGCTTCCGGCATGGACATTCTGTAGATTAACAGTTACTTCTAACATATGAGACTGTCTCTACCTGGCTAGATGAGGGATATATGGTGGATGTAATTGTCCTTGATTTTTCAAAGGCATTTGATGTTGTTTATCATTCCTACTACTGACAAAATTGATATCTTTAGGGATCTCAGAGACAATCCTCACCTGGATTAAACATTTTCTCTGTGGGAGGAAAATGCAAGTGCTTGTCTCTGGGTCTTCAAGCAAACCTAGGGATGTTCTGAGTGGAGTACCTCAAGGCTCTGTGCTAGGCCCTGTGTTATTTCTGATCTATGTGAACTATGTACCTCATGATATTCAGTCTCATTTCAAGGTCTTTGCAGGTGACCTAAAAACATACATGAAACTGAAGTACAAATCTGTCTCAGACCTGCTGGCTGGCATTTCACAGGTTCAAAAAGATATAGATACTCTGGTTGGTACTGCCAAGTCATGGGGCTGGCAATTGGGGGGGCTTAGGGGTGCATCGACTGCAGCATGAGTCATGCATGCAGGTCATGCAAAATGGGGCTAGCAATGAATGCCAAGAAATGTGCAGTTCTGAAAGTACACTGTGGCTCCTATGAATCTATAAATCTTGGTCCTTACACAAATTATTACCTGGATGGTTTTCGTGTGAGCTTTGTTGAGGTCCATACTGACTTGGGCATCACAGTAGATACAATCCTGCGATTTCATCAATATGTTGACAAAATAGTACAGAAAGCTGGGAGCCTGGCCAGCAACCTGCTAAATTCTACTTTATGCAACTCTCCTGAACAGTGTTGGAAAAACTGGAGTTTGTTGGTGTCATGCATACCAATACATTTTGTACTCCAGGATTGTGACTAGACTAAATGAAATATTTTGTACTCCAGAAGGGAAAACGAAGAATAACATTGTTTGGTCAAGTGCTACCACTCAAAGTCCATACCTGACAACAACTAGCAGTTTCCGCGACCCCAGCGCGCCGACCAGCCAACGTCACTACACATCCTCGAAAGGCAGTACAAAGCATACAGAGCGGGGCGCCTACAGAGCATGGTCGTCGGAGCCTAGAGGTGTTCTATAGCCTTGCGCTGGAGTACTCGCCAAGAAGCAACAGAAATCTCTAGTTGGCAAATCTGGGAGTACTTGGTGTCACCGGAGTATAAATTTGAAGCCTGGTTTCGCCAGTAAATGCTTTGAATGTGCAATCGAAGGTCGTTTTGTGAAAGCGACAACTTTTTAGACACAATGAGCCGTTCAATGCAAGAAAATCACTTCAAATTTCCTAAAATCCGCCCCGGAGCAAGCAAGTTCTCCGAGGCGATTACACCAAGAAACCAATGTCATTTGTGCACTTTTGCATGGCTGTCGCATATTTTTTTGTAAATGTGTGCGAAGATAAACATGCGCCTTGAAATATAACCACATTTTGGGTTCATCAGTGTCAGTGAAGGGTCCGTAATACATGTTCCGAAAATTTATTCCGACCCATTCCCTGTTTCCCCGCCCCATGATCAGTTGTACTTCTAGGGCTGAGGTAGCAAATCCGACCAGCTCTATCTAAGAAGAAAAATACAACCGCCTGTGAGCAGTTTTACAGGGACAATTTGTACTCCCGTCTAGCAGCTCTTGATACTACTAACTCGATCCTTGCTTCAACTAAACATTCCAGACATGAACTAAACAAGTACATGAAGGAACTTTGAATATTAATAAGAATGGGTTTGAATTCTTTGTCTCAGCTTTTTCATGCAAAATAACCTTCTTGGTGGTGAGAATAAAACTATTTTAGACGGACTGTTTTAGTATAATTTTCATTAAACCATTATATATTCTGAAACCCATATTTATAGACTTGGTCAACATGGATTAAGTATGCTTTTGTTATTATTTTATCTACCATTGTGCCTGTAGTTGGCTTATAACCTCATCCTTCGCTAATTTAACAACAGCACAAATTATATATATGGCAGTCGTTCCTTGGCTCTCATATTCCATAGAGCTGTGTGCAGTCTCCACGTAAATCAGAAACATGTTAAAATTTGCTGAAGTCGTAAGATTAACTCTCCTTATTTCGACAGCATGAATAGTAAAACATATTTTGTTATTAAAACTGATGTAATAATTTTATTTTGTGGTCGCTTTTAACTTATGCACATCATTATGCTGGGCATTCTCCCTCTATCTTGTTCCTGAGACCACGTGACCTATGACAAAACTTCCGCTGTAAAACCGGCTCATCGCGACGGGACCCACTGGGGCCATGAAATGCATTTGGGGAGCGTTCAAGATCTTGGCCACCAATCCGTCTAAAGACAACTGAAGTTAGCAATAATTCCAATGAATTGCGGGTGAACTCGGCCCATTAGTCGTGGGACCAGTCCCTCGGAGAAGTGTTTGTTGAAGGATGATCCTGGTTGTGTGGTCTGCCCAATATGAGTGAGTGCGAGTCATCCTGAGCTCTGCCAACAGAGATGTTATTTGTGTATTCACATCACATCAAGCCCATTCATCATAAATATTTGTTTGTGAACTCTGGAATTGCTTCAAGCCCCTACACTCAGGCAACTCTATCCAATTTCCATATATTATGGGTATATTTTGGGGAGTACTTTGGCTACTGAGGGCATTTCCCACTAGATGCATTCCTTGACACAATTGCACATATTCACGACTAAGCTTGCTGACATATTGCTGATTTAGCAGTTAGCTATATGTACATATATAATGCTTGTATGGTACATACAGCATGAAATGCTGACATTTATTTTTAATTCCATTAAAGCAATGCCACCTGGTTATGGACAACTCATTTTTTTAGTGCAGCAAAATTTTGGGCATGGCTTAGTTTGGCAAGATGTCCATGCATACCAAAATGGTGACATTGGTTTTCAGTCCCACTAAAACAAGGTCAGTTGTCAGTTAGTGCATACCTGTTTTTTTTGTACTCCAGCCTAAAAAAAATTGTACTCCACTACCAAGAAAAAAATATGAAAATCCTACACTGCTCCTGAATGTATGAAAACACTACACATTACTCATGTCAGGCCACTTTTGGAGTTTTCATCATGTGTTTTGAACACAGGCTACATTGGGGATTTAAAGTGTCTAGAATCAGTACAGAGAAGGTGGACAAGAAACACAGAGGGGATGAGTGGTCTGGATTATGGAGCCTCATTATGGAAACTAGATTTGTACTTGGTTAAAGGTATATTAATTGAAGCAGACATGATCAAATGCTGAAAGATCTTTCATGGTCATTCTTCCATTAAAATCACTGACATGTTTGTGCTGGCACCTTCAGTGAACACACATGGCCACCCCGTGAAATTGGCACTCAGGCGAGCATCAGTAGATTGCAGGAAGATATTTTTTAGCCTCAGATGCTGTGCCACCTGGAATTTGCTGCCTGAAGATATGGTAATCTGAACAGAACTAGGGACATTTCAAGGAGCACTGCATGCAAATCTCTGCACATTGTTGTATGAATATATTTAATAGGACAAATATGGTAATATACTAATCTAACCTGTAGAGTAGCTTTACTACTCTATACTTCATCTTTTTTAGCTTCCATGAAAAATATTTTCTGACTACAACATATTAGCAGATGTGGCTACTCTAAGCATACAATTTCTGCTTAGGGTACACTTTCCAGTTCCTGTGCCTTGCCATGTCTATCTAATAACCATACTTTTCTTTAGTCTTGGGGACTGGCATACCTGCAGATATGGGCTCCCCTTCATCAGTGATTGAACTCATCTTTGGGTGAGTGATGCTCGAGAATTTGAGGAGCCAACCAGGTGAGAGCAAACTAAGTCGACAAAAGGAACAGTTGGAACTGAGGATAATTCAAACAAGATGCACTTGAATTCAGCCCCCAAAGCTTTGGAACAATTCCAGCATGCATATACTGATGCCCAGACATTCATAAACATTGCATCTGAATTCCAAATTTCAAAGATTCATAAAACACATTAAAGCGTACATTTACCGCAAGCCTAGGCTCATATTTGGTAAATCCAGCTATAGTTTAAATCTCCATTCGTGAAACTTTAAGCGTCATGGACTATAACAGGTTGAGGGTTATTGTATCCTATGCACTGAAGAAATTATACACCAATCTTAAGAACATGTTCAATACCTTCAGAATGAAAGATATTTCTCAGCTTCATACATAAATTTTCCATGCAAACAATCAGAAACACCGAATGCCCAATACAACATTCGGATGTCTTCGCTGCGCCACATCTGAATCTTACCCCGGTCTTAGAACTCATTTGGAATGTTTATGTGACGTCACCGTATATACCACAATCCTGGTAGATCTACTACAAATCCATTCCTGCTGACCTCACATGGGTTATAACTAGGAAACATACTAGCTTCCGTTGCATCCTTCAGTCTTGAGCCCGGTTCAAACCGCGACAGGATGGGATGAGAAACGGCGCTGCCGGCCTCTCGCCTGCGATTTTGTGACGTCACATGACCAAATATGGTAATCGACCGCCCCGGCCGTTTTGACTCTTGCCTCTGCCGGGGTGAATCGGAGATGGGTCAGACGAGAAACGGCGCCGTTTGGCACGAACAAGAAAAGTTGGATTGAAGTCAACTTTTGTGTCGGCCTCGTGGCGTTCTTTTGTCGGCGAACACGGAACAAGGGATACCGTTGAGAGATAGGTGAGCTTTGGGGATGGAGGTGAAATGTTTGCTCAATATTTGAGTCAAAGATGGTCTACACTGAAGCACCGCATTGGTTGTATGTGTTTTGGATACTCGATTTGATCTACCATTATAGTGAGGAGGGGGTGTATCTGACAGTGTGGGAAACTTGCTTTCCGGGTTTGGAGTCGGAGTGCAAACAGATTTCTTCCGGAGTACATTTTCATGCACATATTATTTTGCATACATGGAATCTATTTCCCGGTAACCGACGAGAAAATCATATGTACCTAGTCAGTGTCTACGTAATATGCATAAGTAATACACATCATCATTTTTGGTCACATCAAAGTATAGAAACAAAGACGTGAGCAATGGATGGCACGACAAGACAGGGAGTTGTCATCAGCTCAGCTTTGTCTCTCATAACTCACAGGAGCAATGCGCCTTCCTTTCACTGTTGGTCTCAGCACAATACTAGGCAAAATGAAAAACACAAATAACTCACGCTTCACCCTCAGCTCAGAGCGCACACCTACCTACATAAGCAGCCAATTCCCTGCACGATACGGACCCAACACCACTACCTCACACGCAGTCGGAATCGACGGCGGTGCGCAAAGGATCAGTCAAGGTCTTGTGTTTGCAGCGAGGCACTGTTAAATGTTCAAAACACGTGTTCAAAGTTGCTAATGGTTATGACGTCATTTAAAAATACCTTCCATTGATTGGTTGAAAAACAGTTTTCGTAACAGAAAATGCTAACGCAGCAAATTCCGATCGGCGGCCTCCGCTGCACTTCGGAAGCGTCTCTTAAAACAGTCAGTTTTTCCCACTATAGGGTGGCTCGAAAGCCGGTTTCTGGAGACGCACCGGCCGAATTCGTAGCAGCCGGAGGCCACTATATTCAGTGCGCATGCGCGAGGTTTGGCGCGTTGTCGTCGGCATTTCCGCTGGTTGTGGTTTCGTATGGTGTGTGTGTTCGGTTGCTGTCTGTGTGCTTGATGGTACGAAAAGTGTATAGTTATTTGGTAACCGTAAGTAGAATAACATGTTTGGTGGATATTTTCTTCAATCCTGTATTACATTTTTAGTGGTATTTTTGTTCATTCTGCATGTTTGTGTCTGAGTACATGTGGAGCCCATTCTATCCAGTATGAATCCGGAGTGAAAAAATGTTTCAAGAGATGAAATTTCTTCAGAAGTGCCTTAATTCCCACCCTGGTATCTGAGCATGTTTTGTTTCCTGAACACCTACTTTTGGATGTTTTCCACATATTCAGCATATAAATGACAAAATGATGGAAGATAGTAGTGTTCATGAATGATAGAATGAATGACAAAATAAGGAGGTCTGATTGCATAGTTATGCAACTTTTGTGTATGTAGCTAGTGAAGTTCACAGGTGTGATTTTAGGTTTCCCGGAGCTTGAAGCTTAAGGAAACCATAAGGAAGTGACTCAATATTTTTATTTGCAATTACACTTGCATTTTTAGTGGCTACTAATAGCTTGCACCACAACAGCTACAGTGAGTTAATTCTGCACAACATAGTTGTGTTCACAATATGGCACACCACTACAAAATAATTATCTGTTTGGAAATTGCTGTTTGGAAGTTAGTACCCAGGAAATTCCCTCCCTAGTTGGTTTTACACATTGGTTTTACAACGCCGGCAATTTGCTTTCCCGTGTAGTCGCTTTTGATCCTTCCAAGTCATTCCTTCCATCAACTAAACATTCCGGACAAGAGCTAAAAAGTACATCGAAGAACACTTCGTATTACTACGAATTGTATCCAGTCAATTTTTTTCGCTTTTTCATTAAAAAAAATTGCTTCTTGGTGGTGAAAATAAAACAATTTAAGACGGGTCTTTGCAGTGTAATTGTGCTTAACGCGCGCACCTCCGGGGGTAGATATCTGCGGTTTTCCAAATTTGCCGCCATACTAATCGGGGTAGCAATGACAAACCTCGCATAGCTGCTCATTCGTCTTTTACGTATATCCTCATGCATCCTTAACCCTGGGTCATCTCAGGTCAGGTCACCAGGTCAGGCGAAGTGACCTGTGCGAAGTGATCCCTCGGAGTTCTAGGTGGCATAACTTCCACGATAATTGGGCGATTGATTTCAAACTTATACCACATCATGGTCTCATCGGGGGCCATCATATATATCTCGTTCTTTCTTCTTGTAGCATTGACCTGAGGTCACGTCGCGGCTATGGCTATGATAGGGCTATGGTAAAATATACAAATGTTTCCTGGTTGCATATTTCCTCTCGGAATGACCTCACAACGGTTGTGGCGAGTAGTTGGAAGTTATGCTCAATGTTCCCGCAGACATTAGTGCTCAATTACCTCACCAAGGTTGTCCGAAGTCACCTGACGTGACTAACACATTTCTGCGCATTATATCGCACTGCATTGAGCTAGGGGGCTCAATTTACCGTCAGTGTGCTTGTATCGCCAAGACGTGTGGATTGATACATTACATGCCCTCCCTAAGCTACTTCATGACAATGACCTGAGGCCATAGTTTAGGAGTAAGAAGTATTCCTGCTTTGGCACGTAGTTGGCGCCTCGATTGTCCTATGGAAATCGAATAACTTGCGCAGTTTGTTTCTATCTGTTACAGGTCCTGATATATTGGTGAATATCTGAATCCCACCCGATCTGATCGAACTTGACCTATGATGACGTGAGGGAAAAAATGACTAAAACACTTTCGATAGCGCTTGTCACCAGCTATCCAACGCCGATTTCCATTTTTCGCTAGCTAGCATATTTCTAGAAATCTCATGGGGGCAGACAGCAACCCCACGGACCGCCAGACGTGCGAGTGGGAAACCATTTTAAATTCCGAAACCCCTGTCCGGTAACTGGACAAATGTACGTAAAGCATATGTACGCATGGCAGATGCACGTAAGCAAATATACGTATCCAAATGTACGTAAGCCTAGATGTACGTATGGCAATTGTACGTAAGCGCAAATGTACGCATGACAAATGTATGTATGCGCAAAATTATGTATGCGCCAATGCTCGCAAGAGCAAATGTACGTATGCACAAATGTACGTAAGCGTAGATGTACGTAAGCGCAAATGTACGTATGCACAAATGTACGTAAGCGCAAAAGTGCGTATGCACAAATGTACGTAAGTGCAAAAGTGCGCATAAACAAATGTACGTAAGCGCAGGTGTACGTGTGCGCAAAAGTACGCATGCGCACATGTACGTAAACGTAAATGTATGTATGCGCAACTGTACGTATGCGCAAATGTACGTATGTGCAAATGTACGTATGACAATTGCACGTAAGTGCAGATGTACGTACGCCAAACTTACTGAAGCGCAAATTTACAAATTACAAATGTATGTACACGAGCAAATGTATGTATGACATGTACCCCTAACCAAATGTGTTCAAACGCAGAGGGACATATGCCTGAATGTACGTACATTGGCCCAAACGTACATTTGCTCTTCCATTCTTTTACGTTTACGTACGGTTGCGCTTAGGTATATTTGCCATACGTACATTTACGCTTACGTACGCTTGCGTATACGTACATTTGCGGTTACGTGAATTTAATCATGAGTGCTTTTGCGCTTACGTACTCACGTTATCCGCCACCTCGTGGGTCGTCATTTTAGAGGGAAAACACAGACTCTTGGTTCTTTGTCCCCTTTACATTGGAAGTTGAAAGTTGTTTGCATTGGAAGATATGACCAATCTGCCGACCGTACACCATAGTTCAGTGACATGTTATCTGATAAATGATGTTGACTTTATTGATAGTGGTGTTGTTTACAATCATATGAGGAAAATCAAGCCAAACAAGGCAGCAGGGCCTGATTTATGCTAGGGTATTGCGGGAAGCTGAAAAGGAACTGGCATTTCAACTTCGTATAATATTTTGTAGATCAGTTTCACAAAATTAAATTCCTACCGATTGGAAAAGGGCAAATGTAGTTCCTATTTTCAAGAAAGGAGAAAGAGGGAAAGTTGAAATCTATAGGTCAGTAAGTCTAAAATCCCTTGTCTGCAAGGCACTCGAATCAATTATCAAGGTTAGAATAGCTAGTTATCTGTAAGGAAACTAATTTATTCAAGATACTCAACATGGGTTTATAAAAGGACGATCGTGTCTCACAAATCTCTCGGACTTTTCTAACTTTACCACAGAACAATTTGATCAGAGAAATCAGGTTGATGTAGCATATCTTGACTTGAGTAAGGCCTTTGACAAGGTACCCCATAAACGGTTAATGATACAGCTTCAGGCCCATGGTATTGCAGGAAGCATCTGAAAATGGATAGAGTTGTGGCTTTCACATAGACAGCAAAGAGTGATGCAAAATGGTACAAAGTCATCATAGCAAAATGTTCTTAGTGGAGTCCCCCAGGGGTCAGTACTGCGACCACTACTGTTCATTATATTTGTGAATAACATTGAAAGTGGCCTAAGCTGTAAAGTTTTGAAATTTGCGGATGATTTGAAGGTCTTTAGGGCAATAACAGGTCAAAATGAGGATACCTCGCTGCAAAAAGACTTAGACGAACTTGCGAAGCGGTCCGAAGAATGTCAAATGAAAATTAATTTTGATAAGTGCAAAATCATACATGCAGGTAAGCAGCAAATGAAGGCTCCATGCTTGATGGGTGGCCAAGTGCTATCAGTGACTCAACAGGGGAAGGATTTAGGTGTTATTCTAAACACAAAATTGGGAGCATCATAACAGACCAAGGAAGCCATGAAGAAGGCACTGAAAATGCTTGGAGATATAAATAGGATTGTATCATACCGAAGTGAGGAAGTCATCAGGAAGCTTTACTGTGGATATGTCAGGCAACATCAGGAATACTGTAGCCAAGCTTGGTCTCCTAGCTTTGAAAAAGATTGTTGGCTTTTAGGGAGAGTACAAAAGAGGGCTACAAAAATGGTTGATGGTATAAGCAACCTGGCATATGAGGAAAGATTGAAGAAAATGAATAGTTCTCACTAAGATTTAGAAGGCTGAGAGGAGATCTCATCTAGGTCTTTAAATTTGTCCATGGTCTGGAGAGGATATCTTGGGGAAATGTTTGAATTGAACAGAAATGATGCAATTAGAGGTCATAAATTCAAAATTACAGTTAACCACAGCAGAACAAGGTTAAGGCAGACTTTCTTCACCAACAGGGTAGTGGAACACTGGAACCAGCTGCCAGAAAACATTGTCAGTAGCAGCACATTGAACATATTTAAAAACAGCTTAGAGGAAGTAGCAGAGTCATAGTGAATTTGAAGTTTGCACGGAGGACGATCATCATCAGATGATTCCACCAAAAGCTGTTTTTTTCGGGACTGGCCTCACTGGGCTTTCAGTTGAATCCTGCACGCGTTTTGCTAATTCTGAAATCGGAATTTCATCTTCCGGCTCGCTAATCGGTGGCTTCGAACGGTTTGCTAATTGCGACTGCGAATTTTCAGGGTCTAAGTCACTGGACGTGGGCAGTGCTCGTTTCAGGCGTTCTGCTAACTCTGATAGGGGTAGATTGTCTTCGGAATCGCCCGAAGAGGGGAGTGGTCTTTTGTTTCGTTGAACTAATTCCGAAAGTGGGGCATCATCGTCAGACTCACTAGTCGACGGCAATGGCCTTTTGTTCCTCTGAACTGGTTCAGACAAAGGAATGTCTGTCTCGACATCACTTGATACAGGTGATGGCTCAGCTGCATCCGCTGGCCAGGTGAGAGGTGCTCTTTCCGGCAGGTCAGACTCGACCGGAGGTGGTTGCACTGAATACGGCATGGGCTCTGTGAACTCAGCGGTTTGATCATCCTTTGCTCCCAGCGGGCTGCATACGTCCATGGGACAATCCTCACATGGACTATAATCAGGGCCGGCCTCAGGCCGTTTGGGTGACCTGAAAGGCTGTACTCGTTCAGGGGCTGTACTGTCTAACTTTGACGCTTTCTCTAGATACTTCTAATTCACTGGCTCGTCGGAATCCTTGGTGGTTTCCCAGGCTGTGTTCGGGTCCGCTAGTCGTAGTGTCTTGGCATGTACCAATCGGGTCTTACCGGCGATCTGATTCCTAATCACATAATTTACTTGGCTAGTCTGCTTGATAATCCGGAAGTAGGGTTTCCAGGAGCGAGAATTTTGGCGACGTGCCAGGTTGTACGGTTGTATCATAAAATATACGGAATCTCCAATTTTAAGTATCGCGGTTTGGCTTTTCGGTCAGCGTACACTCGATTCCTCTCATGGCTCTCGACGATTTGCGTTTTCGCTTGGATGTAAACTTCATGCAAATTGTTCAGAATTTGTGGGACATAGTCCTCCCCATAATATTTTACTTTTGGCTGGAGCAAATTGTCCAAAGGGAGAATGGTGTCTCTGCCATACAGTGTAAAGAACGGCGAAATGGTTCCGGAGCTTCCAATGTTTGTAGTCCGATAAGCGGCAAGAATGACGGGAATTTTCGTGTCCCAATCATCTTGATTTTTGTTTATTGTGTTTGCCAATATGTCATTTTGGCACGGGTAATAACGTTCACATCTGTCGTTAGATTGCGGTTTGTATGCGCTAGTCGTGATATGGCGAATGTTTAGGCACGTTTCCAACTCATCAACAACTGCATTTCTGAATTCGGATACTAAGTCAGAGAGGATGACTCGTGGACATGAGTGGCGTGGAATGATTTCTTCCATAAGGATTTTGCGACGGTGTGAGCGTCCTTTCGTGCTGTGTAAAAACTTTCAGGCCACGAGGAAAACAAGTCGATAATCGTTATGAAGTATAGGTTACCTTTTTGCGTTTCTGGGTACGGTCCACAAGTGTCAATGGCAATCATATCAAAGGCATAGTGAGGTACTGGCATCTCCTGCATCGGGGTGGGTGCTGCCTCGGCACCCTGCGTCCTGTGCACGACACGCAAGCCTTGAGGTAGGCTACTGTGTCTCTCCACATTCCATTCCAATTATATATAAATTTAAGCTTTTCGTAAGTTTTTGCCAGGCCCATGTGCCCTGCAAAGAAACCGTCGTGCATCTCCTTCAGTACTTCCTGTCTCAGACATTTAGGCACACATAGTTGTAAGCCTGGAAATGGTCCGCAGCGAGGTCCGTTGCTGACTTTGTAGATTAATTTGTCCAACTTCATATAATGCAAAACGATGTCCCGATAATCTGCGTGATTTTTGTCATTCATGATTTTTCGAATATATGCTAGGTCCTCATCAGCCTTTTGAAGCTCCTCAATGCTTTCCCATTTTACTAATCCGCCTTTGACTTTCACTTCTCTGCTAAGCTCTTCCTCTGGGTTTGTGAACTCGGTTTGGCGGAGGTCGCCCATGGGAACATGGTCTGAGTCGATGACATTCACGGCTTGATCGGATTCCTGCATTCTACTGAGATGATCTGCAGCGACATTTTTGTCTCCTTTCATATATGCTACTTCACAGTTGTGCTCTGAATGCATGATCGCTCATCTCTGCACCATTGGATTCTTCATTTCTGACAGGTTGAAGAAGGTCAGCGGACGGTGATCAGTCAAAATGGTGAATTTCGATCCTAACAAATATTGGCGTAATTTTTGCACCGACAGACTGTCGCGTACGCCTCCTTGAGTACTGTTGCCCATTTACGTTGTGTTTCGTTGAACTTTTTCGACACGTACTGTATTACCCGTTCATTTCCTCCATGTTCTTGTACCAAAACTGCTCGAACAGCGATCTGTGAGGGGTCCGTATATAATTGGTAGTCTTTCGTGATATCAGGGTATGCCTGTACTGGTGCTGAAGCTAATTTGTGTTTCAATGTTTCGAAAGCATGTTCACACTCGTCGGTCCAATCGAATTTCGCATGTTTCTTCGTGAGATTTATAAGTGGCGCAGAAATTTGACTGAAGTTGGGAATGAAGCGTCGGTAGTATGAACACATACCGATAAATTAATGGATTCCCTTGACGATAATCGGGGCTGCCATATGCTGAATAGCTTCAACCTTTTCAGAGTTTGGTTCAATGCCAGAAGCTGACACTACGTGTCCCAAGTACTGCACTTTTTCGTTCAAGAAATCACATTTAGAAAGTTTCAACTTCAGCTTCGCTTCGCGTAGTAGGCGAAAGACTTCTTCGAGATGAGCCAAATGTTCGTCAAACGTTTTCGAGTATATTATTATGTCATCGATGTAGGCAGTTGCAAACTGATTTTGAATTCCAGACAATACCTTATTGATTAATTCCATGAACTTGGATGGGGCGTTGCAGATGCCAAACGCCATTTTGCGAAAATTCCACAGGCCTAGAAAACACGTGAATGCTGTTTTTGCGATGCTCTGCTCTGAGATCGGAATTTGCAAATAACCAGCCTACAAATCCAAAGACGAAAATAACTTCTCACCTCCCAAAAAGGCAAGGATGTCCTCAATGAGGGGAGTGGATAGCTGTTTTTCTTGGTCACCTTGTTCAATTTTCTGAAGTCTGCTGCGAAACGGTTGCTTCCATCTTTTTGCGAACAATTGCTATCGGAGCCGCCCAGGGGCTGTCTGATTGGAGACGTAGCATAAACTCCACAGGTCGTAACCTCAACACCTTACAACCTCCACAAATTCAACACATCGCAGCGGTCGTAACCTCCACAAGTTCGCAGCGTTCATAACCTCCACAGGTCGTAACCTCCACAACTCCGTAGCGATCATAACGTCCACAGGTCATAACCTCCACAAGTCCTTGGCGTTCATAACCTCCACAGGTCATAACCTCCACAGGTCATAACCTCCACAGGTCGTAATCCCCACAGGTCGCATCCTCCACAAGTACGAAGGGGTCATAACCTCCACAGGTCATAACCTCCACAACTCCGAAGCGGTCATAACCCCCACAGATTCAAGAACTACATAATTTTATAGAAGCATCATTTCAGATAGCTATCGCTAGGTAGCAGCACGGTCTAGGTACTATAGCAACGGATATCGAATGGATGTCATGCGATTGAACATTGAAGCATAGACAACAATATTTCTCACTAGATGGCGGGATGTGTCGTTGAATACGCTTTTGCTACGTCCGCGCATTGTTAACTTTTCAGACGTCATGAACCGGTCGTCGCTCCGTGGGAAGGTGATAGGCGGCGCAGTGGCGGATGCAGAGTACGAACACCCTCCTCAGACCTGTTGGTATCAGATTTCATGGCAACCTAAAATGTTGAATAGGCCGTGATTCACGCACAATATTTACATTTTCTCGCACCGAATATGCCGACTAGTCATACTCTGGTGACGCCATTGATCAGCTCTCTGGGGAAGGAACGGAGAAAGCGCAGCGTCTGTGTGGCGAAAGTGGACGGTTCGCATCGCGAAACAGTGACGGTGTCGCTGACGAAAAGTTAGGGAAGCCTAAGTGGGTGATGAGGAGTTGACTTGGCGCTTTGGCTCGGAGTGGGTGATTCGGAACTTGGATTGGAAAATTGCTGAGCTATTTTTTGTGTGAATATGGTATCGGCGGTCGTGGGCCACTGAGGAATTCTCACAGTTTTTGGAATTTTGCCCCATGTTTGTCTTTAAAAATTTTCATTTTTGCTGCGTCGGTGAAGTAGGGTCATTTGACGGTATTTTCTCACCTTCTGGGTGACTGCGATGTCCATTATAATAACATAAGCATGTAATTCAAGACGGTGATTCGGAGTTCGCGTCTCGGAAATGACATTTTGTCATAGGAAATATTGATATTAATATCCAACTATCCAAAAATACCGGCGGAAAAAGCCCCAATACGCATCTATGCGCATCTTTTGTGCAACTTTTCAAACGTTTTGTTGAAAACTTTTCTTTCAGATTAACGATTATATTCAATTAACGTAGGTAGTTGTAGCGTGTACTGGACGAAAGTATATCATTCAAAATGACATATTTTCTTCATTTTTGATTATGGGATTAACAGCTTTCGTGGCAACACAGTTTGTCTGAATGGAAACTCCATCTTGAGTATAAACCTATGCGCTGCTGCTTCCGCTAGAATTGTATGTTTCTGTGGGTGTTTTGCTTTAAAATCCGCTGGCAGCCGAATGTTTGTTAGATCAGAATTTCCTCCGACAAAGCTTTTTTTTCTTTTGATTATAATCCGATGATTGTTCGCGCTGCGAAACCGTCACGGTGTCGCTGATGAAAATGTGCATTAACCTGCGAGAACTGGTTACACATAGTTCATTATAGCCTCCTGCCTCTTGTGCACCCGATTTGCATTACGAGTAGGCTCACTTTTACTTGCACGGTGTTAGAATCTTTTTATGTCGCGATAGCGCTTGCTGGATAAAGTAACTGCTTTTTGTAGGTCAGCGACCACCAGGCTAGACCACCGTTCCAAACCCTCAAGGAAAGAATTACTCATGCAATTCTTTTCGATTCTCATAATGTACGATTGTATTTGCTTACATCTAAAGCACCTCGGATTAATCAGTTAAACAGTGGTAAGGTTCTACAGAATGCACCGACATTGTATATCTTGTTAAACTTGATGCGATGAAGTGAAAAGCTCCGGGCTATTTTTGTGTAGCATCACTTCATTTTGTGGTTGGACATTGGAGTTTAATTTAAGATTTTCCCTGTCTTAATCTTGTCTTGTCGTTAAGTTATCGGAACACATGTGTGTGGTTCGGTAAGAATTTGGCTAATTCCTTCTGCGTTTTCTACCTCTTCCGAACAGCTACTGATCCGTTAACACGCGCCGTCCTTCCGGTCAAATCCTCCCACACCATCTCGGGTGGGGGGGGGGTTGAAGACCCCCTCTAAAATCCAAACTAAGCGTCGCACGAAAACGAAAGAGGTGTCATCGGAAAGCGCTCGACTAGTAGGGTCCGGGTACACCCTCCAAAACAATTTCCACAAACGTGACGTCACCAGGGTGCTAGATTGTCACGACTTTTCACGACTTACCTTATGTTTCTGACTCTGGGGAGTTCATTTTGTGAGATATATGAAAACGCAAAATTTATTTGGAATGAGAAAAGTAAAGGGAAATCGACCAGGGCTACCATTTCTTGGGCCCCCCAAAATAAAAATAATATTTTTTTGAAATTTCAAACTTTTGAGTTTTCAAGTTCTCAAATTTTCCCTTTCCGAGGTGTAGAGCAGACCGAGGAACGTTGGGCATCCTCGCTCGTGCATATCAGGACACCCACTCGAAACAGTGTGCAGACGATAATCGCTGAACCTCATTTTAGACATCTTAGTCCTGTCGCTCACTTTCGACATGTCGCTGGGTTATTTCTCTCCCTCTTCAACGCACATGCTTTACTGTATTAACACGCGCCCTGGAGGGGGGGGCGAAATCCGCCCACCCCTCCGGTTTTTTCGTAGATAACTCTAGATTTTACCGGCTGATATACGCTATTGTTTGTGTACCTGCCAATAAATGACCGACGCGTTGTTTGAAGTAAGACAATTTAAAATCGACCGAAAATTTTTAGATTTAAGGGTCGCTAAAATAAAATAAAAATTCCCAGCGCCAGATCACAAATATCATCGCTGATGCGCTTCCGGTATACTAGCAAAAAGGAAGTGTTCTTGGCAAAACTAGCGACTTGTTTGATGTACATTGTCATGCTACATTGTTCCAGAGGCATGTCAAGTCATCGAGGTCCAGTCAGGTCAAGTTCATAACAGGTTAACACACGCTCTGGAGGGGGTATGGCGAAATCCGCCAATCCTTCCGATTTTTCGTGCATAACACCATATTGTACCGGCCGATATACGCCAAATTTATCGCGTACCAGCTTAGAAATGACCGGCTCATTGTTTAAAGCAAGAAAGGTGGAAATCGGCCGAGAAGTTTTCAAGTTATGGGCCGTTAAAGTAAGAACAATTCACAGCGCCAGAACACAAAAACCGGCGCTGATGCGCTTCCCGTATATTGGCAATAGGGAAGTGTTCTTGACAACACTAGCGACTTGTTTGATGCATATTGTTATGCTATATAATTTAAAAGTCATGTTAGGTCGCCGAGGTCAATTCAGGTCAAGTTCATGACAGGCTAATGGAGGCAAACTTGGTCAACTGGAATGTGTCATAAATGCAAATGACTGTCATGCGATTGATGTCACTTTACATGTTACTCCCTATACATCCTGAAATCTACTGTTTGTCATTGTGTGCTTAAGCATTTCCATCCTTTATTCATGCATTTCACTTCTTTATTTGCGAAGCCGATTGTGCCGAGCTGCCCAACGGAGCAGTCGGGATGGGAGCCCGGTTCCGGTAACTGGAGCAGGTAATGACCTAATAAAGTGCTCCTATATAGGTGACCTGAGGTCAAATGGCGGATCTGACATCTGTATTGCATTATTAGTAATGTCCAAAACATCATTAATGCCAATTTTGGAGCATTTAAACACAACCACAGTGATCCATAACAATGACAAGTCAAGCCACGCAAAACCATAAAATTTTGCCATTTTGACCTCATTTAACCTTGAAGATATTGACCTAAGGTCATGCACTTCCCACACAATAGAGTTCACTATTGTGCCCATCCACCCTGTGAATTTCGTTGCTCTAGCCTTCATAGGAGCTGAGATCTTAGGGGGGGAGGAATCCGCCCCCACTCTCCAGGGCGCGTTATTTTCAGAGGCCCTCTAGGGCGCGTGTTAACTTACCCATATAGTAGTTTTACAGTGGAACTGTAGTGGAATCAATTCCAGCTTCAGTGACCTCCATCATCTTTTAAGTTCCCGTACGCCATCGGTAGTATGTATCAAGGAAACAAAACTGGCTCCAGGTGCTCAGTTTCATCTAAAAAATTACACGGTTTTTTCGAAAAGATGTATCGTCTAGCATTGTGTCACATGGCAGTGTGTTCATTGCTGTGCACAACTCTGTCCCATTCAGACAGGTTCCTCTCCTCAAATATTCAGTGCATTGCTGCTCGAGTAGTAATAAATGACCGTGCCGTTTCTATATGTAGCATATACCTACCACCGGGCAGACTGTTTCCACGTTCTGATCTTTCTGAAACTACGGCTCAACTCACACCACCGGTGATGCTGTGTGGCGATTTTAATGCGCACCACTCTCTTTGGGGCTCAACAAAGATTACTAACCGTGGGCGTGCAATGGAATGTTTTATAAACGATTTCTATTTCTGCATTCTTAACACGGGAACACCAACACATATTACACTACCGACTGGTCAGACATCCGTGCTGGACCTCACTCTCTGCAGTCCAGAAATTGCACCTGTCTTAGAGTGGTCGGTTGATAGCGACCCACATAACAGCGACCAGTTTCCTGTTTACTCCCATTTCATTAATCGAGCTACGGTTGGCCGACGACCTTCAAAGTGGCTATTTCACAGAGCCGACTGGGAAGCTTTCCAAGGTCACCTTGAAAGCACGCCCCGCGACCACTTCGATGAATCCGTTATCTCCATAGAAACATTCACTTCGGCAACTATGCAGAGTGCCCAGCGGCACATCCCTTGATCAACGGGAAGGTCAATTCGAGCACCAGTCCCATGGTGGTCCGATAAGTGTCTGGAGGCTATCCGTGCTAGGAAGAGGGCATTCCGTATATTTAACAATAATAGCTGCATGTACAATTTAATAGCTTTTCGCAAAGCACGAGCGCTCGCGCGACGTATTATTGCCGAGGCGAAATGAGACTCGTGGAAATCCTATGTAACCACGTTAAATCGTTCCCCGTCACTGTCTACGGCATGGTCCCGTATTAAGCATTTCTCTGGGAAACACGCCCCAGTTCCTCTCCCCCGTCTTGCAAATGGCAGAACAGGATATCATCGACCCAGAAGAAGTGGCTGACAAGGTAGGGTGTGCCTTGTTCGCACGCTCGGAAAACACACATAACGAGCAATTTTTGAGACACAAGGATCCGTGCGAGGGACGTCATCTTGAGTTTTCCACTACAAACGTCTTCCAGTATAACATACCATTCTCCATTTCTGAATTAACTGCAGCGATCGGCACACTCAAGAGCGTGGCAGAGGGCCCCGACACTCTGCATAATGATATCATAAAACATTTGCCAGATGCTGCTTTAGAAACACTTTTGGAAGTACTAAATGTAATGTGGACATCCGGCACATTTCCACCTTCTTGGCGGGAGGCAATTATTGTGCCCATATATAAACCAAGTAAATCAGGCACGAATCCATTACACTACCGTCCCATCTCACTGACCTGCTCCCTGTGTAAATTGTTTGCAGAAATGGTGAATGTACGATTGATGTGGTTTTTAGAACGTAACAGTCTCCTGACTGTGATGCAGTGTGGATTCCGAAAACACCGTAGTACACTCGACCACATTTTAGCAAACGACTCGGTTGTGCGCTCTGGGATTATGAAACGCCACCATACAGCAGTAATATTTTTTTTCCATCGACGTCACATATGATACGGCGTGGCATCACGGGATCCTGATAAAGCTCCACAATATGGGAAGCAGAGGTCCCATGGGTGTCTTCTTGTCCAATTTTCTGTCTTCCATAACGTTTCGCGTCAGAATAGGAAACACTATCTGGCGCTTTTTCACAAGTTAATGGAGTCCCGCAGGGGAGTGTACTAAGCTTTGCATTGTTTGCTATTTCAATTAATGACGTGGGTACATTGCTGCCAACTTTCGTAGGGAGAGCGCTTTTCGTGGATGATTTCGCCATATGGTCCTCTTCAGGCTCTGTGCACACGGTTGAGAGACAACTCCAGATGGCTGTTCGGAAGGTGCAGGATCGGTGCAACAAAACCGGTTTCGTTATGTCCACATCGAAAACCACCGCTATCCACTTCTGCCGCAAACGCTCCTGTACTGACCCCGTGATTATGCTCAATGGACGCCATATACCATTCAAGCTAGCTGCCAAGTTTCTGAGTGTGTCGATGGATCGCCGACTGACATACACCACTCACATCAACGATTTTACACAAAAATGTGCAAAGCGATTACAGGTAATGCGTACAGTCTCTACATGTTCGTATGGAGTATATAGATATATCTTGCTTCTGAGGTATGATTCGCTCGTGCGTTCTAAAATCGACTATGGATGTTTTATTTATGACGGAGCGTGTACCACAAACAAGCGTCGCCTTGATGTGATCCACAATGCAACTCTTCGCATTTCTACTGGAGCCTTTCGCACCTCACCGGCTGCTAATGTAATGGTAGTAGTAGTCGAGCAACTTCTTGCGCTACGCCGTAAGTTTTTGGGCGCGAGATACGCATGTAATGTCGCACAAGACCGGAACAATTCAGCCTATCGGTAGATATTTTTACAAACATCAAGAGCACGTTACAGGGCTCAGCGTGCATTACCGTTTTCCACTCGTATGTCTTCGATTCTTCGTGAATGTAATATCCGGCCGCGTTCCATATCACGTGTAATCACACCCAGCACTCCCCCTTGGCATGCTGTCCCAGTGAAAACTGACGTGACTTTGACCTGCTCAAAGAAAGGACAGGTAAACCCAAAGGAACTCCGTATGTTAGCATTGGAAACGATACATGAATATCGCGACTTTTCACGCAATTACACAGACGGCTCAAAGTCGGTCTCTGGTGTCGGGTGTGCTTACGTAAGTTGATAAGGTGTTCGATCTTTTTGTTTACCGATGCAACCCTCGATTTTTACTGCCGAACTGTATGTCATTCTGCAAGCCCTCTATTTTATACTGAAAGATCGGTCCACAAAGTGCGTGGTTTTTACAGACCCTCTGAGTAGTCTCCAGGCACTGAACATCCTTCACCAGGATAACCGACTTGTTCGGAAGATTGTGAAAATAGTAAAATCCTTGCATGACATCGGATGAAATATCGTGTTCTGCTGGATTCCTAGCCACGTGGGACTCGCGGGAAACGAAGCTGCTGACATAATCGCCAAAGACGCCATTAGCAATGGCCGTGTGGTCTATCTACGGCTCCCTCCAAAAGATATATAACCTACTATATTGTTGAGTATACGGTCAGAATGGCAACGATCCTGGAATTCGAAGTGTAGTGAGCTCAGTGTTTTAAAACCGACAATAGGAAAATGGCTATCCTCACCGAACCAAACGTCGGGAAGAAGTACTACCCTGGCGATTCAGGTGCTACTGCTTTTCGTTCCAACTGTTGGAAAAAGGACCGTCTTCTATTTCAACACACAGCCCTGGGAATTGCTACTCAGTGCAGTACCGACAGCTCAAACGACAACAACACCAGCGACACCTCGCGAAAACAACCCACGCCTCAGCCGGCAGCGAGTTCGTATGGCTGTGACGGGTGTGGCAAGGTGTTCAAGAGTCGTAAATGGCTGCTTCGACACCGCAAAGTGCACGCGGATAAGAAAGCCTACAGTGGCGGAAGTTGAAACCAGATAACCAGTGACCAGAGTTTCAACACAGAGCAGCCCCTGATCACCCCCATCGGAGAGAAGCCGTACAACTGTGAGCTATGTGATGCAACGTTTATCGCCAGGTGGGATTTGGTTAAACACAGGAAATCACACGCTGGAGAGCGGACGTACACGGATAGAATGTGCTCCAGAGCGTTTCTTCACACGCAAACTTTGTATAAGCACACACAAATCAATACCGTGCGAAGACCTTACACGTGCGATCTATGCGGCAGGACGTATACTGCCAGGAAGGGCTTGGTTCTGCAGGCGAGAACCCCCACCGGGGAGCGACCATACGCGTGTGGAATATGGTCTAGAACGTTTACTGAATCGGGGGTTTGGGTCGACACATGAGAACCCACACCGGGAGCGGCCTTACACATGTGAATCATGTGAAGGGTCGTTTATTATCAAGACACGCTCAGTTAGTCACATGAGAACCTACGCTGGAGAGCGATCGTACTAATGTGAGACATGCGACAGGCATGTCTCACATTTTCACATTTCACATTTTCACATTTTCCTGTCAAGGCCAAGTTAGCTCGTCACAAGAGAACGCAAACCGCAGAGCGCTCTTATACATGTGAGACATGTGACAGATTGTTTATTGTCAAAGCACTCTTAGTTAGTCACATGAGAACCCACAGTGAAGAGCGACCTTACGGGTGCGACACGTGTTGCAAAGCGCACGCTATTAAGGCCAACTTGGTTGGTCACATGAGAATCCACACCGGAGGGGAATCTCACCGTTGTGAGGTGTGAGGCGGGGCGTTCCCTGAGACTGCTCCCTTGGTTAGACACATGGAAGCCTACAATGGTGGGGTGTCCCGCATGTAAGGTGCACGATAGTTATCGCGAAGGGTGAACGGTTCGGCACATGAAAGCTGACACCGGCTGGTTTGGTGACGATTATGACGGGGACTCGCACAGCACCTAACTATGCTGTGCACATGTGGGTGTTGTGGAAGGATATTGTAGAAAATCGAGCGTGGTTATACACTGTGTTTGGAAGTCTGTGATGAGTGGGTGGAGCTGGCTGTCACCATCGCTTGTAATGTTGAAATAAAAGTTGTTTCGCTGCCCTATTCCGATACATTGTGTAGGAAGTACACACCAGGTGGCAGACACTGACGCGCAAAGAGCAACATTGCCAAGTATAATTAGCTCCATCTGGAAATATCCAACGCAAGGTATGACTACGAAGGAAGTCAGGAGCTAAAAAGAAATGCAGGATGCATTTTTCTTCGGAGGCGCAGTCGGGGGCTCTCCCAGTAGGAACCGAATATATTTCCATTTGCACCTCTGAGTTCCCGTGGTGGAATTGCTGGAGATCGAGTGCTGCAAAGATCCCGTGGACTAGTTCAAGGCTGAGGGGCCAGACTAGGGGTGTCTCACACATGCTTCCATCCCTGCGTCTCCATTAAAGTGTCCATCCCATCGCAACATGCATTTCCTTCACCTCGCTCTTCAGCACCAACTTGCTCTTCAATTAGTGGGTAGGATAACTTCACCTTTTCTGCCTGCACGCTCAGTTTTATCGGGATTTAATCGCCCTGGTCGGTTTCATTGTCCTTTTCTCATTCCAAATACATTTTTTTCATATATCCCCTAAAATGAACTCCCAGAGTGGGAAACATACTGCAAGTCGTGAAAACTCGTGAAAATCTAGCGCCCCTGGTGACTTCACTTTTGCGGAAAAATTGTTTTGGATGGTGGACCCGGACCATACTCGTCAAGCGCTTTCCAATGACACCTCTTTCGTGTTCGTGCGATGCTAACATTGGATATCAGAAGGGGGATCTTCAACCGCCCCCCCCCCTCGAGACGGGTTGTGAGGATTTGACCGGAAGGACGGCGCGGGTTAATGTGAACTCATTACTTGGAATAACAGGAATAAGCAAGTTGTTCTTAGAATAAGTTCTCAGTCTCATTAGGTTGGTGCAACTGTGCATCTCAGGAGGCAGAGGTTGGGCTGGGGCCAACTTCTGGTGCAGGCAGAAGATCGAGACAGGAGAGATTGGAGGCAGAAGCTACTTCAGGAGAAGGTTGAGATGTTGAGATGGAGAATCCAGACTGAAAATAAGGACAGACATATACTTCAATGTGCACCTTTGAGTTCACGAACTTATTCCTAAACATCTTACTTTAGACAATTATCTGTACACAAAAAGAACAACAAAGTTTTCCATCTATCAAGATACCACATTAGATTATCAACCCATCATTATGTCTCCAATTGAAGATTAGGCTAGGTTAGCACGCGCCCTGGAGTTGGGGGGGGGGGGGGCGAAATCCGCCCACACCTCCGGTTTTTCGAACATAACTCCAGATTTTACCTGTCAATTTACGCCATTCTTTGCGTACCAGCTCAGAAATGACCGGTGCGTTGTTTAAAGCCAGAAGACGGGAATTGGGCGATTTTTTTTAAAAGTTAGGGGCCGTCAAGGGAAAAATGATCGCAGCGCCAAATAACAAAAATCTGCGCTCATGAGCTTCCGGTATATTGGCAAAAGGGAAGTGTTCTTGGCAACATTGCCGATTTATTTCATGTGTATTGTTATACTATATAGTTTCAAAGACATGTTTGGTGAGTGAGATCAAGTTAGGTCAAGTTCATAACAAGTTAATTAAAACAAACTTGGTCAACTGAAATGTTGACGTAGATGCAAATGACCGTCATGCGATTGATGTCACTTTGCATGTTACTCCCTACATCTCTTGAAAACTACTGCTTGCCATTGTGTACCTCAGCATTTCAATGCTGTATTCATGCACTTCACTCCTTTCTTTGTGGAACCGATTGCGCCGAGCCGCCCAATGGAGCAGTAGGAGGGGCGGCCTGTTCCGGTAACTGGAGCAAGTAAGGACCCGATAAAGCACTGCTATATAGGTGACTTGAGGTTAAATGCCTGGTCCAGCATCTGTATTGCAGCATTAGGAATGTCCAAAACATCATTGATGCCCATTTTGGAACATTTAAACACAATCACAGCGATCCATAACAATGAAAGGTCAAGCCACACAAAACCATTATTTATACATTTAAACTCATTTCACACTGAAAATATTGACCTAAGGTCATTAACTTTGCACACAATAGGCCCTACTCGTCGAGCGTTTTCCGATGACGCCTCTTCTGTTCTCGTGCGACGCTTAGTTTGGATTTTATAGGTGGGTTACGACCCCCCCCCCCCACCCAGAGACTGGGTGTGAGGATCACACGGAACAATTGACACTGCTATATGTGCAGCATGTAAGCAAAGTCGACACACTGGAGCCATCTTTTTCGATTTCGAGGGAGCATATCATACTACCTGGCGCCACGTTATGTTGATGAAGGCGAGGAAGTCTGGAATCTGTGGCCATCTAGGCACTTCCATCCGCAACATTTTTGTTCAACGTTTTTTTTTCGCGTCCGGGTGGGAAACGAGCTATCTGAATGGTTCCAGCAAACCAATGCTGTCCCACAGGGTAGTTTCCTCAACGATACCCTATTCGCCATGATCATTAATGGTATTCACGCTGTTGTACCACCATTCATAGGACGCAAGCTACCTGTGGATGATTTTGCCATCTGGTCTTCTGCCTCGATTACTATAAAAATTTCACGAGAAATACAGCTAGCAGTAAACAAGCTCCAGAGCTGGAGTATTAATAATGGCTTCCGGTTTTCGACCGACAAAAATGCTGCATTCTATTTCTGCCGCCAACGATGCATCCAGGAACTGGATGTTTAGTTGTACGGTGACCCTGTCCCAGTGAGACCAACCGGGAAGTTTCTGGAAGTCCAATTTGACACCTGACATACACCTGACATGCAAACATACAAAGACGTTCGTCTGTCACCTGACATACAAACACCACATCAAGACACTTATATAAGAATGTTTTAAATCTCTGTACCTATTTAAATGTATTGCCAAAATGTCTTACGGCGTGGACCGTGAAACCCTTATGATACTTTACAAGTCATTTCTCCGGTCGACACTAGACTACGCGTGCTACGTGTATGATGGCGCCTGCGCCGGCAACAATCCCACTCTGAATACAGCGCACCACTTAGCACTGCGCATTATTACTGGTAACTTCAGTACCTCACCGGCTGCGAGCCTGACAGCAGAGGCCAATGAACCACCGCTGGCACTGAGGCTTGAAATGTTGGGCCTGCGATTTGCGTGTAGGCTGCGGCGTTTTCCCACGCACCCTACTGACGACGTAGTTTTCTCCCACCGCATTTTGAGACTATGATTTTCTAATGGGCAGAATCAGAGGACATTGACATTATGCACGCGAATGGAGAACCTTTTAAAGAATACTAGAACGACAGTGCGTCGGGTGATGCGAGTACAGCAACTACCAATACCACCCTAGGAAATGAGTTCACCTCCAATTGGTGTGTCCCTACCAAGCATACGCAAGGGTGATATCCCTTCAGGGGTGTCGATTAAAAAACATTGGGGGCGAAGTATCACCGTACTAGACACCCCCTAACGAAAACTCATAGGATTTCGCCCAATATATTTTCGGACCTCAACAGTTCTCATTTTTATTTCACCATGTGCATGGTTATGTTCATTCAGCGTCCTCGCCAATGGGCAAAATCGTCCAGTACCTGATGAAGATACACAAGCAAAAGAGCAGGACACGTCAACAGTACATGTCAACATAAATACTTTGTAGTCATAGCATGCGACTACAGTGTCACAAAGTGGACTCGAGTCCATAGTCATCGCCAACGTATCGTCATCGTCCTAATCATCGTCATCGTCATCGTCATCGTCATCGTCATCGTCATCGTCATCGTCATCGTCATCGTCATCGTCATCGTCATCGTCATCGTCATCGTCATCGTCATCGTCATCGTCATCGTCATCGTCATCGTCATCGTCATCGTCATCGTCATCGTCATCGTCATCGTCATCGTCATCGTCATCGTCATCGTCATCGTCATCGTCATCGTCATCGTCCATGTCAACGCCAACGTCAACGCCAACGTCAACGTCAACGTCCACGTCAACATCAACGTCAACGTCACTGTCACCCGCCCCTCACTCCACACACCAACACTCACAACGGCTTAAATAAGATATTTCTGCGCCCATATGCATGCTAAAACACACCGGCCTCGATGGGGCACCGGAGCACAGCATGCCTGAACTGTGATGACGGTGGGTGAAGGTATTTCATTAGTGCCTAACATTAGGGAGGGAGCTCACCGTCCACTGTGGCCGACCAGTGTCGCGGAGTACATCATCAACTGTGGCAGACCAGGGTCGCTGAGTATACCGTACACTGTGGTGGACCGGGGCCATGTCGCATACATAAAGACATAAAGACATAAAAGATTAGTGCAACTATGGGCCACAAGGGCCCTTCTTGGTTGCACACTCTACACTGAACCAGTTGCCCACCAAATCTGTCAATCAGCCCTCCCTGTAATACTGAAAAGCAAGCCCTCTATTCATATAATGATTGTCTATGCTGTTTTTAAAGATGTTCAGTGTGCTGCTACTGACGATGTTTTCTGGCAGCTGGTTCCAGTGTTCCACTACCCTGTTGGTGAAGAAAGTTTGCCTGAACCTTGTTCTGTTGTGGTTAATTTTAATTTTGAATTTATGACCTCTAATCGCATCATTTCTGTTAAATTCAAAGATTTCCCCAAGGTATCCCCTATCCAGACCATTGACAAATTTAAAGACCTCGATGAGATCTCCTCTCAGCCTTCTATATCTAAGTGAAAACATATTCAATTTCTTCAATCTTTCCTCATATGCCAGGTTGCTTATGCCATTAACCATTTTTGTAGCCCTCTTTTGTACTCTCTCTAAAAGCCAACAATCTTTTTCGTAGCTAGGAGACCAAGCTTGGATGCAGTATTCCAAATGTGGCCTGGCGTATGCACAGTAAAGCTTCCTGATCACTTCCTCACTTCTGTATGATATATTCCTATTTATTTCCCCGAGCATTCTCAGTGCCTTCTTCCTGGCTTCCTTGGTCTGTTCTGATGCCCCCAGTTTTGTGTTTAGAATAACACCTAAATCCTTCTCCTGTTGAGTCACTGATAGCACTTGGCCATCCATGAAGTATGGAGCCTTCATATGCTGCTTACCTACATGCATGATTTTGCACTTATCAAAATTAAATTTCATTTGCCATTCTTCGGACCACTTCACAAGTTCGTCTAAGTCTTTTTGCAGCGAGCTTTGCTCATCCTGACCTGTTATTGCCCTAAAGACCTTCAAATCATCCGCAAATTTCAAAACTTTACTGCTTAGGCCACTTTCAATGTTATTTACAAATATAATGAACAGTAATGGCCCTAGTACTGACCCCTGGGGGACTCCACTAAGAACATTTTGCCATGATGACTTTGTACCATTTAGCATCACTCTTTGCTGTCTATCTGAAAGCCACAACTCTATCCATTTTAAGATGCTACCTGCAATACCATGGGACTGAAGCTGTATCATTAACCGTTTATGTGGTACCTTGTCAAAGGCCTTACTAAAGTCAAGATATGCTACATCAACCTGATTTCCCTGATCAAATTGTCCTGTGGCGAAGTTCAAAAAGTCCAAGAGGTTTGTGAGACACGATCGTCCTTCTCTAAACCCATGTTGAGTATCTTGAATCAATCTGCTACCTTCCAGATAACTAATTATTCTATCCTTGATAATTGATTCGAGTACCTTGCAGACTAGGGATGTGAGACTTATTGGCCTATAGTTTTCAACTTTCCCTCTTTCTCCTTTCTTGAAAATAGGAACTACATTTGCCCTTTTCCAATCGGTTGGAATTTCATTATGTGAAACTGATCTACAAAATATTATACTAAGTGGAAATGCCAGTTCCTTTTCAGTTTCCCGCAACACCCTAGCATAAATGTCATCAGGTCCTGCTGCCTTATTTGGCTTTATTTTCCTGATATGATTGTAAACAACATCACTATCAATGAAATCAACATCATTTGTGAGATCCCATGTCACTGAACTATGGTGTACGGTCGGCAGATTGGTCATATCTTCCAATGTAAACACTGATTTGAACTGCTTGCTCAGCTCCTCAACCATCTCACTATCCTCACCCAATGTAGTCCCGTTTACTTCCAGTGGACCAATTGTGCTAGAAACTTTACCCAGCTTGTAGAAACTAAAGAACTTTTTACTGTCCCCATTACAGTTTCTAGCTAAATCCAGTTCTTTTGCTCGCTTTGCTGCTCTGGTTTTTTGCTTCACAGTGTCTCTAGCTTTTCGATACGCCTTTAAATTAACGACATTTGAGGCTTCTTTAAAAACTCTAAATGCAGTTTTCTTAGCCTTAATTGCTTTTATCACGTCTGGTGTAAGCCATGCTGGCTTTCCTACCCTTCTTTTGCGTGTTTGCTTTTGGGGGACATGTCTAATCTGAGTTTCCTTCAGGTAAGATTTGAACTTTTCCCACATTTCACAGGCATTTAAATTTGATAATTCTTCTTCCCATCTGATGGCACTTAAAGCCGCTCTCATGCAGTTAAAGTCTGCTCTGTTGAAATTTGGAACCTTTACCAAATTATCCTTGATAATTTCCCCTACATGTGCCTTGAATCTAACTATGTTATGGTCACTTTTTCCCAGAGTTTCGCCTACAGTCAAGTCTTGAACCAAGTCACTTAAATCCGAGAATACAAGGTCCAAGAATGAGCCATGCCTGGTGGGTTCCGATACAAACTGGTGTAAGAACAGGTCCTCTTCAAGGCATTTCCTAAACATTTTGCATGATGGGGAGCCAACACCAGCATTTTCACAACCTTTTAGATTAAAGTCACCGAGAATAAGGCACTTCCTCTTAAAGTTTCTACTGATTTCCTCACAAATCACCTTGTGAAGCTCCAGTTGCTGAGAATGTGGCAGGGTTCCTGATCGGTAGAAAGCTACTACTAGGGCCTACTAGGGCCTACATACCTACTAGGGCCGCGAAGCATAGCGTTCACTGCGGCGTATCATGGTCGTTAGGTACATAATCTACTGTGGTGGATCACGGTCACGGAGCAAACCGTCCACTGTGGCGGATCAGGGTCGCAGAGCACATCGTCCACTGCGGCGGATCATAGCCATTAACAGGTCAATTTATGTCATGCTATGATAGTGGCGTACCTTGGATTTGCGAGAGGGGTGGGGCCAAACTGAATTTGCAAGTGTCCAGCTACCCCCATTAATAAAGTCCTCGGATTTTCACCAATATTTTCGTTCAAGGGGTTCTTTCTATTTCTGCTATAGAATAGTTAGTGACCAAATTAACTGTCCTAGGAGGGGCCAAATATACCACCATTATTTTTGAATGACCGAATTTCAACCCTAACTCGCCACGTCCTGTTTGATGATTTTTTTTGGTATCTCTTGCAAAGGCACCTCACACTGCTGAAATTGCACCTGAACAAATCCCACAAAAAATTAAAATTTCCCAATATCAGGCATTCCAAGTAATAACGTCCGGTCACCAAAACGCCTACATTCGTGCTCGTGTACGCCTTGCGCAGTCGCCGCCTTCGCCACTCTACGTGCGCTTCTCCAATTTCTGCTAGGCCTCCCACGTTTTGTTAATTACTGTCACATGATAGTCTCGTGAGGCGGGACACACGACCGAGTGGTTAAGGTGTCGGGCTATGGGTTCGACACTCGCGCCTCTCAGGACATTTCACAACCACGCGGCCCACCAGCGAAACAGTGTGGGCGATGCCATTAGCCGTGAATGTGCATCATGTGTGTCGTGAACCACCCGATAAACAATTAACACATGATAGTCTTGTGCCATATTTGACATGTGGAATGCCTGATATGGCACTTCGCTGGAAAAACATGGGCAAATTCGATTGGATGTAATATTTATCTTTTTCCCACATTTTCTCGTGGTTATGAAATCCGAAGATACACTGAGCTTTGATCCACCTCATCTCTTTGGTTAAATAAGCTCCCAGATTGGCCACCGAGTCAAAACCCTAGCTAGGCTTTCGTATTTTTTTACCCTTGTATTTTTCTTCTTCTATGGATATACTTTAGGGGTCCAGTCAATTTTCTGTCAGGAACCCGGACCATGTTGGAGACCCGGCTTAATTTCTTACAGCTTCGTTGCTTTTTATACACCGATATTGTTTAGGTATCGTCTCGTTTTCGAAGTCGTCGATGTGCTTATTTATTGCCCGGTCTTTTTATTCCTTGTTTGCCATCAATATTCAGTCAATTGTATGCAATCAATTCCGATCACACGACCAAAGATCGTGGGATAGAGGAAGCAACAATAACTTGCATGCAATCAAGCTACCCTGAGGTCCTTGGGAGTCGTGTCTTCGTAGGTCCAGACAAGAGGTCATGCTTTCCAGGATACGCATCGGGCACACTTGTTCTACCCATCAGTACCTCCTGTTTGTGAAGGAGAGAATGCGGTGCCCCCGCTGTCCGGAAACACTGACTGCGTCACGTGCTTCTGACGTCCCAGCACTTCGCACCAGGGCACCGATTGTTCTATGAAGGGACGCGGATCGTTTGACATATGAAGATATCCTGGGAAACACCTCAAAACGTAGGTATTCCGGAAACTTGTCCCCTTAGTTGTTGTCGATTGGGTTTTAAACCACGTATGCATTCAGTAGGACCTGACTAGCTGTGTTGTCAAAGAATCGCAAATAGCGCATCATCGGTCAGGCCGTGCGGAGGTGCACTGCCTGTGGCGGTTCCCCGATGGTCACACCGGCACCCGAGGACATCCCCACCGATGGCGTGGAATTATGGCATGGCTTGAACACGTTGGCATGGCAACCCCCGTCACCCAACAGGGGATTGTCCTAGTTTCCCATTGGCCGCGACGACGTGCCGTTGTTCCCCGGCCAACGATACCTTAGCGGCCCGTCTGAGATGACGCAAAAACGGCCCATTATGCTACCCCACGCAGGAACATTCTGGTGTTCTCCCAGAATATTCCGCAGGTGTTTGCCAGCATCCGTTGAGACTTGGCGGCGCCAATTATTCTGGGACTGCAGCTGGCGGCGGTGAAGGGTACCACATGGTGCGGCCACCATCTGCCGGCGACCCCCTCCCCCACACTGGCAGCTGTCACATCGCCAGGCCGCCATCCACCTACCTCATGGAACAGAATGTCACAAAAAACGCGCCATGCTGCAGCCAATGACGCCAGCCATATTGCGTGCATATCACTGGCTATCACATGGCTGGCGCCACGTGACAGCCAGTGACGCGAGCCATATTGCGTGCAGCAATCAATCCAGTAGCGGGGTGACACCCACCTTACTCTGTTGGGGGCACAACCTCCCAGTGGCCGCTGTGGCCGTCTATCCAGTGTCGGTGTGACGCGCCACCCTGCCATGGTGGGGGCACGTCCTCCCAGTGGCCGCTGTGGCCGTCTATCCAGTGTCGGTGTGACGCGCCACCCTGCCATGGTGGGGGCACGTCCTCCCAGTGGCCGCTGTGTCCGTCTATCCAGTGTCGGTGTGACGCGCCACCCTGCCATGGTGGGGGCACGTCCTCCCAGTGACCGCTGTGGCCGTCCCTCTAGTGTCGATGTGACGCGCCACCCTGCCATGGTGGGGGCACGTCCTCCCAGTGGCCGCTGTGGCCGTCCCTCCAATGGCGGGGTGACGCGCCACCCTGCCATGGTGGGGGCACAGCCTCCCAGTGGCCGCTGTGTCCGTCTATCCAGTGTCGGTGTGACGCGCCACCCTGCCATGGTGGGGGCACGTCCTCCCAGTGGCCGCTGTGGCCGTCTATCCAGTGTCGGTGTGACGCGCCACCCTGCCATGGTGGGGGCACGTCCTCCCAGTGGCCGCTGTGGCCGTCCCTCCAGTGTCGGTGTGACGCGCCACCCTGCCATGGTGGGGGCACGTCCTCCCAGTGGCCGCTGTGGCCGTCTATCCAGTGTCGGTGTGACGCGCCACCCTGCCATGGTGGGGGCACGTCCTCCCAGTGGCCGCTGTGGCCGTCTATCCAGTGTCGGTGTGACGCGCCACCCTGCCATGGTGGGGGCACGTCCTCCCAGTGACCGCTGTGGCCGTCTATCCAGTGGCGGGGTGACGCGCCACCCTGCCATGGTGGGGGCACGTCCTCCCAGTGGCCGCTGTGGCCGTCTATCCAGTGTCGGTGTGACGCGCCACCCTACCATGGTGGGGGCACGTCCTCCCAGTGGCCGCTGTGGCCGTCCCTCCAGTGGCGGGGTGACGCGCCACCCTGCCATGGTGGGGGCACGTCCCTCCAGTGTCGGGGTGACGCGCCACCCTGCCATGGTGGGGGCACGTCCTCCCAGTGGCCGCTGTGGCCGTCCCTCCAGTGGCGGGGTGACGCGCCACCCTGCCATGGTGGGGGCACGTCCTCCCAGTGGCCGCTGTGGCCGTCTATCCAGTGTCGGTGTGACGCGCCACCCTGCCATGGTGGGGGCACGTCCTCCCAGTGGCCGCTGTGGCCGTCCCTCCAGTGGCGGTGTGACGCGCCACCCTGCCATGGTGGGGGCACGTCCTCCCAGTGGCCGCTGTGGCCGTCCCTCCAGTGGCGGGGTGACGCGCCACCCTGCCATGGTGGGGGCACGTCCTCCCAGTGGCCGCTGTGGCCGTCCCTCCAGTGTCGGGGTGACGCGCCACCCTGCCATGGTGGGGGCACGTCCTCCCAGTGACCGCTGTGGCCGTCCCTCCAGTGGCGGTGTGACGCGCCACCCTGCCATGGTGGGGGCACGTCCTCCCAGTGGCCGCTGTGGCCGTCTATCCAGTGTCGGTGTGACGCGCCACCCTGCCATGGTGGGGGCACGTCCTCCCAGTGGCCGCTGTGGCCGTCCCGGACGCTCCTCCCAGTGGCGCTGTGGCCGTCCCTCCAGTGTCGGTGTGACGCGCCACCCTGCCATGGTGGGGGCACGTCCTCCCAGTGGCCGCTGTGGCCGTCTATCCAGTGTCGGTGTGACGCGCCACCCTGCCATGGTGGGGGCACGTCCTCCCAGTGGCCGCTGTGGCCGTCCCTCCAGTGTCGGTGTGACGCGCCACCCTGCCATGGTGGGGGCACGTCCTCCCAGTGGCCGCTGTGGCCGTCTCTCCAGTGGCGGTGTGACGCGCCACCCTGCCATGGTGGGGGCACGTCCTCCCAGTGGCCGCTGTGTCCGTCCCTCCAGTGTCGGTGTGACGCGCCACCCTGCCATGGTGGGGGCACGTCCTCCCAGTGACCGCTGTGTCCGTCTATCCAGCGTCGGTGTGACGCGCCACCCTGCCATGGTGGGGGCACGTCCTCCCAGTGGCCGCTGTGGCCGTCCCTCCAATGGCGGGGTGACGCGCCACCCTGCCATGGTGGGGGCACGTCCTCCCAGTGGCCGCTGTGGCCGTCCCTCTAGTGTCGGTGTGACGCGCCACCCTGCCATGGTGGGGGCACGTCCTCCCAGTGGCCGCTGTGCCGTCCCTCCAGTGTCGGTGTGACGCCCACCCCGCCATGGTGGGGCACGCTCCCAGTGGCCGCTGTGTCCGTTATCCAGTGTCGGTGTGACGCGCCACCCTGCCATGGTGGGGGCACGTCCTCCCAGTGGCCGCTGTGGCCGTCCCTCCAATGGCGGGGTGACGCGCCACCCTGCCATGGTGGGGGCACGTCCTCCCAGTGGCCGCTGTGGCCGTCTATCCAGTGTCGGTGTGACGCGCCACCCTGCCATGGTGGGGGCACGTCCTCCCAGTGGCCGCTGTGGCCGTCCCTCCAGTGTCGGTGTGACGCGCCACCCTGCCATGGTGGGGGCACGTCCTCCCAGTGGCCGCTGTGTCCGTCCCTCTAGTGTCGGTGTGACGCGCCACCCTGCCATGGTGGGGGCACGTCCTCCCAGTGGCCGCTGTGGCCGTCCCTCCAGTGTCGGTGTGACGCGCCACCCTGCCATAGTGGGGGCACGTCCTCCCAGTTACCGCTGTGGCCGTCCCTCCAATAGCGGAGTGACGCGCCATTATGCCTCTGCTCCTGTGAGGGCCGTCTGGCGCCGTCCCAGCCAGGGCTCTGCCCTGTAGTCGGACGACCGCCATTGCTCCCGGAATGTGAAGGTCGTCTGACACCGCCGCGGTCGTCACCCGAGCCGGCTGGTGGTGGGCCCTGTCACCGCCCCGGCACCGCCGACAGATGGGACTCCAGCCGAGACGAAAATAATAACCAAATAACAGGAAAACAAGACGAAATGAAAGGGTCAGGCAGATGAAAACCGAGACCTATTGGTATTGGGTCTGTGAGAGGTTCTCTTTGAGCTGTGTGGTGTTCGGTCCATGACGTGTTGTTTGTGACTGGGTGAGGTGACTGGTCCGTGAGGGGCTATCTGTGGCCAGGTGTAGTGTCTGATCGGGGACCAGCTGTGCTGTCTGGTCTGTGACCAGGTGTGGTGTCGGGTCTGTGACCAGCTGTGGTGTCGGGTCTGTGGCCAGGTATGGTGTCGGGTCTGTGGCCAGGTGTGGTGTCTGGTCTGTGACCAGGTTTAGTATCGGGTCTGTGGCCAGGTGTGGTGGATAGTCTGTGGCCAGGTGTGGGGTCGGGTCTGTGACCAGGTGTGGTGTCGGGTCTGTGGCCAGGTGTGGTGTCGGGTCTGTGGCCAGGTGTGGTGTCGGGTCTGTGGCCAGGTGTGGTGTCGGGTCTGTGGCCAGGTGTGGTGTCGGGTCTGTGGCCAGGTGTGGTGTCTGGTCTGTGACCAGGTGTGGTGTCTGGTCTGTGACCAGGTGTGGTGTCGGGTCTGTGTCCAGGTGTGGTGTCGGGTCTGTGACCAGGTGTGGTGTCGGGTCTGTGACCAGGTGTGGTGTCGGGTCTGTGGCCAGGTGTGGTGTCTGGTCTGTGACCAGGTGTGGTGTCGGGTCTGTGGCCAGGTGTGGTGTCGGATCTGTGGCCAGGTGTGGTGTCGGATCTGTGACCAGGTGTGGTGTCGGGTCTGTGACCAGGTGTGGTGTCTGGTCTGTGACCAGGTGTGGTGTCTGGTCTGTGACCAGGTGTGGTATCGGTTATGTGGCCAGGTGTGGTGTCTGGTCTGTGACCAGGTGTGGTGTCGGGTCTGTGACCACGTGTGGTGTCGGGTCTGTGGCCAGGTGTGGTGTCGGGTCTGTGGCCAGGTGTGGTGTCGGGTCTGTGGCCAGGTGTGGTGTCGGGTCTGTGACCAGGTGTGGTGTCTGGTCTGTGGCCAGGTGTGGTGTCTGGTCTGTGACCAGGTGTGGTGTCGGGTCTGTGGCCAGGTGTGGTGTCGGGTCTGTGACCAGGTGTGGTGTCGGGTCTGTGGCCAGGTGTGGTGTCGGGTCTGTGACCAGGTGTGGTGTCTGGTCTGTGGCCAGGTGTGGTGTCTGGTCTGTGGCCAGGTGTGGTGTCGGGTCTGTGACCAGGTGTGGTGTCTGGTCTGTGGCCAGGTGTGGTGTCGGGTCTGTGACCAGGTGTGGTGTCGGGTCTGTGACCAGGTGTGGTGTCGGGTCTGTGGCCAGGTGTGGTGTCGGGTCTGTGGCCAGGTGTGGTGTCGGGTCTGTGACCAGGTGTGGTGTCGGGTCTGTGGCCAGGTGTGGTGTCGGGTCTGTGACCAGGTGTGGTGTCGGGTCTGTGGCCAGGTGTGGTGTCGGGTCTGTGACCAGGTGTGGTGTCGGGTCTGTGACAGTGTGGTGCAGGGTCTGTGGCCAGGTGTGGTGTCGGGTCTGTGGCCAGGTGTGGTGTCGGGTCTGTGAGCCAGTGTGGTGTCGGGTCTGTGGCCAGGTGTGGTGTCTGGTGATTGGATTGATGAGACCCGCTCTTGCCAGGCTTCAGGATCGGTATTATTGTTGCTTCTCGCCATGAGGGAGGAAAGTCTCCTCTTTCCCATAACCCGTTGAAAAGTTAAAGTAATACGTGGAGCGCACTAGGAGGCAGGTGTTTCAGCATGTTGTGCACGTCATCAGGGTCGGTTCACCTGCCGCCAGAGGGTCCTGGCGGCAGGTGCGGAACAAATTGTCAGTGGACGTTGGTTCAAGCTGATGGCAGCAACAACTTGCAGACAAGTTTGCAAAACTAATTCATGTACAGGTATGCTATGGTGTATAGCTGAAAGAATACCGCTGGCAACGGTTCAGTCTGAATATCCCTTCGAAATGTGGATTAAATTTGGTAACACTAAGATTTGGACTAAGATTACAGATACCAATTAGTGCCGCTCAGTTGCAGGTTCTGCAACCGGGCATGTTTGATGTGGTGGGCGCGTGCGGAAATATCAATTTGTTGGTGAACGCCCGGCAGGACCGCTTCGCAACACGGCTCAGGTCGGGAGAATCGGTTGTGTCGCTCGACGTGGGGACTTCGGGTCATACGTTCGTTTGAAGGCGAGGGTCGATATGCTTTGCTCGGCTGGTGGTGTCTTGTCGGTTGTTCTGGGCCAGGTCAGGTGCTAGCTGTCGGCCGGATGGTGGTCGGTTTTGACAGGTCTTATAGTAACTTAAAATTTTCTTTCTGTTGGGGTAGTTATTACTGTTTTTTTTACTAGTTTTTTCTTTTTTTTTTGCAGGTGTGGTGTCGGGTCTGTGGCCAGGTGTGGTGTCGGGTCTGTGGCCAGGTGTGGTGTCGGGTCTGTGACCAGGTGTGGTGTCTGGTCTGTGGCCAGGTGTGGTGTCTGGTCTGTGACCAGGTGTGGTGTCGGGTCTGTGGCCAGGTGTGGTGTCGGGTCTGTGACCAGGTGTGGTGTCTGGTCTGTGGCCAGGTGTGGTGTCGGGTCTGTGACCAGGTGTGGTGTCTGGTCTGTGGCCAGGTGTGGTGTCTGGTCTGTGGCCAGGTGTGGTGTCGGGTCTGTGACCAGGTGTGGTGTCTGGTCTGTGGCCAGGTGTGGTGTCGGGTCTGTGACCAGGTGTGGTGTCGGGTCTGTGACCAGGTGTGGTGTCGGGTCTGTGGCCAGGTGTGGTGTCGGGTCTGTGGCCAGGTGTGGTGTCGGGTCTGTGACCAGGTGTGGTGTCGGGTCTGTGGCCAGGTGTGGTGTCGGATCTGTGACCAGGTGTGGTGTCGGGTCTGTGGCCAGGTGTGGTGTCGGGTCTGTGGCCAGGTGTGGTGTCGGGTCTGTGAGCACGTGTGGTGCAGGGTCTGTGGCCAGGTGTGGTGTCGGGTCTGTGGCCAGGTGTGGTGTCGGGTCTGTGAGCACGTGTGGTGTCGGGTCTGTGGCCAGGTGTGGTGTCTGGTGATTGGATTGGATGAGACCCGCTCTTGCCAGGCTTCAGGATCGGTATTATTGTTGCTTCTCGCCATGAGGGAGGAAAGTCTCCTCTTTCCCATAACCCGTTGAAAAGTTCAAGTAATACGTGGAGCGCACTAGGAGGCAGGTGTTTCAGCATGTTGTGCACGTCATCAGGGTCGGTTCCGTGAACCTGCCGCCAGAGGGTCCTGGCGGCAGGTGCACGGAACAAATTGTCAGTGGACGTTGGTTCAAGCTGATGCGAGCAGCAACAACTTGCAGACAAGTTTGCAAAACTAATTCATGTACAGGTATGCTATGGTGTATAGCTGAAAGAATACCGCTGTGCGCAACGGTGTCAGTCTGAATATCCCTTCGAAATGTGGATTAAATGTTGGTAAACACTAAGATTTGGACTAAGATTACAGATACCAATTAGTGCCGCTCAGTTGCAGGTTCTGCAACCGGGCATGTTTGATGTGGTGGGCGCGTGCGCGAAATATCCAATTCTGTTGGTGACACCGCCCCGGGCAGGACCCGCTTCGCAACACGGCTCGAGGTCGGGGGAGAAATCGGTGTGTGTCCCGCTCGACGTGGGGGACTTCCGGGGGTCCCATCACGTTCCGGATTGCTGGCGAAGGCGGAGGGGTCGCGATATGGCTTTGGCTCCCGGGCTCCGGGCTCGAGGTGACTTGCTCTCGTCGGGTTGTACGTCCCTGGGCCCCCAGGTCAGGTGCTCCAGGCTGTACCGGGACCCCGGATGGTGGTCGGGTTATTGGTGCAGCCACCAGGGGTTGCTTATAGTCAAACTGTAACGAGAGCGAGTACAAGAGACAGCTCGCTCCCGGAGGTGTGTCCAGCTTGTCTTCCGAAGCTTACCTAACTGCTCGTCGTCGGGGGTCAGTTATATATACTGGTTCGTGTCAATTGCGTTCACTTGTGGCAGAGGGGAGGGGGTAGAGCATTATATTAGTTGTCGCTTAGTTCAATCGTGGTGGATTACGGTGCTGGCTCGGAGTGACCAATTGGATCTTTTCTTGTGCAATAGCGTCCTGCAAGGGGCGGGGTGCGCTAGAAGGAACAATGACTGCGTCGTATTGCCACGCATTGCTCGAAATAAAAGCTGGTTTTCCGATGAGGCACTTTGCAGTAAATGGCAATCAAATGCATTAATTTGGCAGCAAATGGCATTAAAATGCATAAAACCGAGGCGGCACAACAGAATGGTTACTACCTAACGCCGGGCGATGGGTCAGTGTGTGTGTTAGTGCGCAGTTGCCCAAAATCCCCTTTGCCACTTTAGGTGATGAAGCTTTTGATAAGAAATCCGAACTGCCGAGGGTGGCAAACAGAATCGTTACTACAAGCGATGACGTGGCCATGGCAAGCTGCTGATGAAGTCTTTTTCCGGCACAGAAACGCACGGCGCGACTCGACATCGGAGGGCTAACAGCTACACTGTGACCAGCTGTGATGTTCGGTGCTTGAGGGCTTGTTTGTGTCGACGAGTGGTGTTGGACCTGTGACCAGGTGTGGCGTCCATCCTGCGAGTGGTTGTCTGTGACTTGTGCGGTGACGGTTCTGTGAGGCTTACGTCTGACCACATGAGGTGTCGGACGTGGTGTGGTGTCGGATATGTGATTGGTGTGGTATTCGGTCTGTGTGGTGTTGTCTATGACCAGGTATGGTGTCGGATCTGTGACCAGGAGCTGTGTTGGATTCGTGACCAGGAGCGGTGTTGGATTTGCGACTAGCTGTTGTGTCGTGTGGGGTCTGCGGGGAGTTATCTATGACCAGCTTTAGTGTCGGATCTGTGACCAGGTTTAGTGTCGGGTCTGTGACCAGGTTTAGTGTCGGATCTGTGACCAGGAGCGGTGTCAGATCTGTGATCTGTGTGGTGTCGGATATGTGACCAGGTGTGGTGTCAGATCTGTGATCTGTGTGGTGTCGGATCTGTGACCAGGTGTGGTGTCGGATCTGTGACCAGGTGTGGTGTCTGGTATGTGACCAGGTGTGGTGTCGGATCTGTGACCAGGTGTGGTGTCGGATCTGTGACCAGGTGTGGTGTCGGATCTGTGACCAGGTGTGGTGTCGGATCTGTGACCAGGTGTGATGTCTGTGACCAGGTGTTGTGTCGGATCTGTGATCTGTGTGGTGTCGGATCTGTGACCAGGTGTGGTGTCGGATCTGTGACCAGGTGTGGTGTCTGGTATGTGACCAGGTGTGGTGTCGGATCTGTGACCAGGTGTGTGTGTCGGATCTGTGACCAGGTGTGGTGTCGGATCTGTGACCAGGTGTGGTGTCGGATCTGTGACCAGGTGTGGTGTGTGTGACCAAGTGTGGTGTCGGATCTGTGACCAGGTGTTGTGTCGGATCTGTGACCAGTTGTGGTGTCGGATCTCTGAGTAGCTGCCGGAGGTGAAGACTGTGTGGATGAGCATAAGGCGCCACCTTGTCCCGCAGTACACGTGTGTCCGGTGGTTATGGGGATGTGAGTGCTCCCCGTTACCCTGTTTCGTTGTACTGTTGTGTCCGGTGTTTGAGGAGTTGAATATACGGTTTCACCCTATCCCGCGATACAGCTGTGTTCGGTGCTTGTGGAGATGTGAGTATGCCCCGTAATCCTGTTCCACTATATAGGTGTGCCCGGTGGCTGTATTGCATTCCAGTATCGCATCTGCAAAGTTTTTGTTTGACCTTGGTGACGAGGCGCCGAATTCCATATCGAGAACATGTTTTATGTTGCTTAAGTTCAGAAACGTTGCGAAACACGGATCAATATCCCTTTTCACACTGCTTACTACGGCTGGTTCATTCCACAATATTCATGCCTTTACTAGTAGAGCACTGGTATTAGTATTAGGTATTAGGTATTAGGTATTAGGTATTAGGTGTAATATGATCGGTTGCATCGGCGTGGCATAGTCACATACATCCATCTGTACATCTTGGTGTTGCATTTGTACGCAGAGGAGCGCGGTTGTTCGCATTGGACAAGTAGCACACATAACAACGATTCTGTCGGCCTAGTAGTCCTTAGTCACGGTAGCGAGTAAAGGGCGGCTGGCTTTCGGAGGTGTGTCAAGCATATCTCGCCAAGCTTACCTAGCTACTGGTCGTCGGGGGTCCAGAATATACATGGCTTGCGCACACCGTGCGCAAACCATGTATATTCAGCACTTGCGCACATGATGTGGGAACACAAGAGGGCAAGCCGTGGAGGTCGAAGCTGTTTGTGATGCGAAAGATAGAGCCTGGACTGGTTTGTTGGGAAAATACACATAATGAGAGTCACCTTTGGAAGTTTTTTTCCCGGATGACAGGTGGGTGCTGGCTCGGATCGGATGCAGTAGAGTGCTGGTGTAAATACCAAATGATGACATAAATCGAGTGAAACCCGGGTGCCACGCTGAAAATGTATACATGTTGGCGGGCTGAGGCTGAGTCAGAGTGACGCAGAAATAAACACGCCTCGGTCGGGGTCACATTGACCAAGGTCTAGCGCGCGGACCGGCTGGCAAGTAAACAGAGTCGTGAATAAACAGTTCCGACATGCATAAGCAACCCCGTCCAGTGGGCGCCGATAATTGCGCTTGAATGAAGAACAGGCTGTCGCGTATCGGAACATGAAACACTGAGCATAGTACCGGACGGCACTGCATGGCTAACCGCTACACCGGCCGTGAAACGAACTTCGTGAAAGGTTGGTGGAGAACAGCGCGAAGTCGATGACAACCGCTACAGCGCTGTGCGTTTTCCAGCTGCGGGGAGTCCTGGGCCCAGGTTTCCCCCTAGCTGCGGCTCTGTCGATGGGCCCCTGGATAAGCATCCACGAGCGGTGTCCGCAACGACATTGGTATTTGAACGTCGACGAGTGTGCGCCGTTGTGACGTCATCAGTGCGACTGCGGCCGAGTTTGGGCCGTCGAGCCGCTGCCGGCCGCGGCCGCCAGGTGACGCAGCAGACAACACCGCCGGCGGTCACAGGTCACGGGCCGACGCATGGCTGTCGCTGCTGCGGCTTCGAGGCTGTTGGAGAGCGAAGTTGTTGGTGGGTGTAGGACTTCCCGTCGAGTGGTGAAGAATGAGTACGGTGGTAGCGGTAGTTCTAGTTCTACGGGTCCGGTGGTTCTCGGCGGGTTGGCTTGGCATTGACGCATGACGCACCACAGGCCACAGGCCGACGCATGGTTGTCTCAGACAGTGCGCAGCCCGACTGAAGGACCTGTAACACATCGAAAATGAGACTTTAATAAACATCTACGCAGGCAGATACACACTCTTAGATAGACACACCGCACCTAGGAAGATGATTTTTATGTCATTTTTACTGAAAAAGCAGTACCCATGGGCGCTTCGCTCCTTGCTATAACACGAGAACTGTAACGGCTGTGGGCGAATTGCCTTCCAATCATTCGTAAATATCTCAAGATTTCACCGGTCGGCATACGCCATGTGTTGTGTACCTGGCTCAAAATATACGGCGAGTCGCTTAAAGCAAGAAAAACGGAAGTCGATTGGAAATTTATCGAGTTAGAAAAGTCGAAGCATTTCGCAGCGCCAGACCACACGCATCGCCGCTGATGCGCTTCCTGTATGTCGGTAAAAGGGAAGTGGCCTTAGGAATACTAGCGACTTGTGTGATGTAAGTTGTGTACCTGGGTGTAGTACGGGTGGAGAGTGGAGAGTGGGGGTGGGGCACAATACGTGAAGATAACTGACGGGCACGATTTGATTTGGTGATACCACATACGTGCTGTGTTAAAAGTTTAAATTATTGGTGGGGGAGGGAGTGCCCTCCCAATAGCATACAAAGGTACCCTAATGTTTAGGTTAATGCCTTCGGGGTCAAATGAGGTCGAGATCGGCAGGCATACCGTGCCGCTGCGCCGCCGCACCTACGAAGTGCGAACCAAGTAGCCAGTATAACAACCAAGTGCCTATATATCAAGTACCGAGCACCAAGTGTATACCGTCATGATGCTGAACGGAAAGTGGGCGGCGGGGCGGTGGACTATGGAGCCCCCAACCCCCAGCCCACCGCTACCAAAGGAGTTATGATTTTTGCATAGGGTGCGCTTATCAATGTTTAACACTCAAGATTTAATTCGAATATCGTCGCTCATTTATGAGACGTCGACAAACAGGAGGGATTGGCGGATTCCCCATCAGGTGCGTGTGCTAACCCAGTGCCTCCCATGAAGAGAGGTGGAAAAACGTCTTAAATATTATGTTATTGCTATAATATTTTATATATTATGTCATAATATGTTATAATTTATTTTCTATGTACCAGCGATGCCTTAATCCACTGGAGATTATAAACGTGTTAATACTGTACCGCCCCGGTAGCTCAGTTGGTTAGAGCGCTGGCCTGCACTGGTCTCCCCTGTCCTGGCAACACAGGGTTCGGGTCGCTCCGCACGCTCGCATTTAGCCCCCGGCCGGGAGTGTCAGTTGGCAGCTGGCCCGACAGGGCCGGGGACGAGCTATCGGGCGGCCGTGTCGGTGTATTGACGGCACGTTAAGCTTTCGATCAAAATTATGCCGTTGAACTGGAATTCGTGGATCGGGTAGTGGGGCCAGGGTTCACGCAACAAGCTCTGGTTAGCAATAGAACCCTGGTTCCTAAAGTCGCCCCAGCAACAACTCAGACTAAATTTATTTTAAAAAAATATAAAATAAATGAATAAAAAATGAAATACTTAAGATGCGCTGGAAACTTATAGCTATAGTAAACACGTATGTTCACATCTTCATATTAAATTTAAGCAGTTGAATCACTGGTCTCAAACATTGACCAATGGCCAGTATAAAATCCAAGTGGCATAAATCGCCAAATATTGCGATTGAGTCTCAAAACAAGCGCAGGGTATGATTGGAATTTGCACTTGGAATCAAAACCACTTTTGCGGAGTGGAGGTCACTTGCGGACTACGTCGGCGCTACATTTCACACAAAATGCCCAGTGATTGGTGAAACTAAGCGAATGCCTGCGACACTATGTGATGGTGGTAATTACTCACAAACTTAGGTAGGTAAGAGAGATCGCAAACGCAAGGATCGAAAGTCAACAAGGAAGTATACTCAGGACGAATGGGCTCCCATGCCTGATTACACGCGGCAGAACCCCAGTAGACTTCCGGTAGAATAGTGACGTTAGCAGGGTTAAGTAGGATCTGACAGAACCGAGCAGAATTGAGCACAACCCGACGTCGGCGAAGTCCGCAACCTCTGATGCCACAGCATAAGTGGACGACGTCACGCAATGCATTAGCTAGATCGATGATGATTTAGTAGCTTTGTGAATGTCGGCGATGTCGGCGGAAAATAGCTTGACGTACTTCAAGTTGTGGCGGTCGTGGGTGTCGGAGGGTTTTTGTGATTGCTATTCGGCCTTTCGGTGGCTACATTTGTAAGAATCAAATACTGGGAGTGTTACGGATGAACACATTGGTAAGTACCTAAATTGTGCTTTTCCTTGTCCTTTGTAATACAATCGAATGCATGCATTGCAATCGAAATAAATCCAACAGTTGGCGTACCTAATTCACATGTTTATTTGAAAGGAGGCTCATGCCACGAAATTGAGTCTACTCAGGGGTGGAAGCTCGTGCACTTCTGGTGTTGCTGATGCAGCACCAATTGCCAAGAGTAGCATTGCACCGATATATATATATTTTGACCAGTGCAATACCGCCATCCGGGACGTTATGAAGTCATACAGTGATCAGACTTAATAAGAGCCACAAGAGCACATTCTGTTTAAGTCCGTAAAGCAAAGATGACATAAACATGGGGAAAAAAGACACTTCATCCCAACCAACATCACATCCCTAATTGCAAGGAATGCATCACTAACATCCACCACTTGACTCAAACTCATGCAAGACACGTGACTTGAGTACCCTACCAATCATTTTCAGACTTCATGCATGTCTGCTTAAAGAGGCTTGTACAGTGCTCAGCAATTTAACATAAATATTACCTCATCCACCAATACTTAGAACTGAAAGACAAGGCTTTGCAATGTCAAAATATTCTCCGCCCTATTTTTATAGTGTGGTTTTAAGTGTGGTATTCCCCACATCAGCAGGCAGACTATTCCACTGATCAACAATCCTTTCACTGAAGACCCGTTGTCGCTTAGCTATCCTACACCTTAATTTGCTTAACTCAAATTGGTTACCCCTATGTGATAGTCTATACATAAGACATCATTCAGATTGACCTGATCTAGCACTTTAATAAGTTCATATATTTCTATCATAGCACCCGTTAACCAGTCGCGTCTCGGGGGGTCTTCAACCGCCCCTCAGGTTTTTCGCGGGTGTTAAACGGTGAACGGTGTGGGGCAGCGCGCCAAACTTTCGCATACCTCTTCCCACATCAATTTGGCATGCTGTATCAACATTTTGAAGTCAGGTCATCTAGGGTCAACGAGTTAGTCAAGGTCAAATGAGGTCACGTCCAAAATAGTTCAACCAGTCGTCACGCTTTAACGGATACAGATATTGTAACGAAACTTTCAGCGTTTGCTTATCTTTAGGGATGGAACAAAACGTACAAGCGGAATTTTTCATTTTTTTTCGTTTTTTACTACATGCAAATTTTGCATATTTCCCTATTGCAGTTCAAATCCAAGATTCTGGCTAAAGTATGCATTTTTTATTGGCGAAGGTTGACCTCCAACAACGTTTCTCGGCCCGATCTATCCATTAGAAAAGGAAAAGTGAAGAAAATTTGAAATCTAAAAATTTTGAAATTTCACAAAAATGAATTCTCTTTTTGGGCGGCCGGAAATTTGTATGGTCCAGGTCGATTTTGCTAACCTTTTCTGACACCAAATAATTGTTTTTCTCAAATATCCCCCAAAATGAACTCCCCAGAGCCAAAAACATAATGTAAGTTGTGAAAATTGAAAAATCTAGCTCCCTAGTGACGTCACTTTGGGGGACATTTTTTAGGAGTGGATCCGGGCCTACTCGTCGAGCGCTTTCCGATGACATCCTTTTAGTTTTCGTGCGACGCTTAGTTTTGATTTTAGAGGGGTACTATCCCCCCCTAGACGGGGTGTGAAGATTTGACCGGATAGACGGCGCGAGTTAATCTCCTATACTTGAGTGAGAGCATATCTAATGCCATAAGACTCTTCATACTTTACGTTACTTAGTCCACTGATGGGTCAAGTGGCTTTGCGCTGTTCTTTTCCTAGCATATATATATCTTGTTTCGTAAGTATGGACTCCATGCCTGTACAAAATATTCTAAGTGGGTGTCGCACATGGGCCAAGTACAGTATTTTCGTCACTTCCTTGCTCTTATGCCTCACACTCCTATTCATGAGTCCCAGCATTTTGAGTGCATTATTCCTAGATGAAATACCTTGTTTTTCTGCTTTAAGATCTCTTGAATCCAGCACACATCAATGTTTTTCTAAATATCTTTCCAATTCCGAATTCAGAGGTAGAAATACTGGCGAACACATATGAAAATCTTACGCATACACCGAAGCCACGTAGGTATATACTTTTCCAATCAAGTAACATATTCCGGTATAATTATTTGTCATTCCTAAAAGCTTTCTTGGAAGCAACCCTGCATCCACTGCGGTCCGCAGAGATTTGTCGCCACAGGCTGCGGGAGGTGTAGATATTTGTCGCCACAGGCGGCGGGAGGTGGTGATATTTGTCCTTACAGGCGGCGGGAGGTGGTGATATTTGTCCTCACAGGCGGCGGGAGGTGGTGATATTTGTCCTCACAGGTGGCGGGAGGTGGTGATATTTGTCCTCACAGGTGGCGGGAGGTGTAGATATTTGTCCTCAGAGGCGGCGGGAGGTGTAGATATTTGTCCTCACAGGCGGCGGGAGGTGGTGATACTTGTCCCCACAGGTGGCGGGAGGTGGTGATATTTGCCCTCACAGGCTGCGGGAGGTGTAGATATTTGTCCCCACAGGCGGCGGGAGGTGTAGATATTTGTCCCCACAGGCGGCGGGAGGTGTAGATATTTGTCCCCACAGGTGGCGGGAGGTGGTGATATTTGTCCTTACAGGCGGCGGGAGGTGGCGGTATTTATCGTCACAGGCAGTGGGAAGTGGGGAAACCCTCATCCAGCGGCGTCTGCGCGGACCGCGATCAATCCCCAATTCCGAGGCAAAAACCAGCTTCCGTTGGCAATTTTTGGACCTCTCTGAACATGACAGCTTGCTGCTCGAGATGTTTTACTTTGACCTACCCTTGCAACAATTTGGGTACGTTCTCGCTCTAGATATCTCCATCCCGCCTATATTTAGGTGTCTCCGTCCCCCTCTCTTACCCACTCACTCTCCCTTCCCCAGATTATTCAAAATGTCATTTGATATGTCAAACCGAAACACTGGCAAACAAGACAAGCATGCCTAACAGGCGACATACCGATTTTGGCAGTTGACCAGGGACGAATACAATAGTTCGTAAGGGGGGCGAACGCTTACCTTAGTACCCTGAAGGGCACCCCCGATGGAGATGGAGCATCCGTGCCGGTGGAAATGGTGCCTTCATGGGAACGTACACTTCACCAGACTCCATTCGCTCAACAAAATTTTCAGTCTTTGGTAGGCCGTGGGAGTGGAAAGAAGCCCTCTGAAACAAGCTAGAGTGCACCGTTCCCCAACCGTAGCTCAACGAATTTTCAGATCGGAGGTGTAAAAGGCCAGACTAGACAGACTGAGTCTGACAGGGCAGACCGGACAGGTAGCTTCTCAGGTCATACCGACAGGCGAACAAGTGCACTGGTATAACAGGTCACGCAGACATTCCCAAACCACACATACACTAAACGCTATTGATGTCTATGGGATGGAAGATCTGACTAACAATTTGACAAGCGATAGCCCGCTGGCTCATGCCCAGATAACTTTTCGAACGGTAATACTGAAAACTAGTCTGGCATGCAGGATTTATAGTCTGAGAGGAACGACTGAAAGCAAGACTGAGAGGACAGGCTGACAATCTGAACAGCAAGTCAAACAGTAAGCCTCCGAGTTCATACTGGAAGCAAGTCTCAGAGTATGGACTGATAGCTCGAACGACAAACATAACAGTAATCCACAGAGTTCAGAGTGGAAATGAGTCTGAAAGCTAGTTGTAAGGTGAGGTGAGGTGCCTTACGATATCACAGCCGGCAGACATTGGCGAATGGCTCGTATACTGGTATGCCGTGATGTGTGTTGCCAGGCTGCTACTCGTGTGTGCTCCTCCTCCCGACACGTTCCCCGCATGCCCCGTGCGAGGTTCATAATGACTGCGACTGGCGCCATCTGTCTGGAGGCCAGACAGGATATCATTAACGTCTCCACCTACATTGTCAAGTCGGAATTGCTTCCTCCAGTTCCATTGTGCGATAAACCCTCACGCAAATGTGTGAGTCGCCCCTCTCCGTCTCAAATGAACTTGGAAGGTTCCCCAAATGGATTTGGCCATGATTGACATCAATGTGGCGCCGCTGTCGGCGCCGGCCGGCGTCTGGGCTACAGCTGTGGTGTCCGGCAACAATTGTGGTGTCCGGTGACAGCTGAGGTGTCCGAGATAGCTGTGTCCGGGACAGCTGAGGTGCCCGGGGCAGTGAAGGTGTCCGGAACAACTGTGGTATTCAGGACAGTTTAGGTGTCCGGGACAGCTGAGGTGTCCGGAACAGCTGAGTTGTCAGGGACAGCTGGGGTGACCGGGACAGCTGCGGTGTCCGGGACAGCTGGGGTGTCCGGGAGAGCTGAGGTGACCGGGACAGCTCAGGTGTCCGGGACAACCGAGGTGTCCGGGACAGCTCAGATGACCGGGACAGCTGAAATGTCCTGGACATCTGAGGTGCCCGGGGCAGTTAAGGTGACCTGAACAACTGTGGTATTCCGGACAGCTTAGTTGTCCGGAACAGCTGAGGTGTCCGGGACAGCCGAGGTTTCCGGGACAGCTGAGATGTCCTGGACAGCTGTGTCCGGGACAGCTGAGGTGTCCGAGATAGCTGTGTCCGGGACAGCTGAGGTGCCCGGGGCAGTGAAGGTGTCCGGAACAACTGTGGTGTCCGGAACAGCTGAGTTGTCAGGGACAGCTGCGGTGTCCGGGACAGCTGGGGTGTCCGGGAGAGCTGAGGTGTCCAGGACAGCTGAGGTGTCCGGGACAGCCGAGGTTTCCGGGGCAGCTAAGGTATCCAGGACAGCCGAGGTTTACGGGACAGCTGAGGTGTCCGGGACGGCTGAAATTTCAGGGACAGCTGAGGTGTCCTGGACAGCAGAGGTATCCACGACAGCCGAGGTGTCCGGGACAGCTCAGATGACCGGGACAGCTGAAATGTCCTGGACATCTGAGGTGCCCGGGGCAGTTAAGGGGACCTGAACAACTGTGGTATTCCGGACAGCTTAATTGTCCGGAACAGCTGAGGTGTCCAGGACAGCCGACGTTTCCGGGACAGCTGAGGTGTCCGAGATAGCTGTGTCCGGGACAGCTGAGGTGCCCGGGGCAGCTAAGGTGTCCGGAACAACTGTGGTATTCAGGACAGTTTAGGTGTCCGGGACAGCTGAGGTGTCCTGGACAGCTGAGTTGTCCGGGACAACTCGGGTGACCGGGACAGCTGAGGTGTCCGGGACAGCTGAGGTGTCCGGGACACCTGAGGTGTCCGGGACAACCGAGGTGTCCGGGACAGCTGAAATGCCAGGGACAGCTGAGGTGCCCGGGGCAGCTGGGGTATCCGGGGCAGTTTAGGTGTCCGGAACAACTGTGGTGTTCAGGACAGCTTAGGTGTGCGGGACAGCTGACGTGTCCGGGACAGCTGGGGTGTCCGGGACAGCTGACGTGTCCGGGACAGCTGAGGTGTCCGGGAGAGCTGAGGTGTCCGGGACAGCAGAGGTGTCCGGGACAGCTCGGGTGTCCGGGACAGCTGGGGTGCCCGGGAGAGCTGATGTGTTCGGCACAGGTGAGGTGTCCGGGGACAGCTCAGGTGTCCGGGACAGCTGAGGTATCTTGATGGGTATGGGGACAGCTACCCGGGTCAGTATAAGGATCGGTTGCTCACTGCGCCCAGCCTATCTGGAGTTATCTGGTGGCGACGTGGTGAGTGTCCTGTCTGTTATCTGTGTCGGATGTGGACCCTCGCACTCCGGCGTGTGTCCTGTGGGTTTTCCGGTACGGTTCGAAATGACTGACGCTGACCTAGCATGGCAGGTCTCACAGGCACGGGAGGCAGTGCGTAGAGGAGAATCTGAACAGAAGTATGGAGATGTGAATAACTGCATGATATATGACTATGCATATATATATATATATATATATATATATGGAACAGAGCATCTCTGAAGGTGCCAGATGGCAATTATGGAGCTACATACGTAGGCGTCCCCTCGAGCTACCAGGTCGCCTTCTGGAACTTCCAGTCTCTTTCAATTTGCCTTAGTCCGAAGGACGTAGCGGTTTTGCCATTGGTTGCTTTGGCATAACAAGCAAGTAATTTATGTTTTCTCCAATAATATTTTTGTGATCCGAAGTAGGTATCAGAAGGCGACGTCGAGAGGAAATGCCCTCTGTCTAAGCACAGAACATACACAAGATGAAGCGATTTTTTTTTAATGTTCACGACACAACACAGCATAAACGACGCTCGACTTGCTACAATGTCTGTTGAATCACGAACGTTTCTGCTGTAGGAATCTGCTTTTACTGATCTATCCTGCGGTGGTATATCGAGGGATTTGATGGGAATGAAGGAAATGTCGAATGTCGCAAATAATTTTATCCATTGGATCTTCCTATTTTGGTATTAGACAATAACACAGCTCGGATTGTTGGTTCTGTATGGATGGAGGAAGGCCAATCCCGAGACCACAGGGTAACCTCTGCAGACCCGGTATGAGCGCTGCTCGATTTGCCAGTCAGCCGGCCCGCTCGGCACAGAGTTAATAAATTCACAATAATTGAACAGAACCCACATCGAATTGATCGGTTTCGTGCATCATGCTACCACGAAAGGTGATGGGCCTCTCTTGACCTTCTGCGCTTTCATGTGCGAACTCACTGGAGTGGAGACGTTCTCGAAAAGTCAACAGAAAAGCACTTTTGAATACATGAACATGAAATATCGAAGATGGTAGTGCTCACCGCAGCTGGTATGCAGCCTTCTCACCTTCAGTGTATGACCATGATTGATCCACCATGCCGACGTGTGGCCTGCACGTGAAGTTCACCGACCACGTTGGGTCCGGGCGGCGGTGCCCCGAATTCTGTTTCGAGCGGCAGCCGGCGAGCGACTGTGGGCTGGGCGGCGGCGGCCGGCGCCGGCGGCGGTACCTGACGCACTACGTCACGAGCTAAACCGGTCGATGACTGTAGTGTGGCCTGCCATCTGTTGATTCGACGGCGAGCTGGTGTTCGAGCACACGATCAGCCTTTGCAAAACGACGAAGGCAGCAGCAAAGTATCAATTGTCACGGCGATAGCGGCACAGTGGCGCCATCTGCGCGAAAACCCGTTTTCGTATAAACTAAAGGTGAAAATGCGGTTTGATAGGTATTTGAAATAGCTCGGATAGTCAATGCGGTGGTGAGAGTGAAGGATCAATCCCGACACCGGCTTTTCGCTCCTGACGACGCGATATGGGCGCCGCTGAACCAGCCGGCCGGCCGGTCCGCTCGGTGTGGAAAACGCAGTGCTGTTTGATGGAAACTGATTACTTTTAATTAATTTCACAAAAATATTTTTGTATAGGCATTTTAGGGGCGTATGCACGAATCTGAGCAGTTATTCGTGTATAAATCGACATTCCTCGTCGTTTTTGACGCCAACTTACGATGGAAAAATTATTTTTCGATTTTCTAAATGAAATGTGATGTTCAAAATTTCCTAAAAATCAAAAAGGACCCTCAAAAGGCATCGCTTCTCGGCCTTTTGGCTAAGATCAAAGTGTAGTATCTGTTCTTATCAGCTTAATATCTGATACGTCCCCTACATGGGGACCAGAATATTAAACTGATTTTTGTAATTTGGCGGGATTTTCGGAGCTTGCTCCTGTCCTGCCGCGGGTTGACCTGGCGTTGCACTACAGCCAGGATCGGCCCATTTGAAACTGAGTGAAAAATAACACATAGTTTGTTTTTGAAAATTTTGGGAACTTAAAATATTTTCAAAATTTTGGTTTTTAATTTCTTTGATTTTTTTTCATTGTTTTAACTTCTTAGTGGGGGAATCCTCCGTGCCTGCGCGGATTTGACCTTGGGACCTCTATAGGAGCTATAGGGCACCTATAGCTCCCAACAAAACCTGGAGAGTCATCCCAACAAACATAAATGACAGGCTTGCATACTGCATACTCCCCAGTCATCTTAGGGCGTCTCTCGGGTCACGGTTTTGATGCCCCCTTTCCCTCCGTGGTCCCTTTTTATTGATATGTTTATTGTATATAATGTGTTGTGCTTCATTGTTGTTGTTGTTTTTATTTGTATGATTAGAGGGCGGCCCGCGGGGCATTTTACATGCCGTTTTAAACTTTTTATCCTCGATCCACGCCTTCGTCGTGGCCCCCTCGGCACTTGGGCGTGCCGGGGGGCCGCCCTCAGGCTTGACGGTTGCCAAGCTGCTATGCTGGCGTGGCGTGCCCATCAGGTCCCTGATGGTGAGTGACACCCTGAGGTGTAGTACCCGTGGTGTACGTCGAACACGTCACCGGGCGCCGCCAGTACCAGCACCCCGCGGTCGTACGTCACGACTGCGGATAGGCAGGCCCCCCGCCGCCTAACCATGACGCACGACGCATGCAAGGCAGGGTGTTACGCCATACCATGCGGGGCCCTGGGTGGAGGGAGCGGGGGACTCTCGGTGGCTCCGCCCTGGGGCTCCTTGACCTTCCCCAGGACCCACCTACGTTTCGGGCGTTGCTGCGGCGGCGGCTGGCGCTGCCTGGAGCAGCGTTGGGTGCTGCCGCCCCGGCCTTTTGCCGGGCCGCGGGGTGGCGCGCCGACTGTGTTGTGCTGGCGCGCCGCCCCGGGCTGGGGCACGTGGTGCCCACGCCGGACCGGTCTTGCGGCCCGCGGCCTGGGAGGTGTTTTAACGTTTTTAACCTGTTTGTTTGTTTTAGGGCGGGCCGTCCCCCGGGCTACGGTTTGTATGACCCTGTTGGCCGCCGTGGCCCACTTTTTGTTTATGTCATTGTTTGTTGTATTGTGTTGTTGTTCTCATTGCTTTTTATTGTGTGTTTAATTAGAGGGCCCGGTATTTCACATGCAATTTTAACGTTTTTAGCTTATACACTGGCGTTGCGGCCGCGGCCGTGCGGCGCCAGTTTTTAATGTATTTGCTTTGTATTCCATTTGTGTGTTTGGTGTGGTGGGCTCCCGTGCGGCCTACCACGCCTGGATTCGGCCGCCGGGAGCGAACCTGAGCAGATTGGTGTGTGGCCGGGCACCAGCGTGGTGCCCAGCCACGAATGGTAAATTATGATTGTGATCTACCAAATGGAGTGAAAAATGTATTGTAATAACAGGAAAATCTGTTCTCATCAACTTAACATCTGATACGTCCTCTAGATGGGGACAAGAATATTAAACTGATTTTTGTAATTTGGTGGGATTTTCGGAGCTTGCTCCTGTCCTGCCGCCGGTTGACCTGGCGTTGCACTAGAGCCAGGATCGGCCCATTTGAAACTGAGTCGAAAATGACGCTGTTTTTGGGTGGTGAAATTGTGGAAGATTTGGAAAATTTGTGAATTTTTCACAAAAACATTGTTAAAAACGTTGACTTTTTCTCGCTTTGAGTTGACCTTCGTGCGTCGCGCCAGCCGCCGCCGGCCCCACACATGTCACATGTCGTGTGATGCCCATGCCGGACCGCGGCGTGGGAGGTCCCTTTATTAAACGTTTTAACATGTGTGTGTGTTGTAGGGCGGACAGTCTCCTGGACTACGGTTTTTATGGCCCTATTGGCCCCCGTGTTCCACTCCCGTGTCTGTGTTGCTTTTTGTTTATTTGTTTGTGCCCAGCCAATTGCAGATGTTTCATATTGTCCATGTGATTGTGAGACCTTTCTTTGGAAATACAGAAAATATCTGTGAGTACACACTGTGCGGGGGACGGAACACTTTAGACTGGCGCAGACTCGCGCGCCACATGGAGTGTTCGGTATTACCTGCTCGCCACGTACAGAGCCATTAATCACTGCGCCCTACCAGTTTTGGCGCGATTGGCTGCTGGAAATAGTACTTTATTTTTCATATTCGTGGGGTGACGCCCGCCGCTCTTTTCTCTCGGTTTATTTCACAGTGGGGTGACACCCATCACCCCACTAGATTTTCGTCTTCGTTCCACTTACGTTCCCTTTGTTCTTCGTGTACATTTATACCTTGGTTTGATCGGGTACTTTTCCCCACCATGGGGAAAAAGAAGAAGGACCGTCGACGGACTCCGACTCCGAATTCCCACCTTTGACCACACGCGACCAACGCGCGAAAACGGACTTGGCCCCTGATGCTCCCTCACTCGATTAGACCGTTGATGGCCCGCGCCCGACTATTCCCCTGGATGATGCCATGGAGGCCCTCTGCGCATCCCCGGCCCCTGCTCGTCCCAAGACCATGACCTCGCCTCGCAATCCGGACCATACCATCACTCTCCACGCTGCTGACCCTTGCTCAAACTAGACCACACCATCACAACCTGAACCAATCCAATCCCTCGAACCCTACCTCGACAGTGCTCGCTGTTACATAGTAGTCAAGCCTGTCGTGGAAACCATTTCCTTCCGCCGTATGAACGTTTTCTGGCCGATCAAACAACTACTCGCCATATGCTCCTTAGCCAATCATGACATCGAAGCTCATGCCAACGGCACCCTTGTCATAAAAACCCAAACCAGAGCCCAATCCAAAGCCATAATCCGCTCCACGACATTTTGTGGTAAATCCGTCACAATTGCCCTCCATTGCAACCGTATGTGTGTAGGACAAGGGTACCATCAAGGGCACCACCAGCAAGGCACCATCTTGGCATCGGAGCTCCGCTTCATGTCTGAGGCAGATATCCAAGCGGAGCTCAGGCCGGAGGGGGTGACCCATGTCCGCCGCATCATATTCTTCAAAGACGGCCGGAAACGTGATACGAGCCTCCTTGTGCTTACGTTCAATTCTACTACTCTTCCCAAGACCCTCCTCGCCGGATACCTACGATTCCAAGTCTGCCAAGTCTGTGTATTTATTACCAATACTCTCCGCTGTTTTAACTGCCAGCGTTTCGGCCATGGGAGTAAAACATGCCGGCAACCAGCCCGATGCTCCAAGTGCGATGAACCATCCCATCCCGAATCCACCTACTCCAAACCAGCCCACTGTCTGAACTGTAAAACCTCCGATCACCTGACCACATCACCTTTCTGCCCAGTCTGGCGGAAGGAAAAGGAAGTCTGCGCAGTGAAAGCAACGACCGGGGTGTCCTACCCCCAGGCCCGACGGTCTGTGGAGGTCACCTCTCCCTCCACAAAATGTTACGCATTTTGTGGAGGGAGTTACCCAGGCCGCCGCCAATTACCCAGTACCAATAAACATGGGTAACGCATGTTACCCAGGCCGCCGCCATTGCTCCCCTCGTGGAACCACTTCTACTTCGATACAAACCGACATCATTCCTGGCTTAGCTCTACTTAAACAACTCACACCATTGACCACGACACAAACCACCCTGGCTCCCAACACAAAAACCACTTCGACTTCGCACACACAACTAAATTCCTCAAGGAACACACCCCGCAGCCACTCGGCGGCGGGAGGAAATCCACGCTCCCCATCATGCCGCCGATCGAGCCCTGCGCGTCCAGCGCCGGCCAGCACCCACGTGACACGACCGACTCCAAGCCGGCGGGCATTCCCCGAGGCAGTAACCGGCCGCCGTGGCCATGCCAAGGTCACCGGTTGGCCGGACGGATCGAGCGGACAAGCCGCTACCACTGCCGCTGTCCACACCCAACACACATACCCACCAGAATTTCACTCCTGGCTCCGACAAGCACCGAAAGGTGCTCACAAACATCAACACTTCTATTCACATGTCTACATTTTTACAATGGAATTGTCGTAGGTTAATATCAAGAAGGACCGAAATGAAAGCATTTTTCCAGCATTCTCGCACCTTTTCTCATAGCACTAAAAGAAACATGGTTTTTGCCTAATGATACATACAACCTTAATCTTTCCAATTACTCGCTGTGCCGTCACGACGAGGTCCGTGGACCTCATCGCAGTGGCGGTACAGCACTTGGCATCAACAATGATTTTACACATACACAAATTACACTTAATTCACCTTCGCAAGCAGTAGCTTGTACTTTACGTTTACCTGGTAGGAATATCGATGTATGCTCCATTTATATTCCCCCACACGCAGACAATGCAAGTATTTTGACACAATTAGAACACCTTATAACACATTTCAAGGACACATTCATATTACTTGGAGACTTCAATGCACATTGTCCAGCCTGGGTTGAAGCACGTACACATGGGAACACTCGAGACCACATCATTGAGCAACTTTTAGACCGACATAAGTTAGTACTACTTAACACCGGAGAACACACTTTTTTCATCTTGGACATAATGCACAAACAGCTATTTAACTTATCAATATGCTCTCCGACACTGGCCAATGAGTTCGACTGGACCGTTGACACTGACATTCATGATAGCGACCACTACGCCATCAAATTAACGGGCACATTTTTAACAACGACCGATGCCACACCCAGTTTTATACCGCGCTGGAAAGTTTCGAAGGCCGATTGGACAAAATATCAGGAACTTTCACATATTCAAGACAACTCCAACATTTCTCCCGTAGAGAACATCAACCACATTACAAAAACACTTTTCGAAGCAGCTTCCAACGCCATTCCACAAACAAAACCATTCACAAAACGGACACCAGTACCTTGGTGGTGCCCTGAAGTAGCACAAGCTATCGCAGTTAGAAAGCGAGCTTTTGGAAAATATCTTACGTCCCGATTCACACAATCTACTTCGCCGAAACCAGGAACGAGCTCGAACCCGCCGCATTATTCGCGACGCTAGGCGCCGTTCATGGAAATTATATTTGCAACAACTCACATCTGAAACCCCTCTCAGCAAAATTGGGCGGTTAATCCGACGGTTGTCTGGACGCATCCCATTTAAATCACTCCCGGCCCTCAAAATCCAAGACACCACGATTACAGACGCACGAACAATAGTAAGCACAATAGCAGACACCACGGCCCACAATAGGTCTCATAACAATTACAGACCGGAATTTAAAAAAGGAATGATCACCAGGCTTTTCACGCCGATTTGGCACAATTCAATTCTGACAACACTGAAACACACGGTACCCCTTTTCAACTTTCAGAACTAGCCACTGCAATTTCCTCCGTCGGTAATACTTCAGTATCTCCAGACAATTTACATTGTTCCTTTTTCAAACATTTATCCGACGACACGAAGCTTTCTATCTTACAAACATTTAATTCATTATGATCAGGTCACATATTTTCTGAATCTAGGAAAGAGGCCACCATCATTCCGATACCAAAACCTGGCAAAGATCACAGCAACCGAACAATTTTCGACCCATCCCTCTCACCAGTTGTCCAGGAAAACCTTTCGAACGTATGATTGTAAAAAGCGTGACCTGGTATTTAGAAACAAATTCTCTTTTATCTCAAATTCAATGCGGCTTTCGTCATGGTCAGAGCACAATAGATCATGTCATTTGATTTGAAACAGACATACGCCTTGGCTATAAGAAACATCAACACACAATCGCAGTATTTTTAGACATTAGCAAAGCATATGATTTGGCAACAGACCCGCCGGTCTGCTGCACCTGGAGGTCAACACTAGCCCGCTTCACGACGTCCAATAAGCACCGGGATGCAATGTTGATGACTCCGCCTAGTATGAAGGGCAAATTATTGAAGTATGTGCACTTTATCTGTATATATATGAAATCTTTCGGAAGTTTTACATTTCAAATAATAAATTAAATATAAAACTGAACCAAATTATTGAAATAGCAGCACTAATTTGAAAAAAGCACTTGACTCACGGAACCGACTAGCCAATCTGGCAGCATCTCGCACCATGGCGCGCGATTTGAGAGTTGTCGGATATAATATAAATTCTCCATTGCATTATCAGCAAACATACAATATTGGGCAGGAAGTGGTAGTTCATATCATGCTGATAAATATTTTTAGTCTTACATTTTATTTCATGGATGTGAATTAGCGGTAGTATGATGGATCAATGGGAACTTATATAATTTCCAGATAGTGCCATCTTGACGATCCCGAAAATATTATGTTCCCTCCATTTTACAATCGGACTGTTGACAGCTCAAATTCCGTCTACTGCAAGTCATCATACGGGGCTCCGTTCTTAGATATCGTTATAGTTTAGTAATAAATACCTTCTCGAATAAGATGCAACGAGTCTGGGATTCGGTAACGGTGGACGTGTGCGTTTCAGATGAGGATAGCGAGACTCTTTTGAGTGGATTCCTTTCAGTCAACGCCTTAATGCTCATGTAAAATGACTATTTAAGGGCGGTGTTGCATCCTGGCTCCCATACCTTACGGCATATCTACAAAATTACGTGTATCCCCACCCCAAGCTAAAGTCATAAGGGTTTTAATACAACTTACCAGGTACCTAACGAGTGGGGAGGGGAAGCGGGGGGCCTCGGGCCTTCCTGGAACCCATCGATAGAGCTAGTTTAATCCGCGCCGTCTGGGGGAGGGTCGTTGACGACTCCCCTTATGATTTTTCGCGGACAGTGGAAGAAATTTGGCATACACATCACTTTGGCATGCTGTGTCAGAATCTTGAAGGCAGGTCATCTAGAGTTAATGAGTTGGTCAAGGTGAAGTGAGATCACCTCCAAAAAAGTTCAACCTGTCACGCTTTAACGGATGAAGATATTCGAATGAAACATTCAGCGTTTTCTTATCTTTAGGGATGGAGGAAAACGCACCAGATTAATTTTGCTTTTTCCCCTGTTTGATTACATGTTAGTTTCGTACATTTTTCCATTAGCGGTTTTCATTTTTTTTTCTAGGAGCAAGTTGACTTCGAACAACATTTGTCGGTCCGGTCTACCCATTAGAAAAGGAAAATGAAATAAATTATTAACTCAAAATTTTCAAATTTCAAGAACAAAATTTATTTATCGGTAGCCAAACATTTCGTGGTCCTGGTCGATTTCGCTCTCCTTTTCTGATTCCAAATTATTTCTTCTGCATATTTCCCTCAAAATGAACTCCCCAGAGCCACAAACATTTCAGTTGTGAAAACCTTTTCGCAGTGGTGTTTGACCCTACTCGTCGAGCGCTTTCCGTTGACACCTATTTTGTTTTCGTGCGGCGCTTAGTTCGGATATTAGAGTGTGGAGGGTCCCTAACGCCCCCCCCCCCTCCCAGGCTGATGATGTGATAGGAGAAACTGGACGGGTTAAACAGTTTTCAGATAGCATTTATTGGACATGCACCCCCCTTCCTCCACTCCTTCCTAGCTAATCATTGCCCCCAAAGAGTAAGTTTTGGTCATGGATATATTTAATGGGAGATAGATGGGTGTGGGGGGCAAGAGTACCCACGAGTGCCATCACATTTTTTTTCTACCGGGACCTCATTGATTGCACAGAAGCCCAGGGTGGTCGGCGGTGCCTTGCAGCGGGCCAGGTCAGGTAAAAGATAGGTTACACAAAGAAAAGAGGAAAAAAATATGTTCTTGCAATGTTCACTTCTGGCGATGGTCCTCCCCCTCCCCTCCCCCACTACACCCCATACCCCAATGTGGCACCGACCGGACTAACCCTCTCTCTCGACTTCATCATCTCCGGCTCTCAAACAACTCTACGGCACCAGCTCTACATCCTCAATTGACTCGGACTACCTCAGCTCTACTCTTCAAGACCATCTTAACGCTACTTCACCACTGCTCGACGACTCTACTAAACCTCCACCTCGGACTCATCCTCCTACCATACGCTACTCACTGCCTTACACATCTCTTCAACCGGAACCAGCCGATATCACCACACGGTGGAAGGTTGGCAAAATTCACCCCCCCCCCCACACACACACACACACACACACACACACACACACACACACACACACACACACACACACACACACACACACACACACACACACACACACACACACACACACACACACACACACACACACACACACACACACACACACACACACACACACACACACACACACACACACACACACACACACACACACACACACACACACACACACACACACACACACACGGCGAATGCCGCCGATCTCGTCGCCGTCCAGAGATTGAGCCCGACGCAACAGTTCCGTTTTCCAGCGTAGTTTGTGGCGTGTGGCACGGCTCACATCACAGGTAACGAGATATGGCTGACATCACGTGAAAGCTCCAAATGTTGGCTATCCGTCTGGCACAATTCCGTTGCGGTCGGGTCAACGTGTTGCGCGTGCACGTCACCGAGGTCTTGAGAGAACTGGTGTCCGGTGAATGGCCGGTCGCCAATAGGATTAACATGTAAACTGAGATTTTGCGTTCGGAAAATCACCAATTTTAGCGCTCCCCATCGACCCGATTAAAACCGCACTATCTCGACACCCAATGGGCTGATTAACACGAAACCAACACCTCAGTATTGCCACGACAATTGTCAATATCGTCGTGGCAACCGTTTCCGAGTCACACGCCACGCGCACGCGAGGGTGGTGTGAAAAGCGGAAGCGACGTTATTGGGCGTTCTTCACGATTTGGTCTGGTTCTCGGAAACGGCTAAACTTAGCGACTTGCCGTGACCTTCACATCATGGCCCCATGTACCGACTATAATTTTCAAATTGACGATGAGTGGCTGCAGAGTGTGCGGGCGCAGTCATCGTGACACGGGCTGCACGTGTTTCAGTCCGTGAAGAAGGCTCCCCTTTCCACTGTCTCTACACCACTGTCGAATGACAATTCGTGGAAAAAGTTGTACGTGCCGATAGCCCCACTCTTTGTGATGCTCACAAGTCCTTCGGATTTTATCCATCACCAATACTTTTGTTGCAATGGGCGATGACCGCAACCGTTACCAGGCGTCACTTTCGGCAATCTCAAGCGGCGGACGGGCTGAACAGTATCCTGTCACCTCCCAGGGACTGAATCAGACGCAGCAGTTCCGTTTTCCGGCGCAGTTTATTTTCAAAGCTGGTTTCAGTGTGCACGTATCTACCTAATAAGTACCGAAGCGCTGTTGAAGCTGAACTTGTGTATGTTTGCGTAGGTGGTGTTTCGTCTATGAGAGACGAGAGTCATGACAAGTATTGCAAACATGGTGTTCTCTGTGATGTTGGCCGCGAAAAAATGATTTTATCTCCAGGAAGTCCTCCACTCCATTTGTCCAAAAGAGGAATTGAGTCAGACAATGACTGCGATCTCCTTGATGTTTGGTCATGATCATGGGAGCATTAAACACGGAGCATGACCGTGAAAAGTGCGAAAATATTTTTTGGTGACAAACAAATCACATCATTCTCCAACGTGGAATGCAGCACAGTTTTCCTCTCATAATTCAGGATTCAGATTAGAAGAAAAGTCCCCAAAGTCCTCTGCTCTATGCCAACCTGTAATGTCACAATTTTCCTCTCCAATTCCAGACTTCCAAGACATAAACCCAACCTTGGTCATACCTGACTGAAGTAACACTTTTCTCGTTTCTCAGTCTAACATATTTTTTCAGCCATTTTCCCACACTGCGGACTTCTGTAATCATTATCTGACAACAAATGTTTTCGTTCTTCCAATATGAGACTTTATTTTAACAATTTCATCTGGTCACTTCCACGGGATTTATTTATTTGTGTTGGGGCCCATGTTTTGCCATAAGCAGAATTTGCTGCATTGACCAAGAGGTTTAATCCGTCCCGTCTCGGGGTTTTTCAACCGCCTCCCCTTAGGTTCTTTCGCGGACAGCGGACGAACGGCGCGAGGCAGCGCGCCGAAATTTGGCATACATTTTCCCACATCAATTTGACATGGTGATTCAAAATATTAAGGTCAGGTCACCCAGGGTCAACGAGCTAGTCAAGGTGAAGTGAGGTCACCTCCACAAAAGTTCAACCAGTCGTTGCGCTTTAACGGCTACAGATACTTTAATGAAACTTTCAGCATTTACGTATCTTTACGGATGCAACAAAACGTACTAGTTGAATGTTTCATTTTTTTTCGTTTTTGACTACATATAAATTTTGCATATTTCCCATACTGCTGTTCAAACACAGGATTCTGGCTAAAGTAAGCATGTTTTATTAGTGCAAGTTGACTTCCAACAACGTTTCTCGGTCTGCTCTACTCATTGGAAAAGGAAAATTAAAGAAAACTTCAAAGCGGAAAATTTTCCAATTACAAAAATTGGGGGTCCCGAAATTTTTTTTCTCGCCCTGGTCAATTTCGCTGTCCTTTTCTCATTCCAAATAAATCTTGTTTCATGTATCCCAAAATGAACTCCCCAGAGTAAAAAAACATAATGTAAGTCGTGAAAAGCCGTGAAAATCTATCCCCCTGGTGACGTCACTTTTGGGGATTTTTTTTTGGGGGGTGTGGACCCGGACCCTACTCGTCGAGCGCTTTCCGATGACACCTCTTTGGCTTTCGTGCGTTGCTTAGTTTGGATTTTAGAGGGGTCTTCAACCGCCCCCCGAGACGAGGTGGGAGGATTTGACAGGAAAGACGGCGCGGGTTAAAAAATTGAATTACTTGAAACTGATACAAAATATGACCTATGACACTCTGCCCTTGATATTGGTGCTATATTTACTTCCTTATTGTACAAGGGAATTCAATTTGTATTGGTGAATTTCATTTTCAATGAGTCATTCGATTTGGAGAACAGCATATTGTAATACCATGTGCATTCACATGATTAGGATGATGTGACCATTTATTCCCCTCAGAAATGCTTATGTTTAGTTAGAAAGCAAAATAACATACTATTATTGTTTAATATTTAAAATAGTCTGGCCTGGTTTAACATACCTCCTTTTAAATTGTTTCTTCAAGATAGGCACAATTTGTGTGTTCAACAATTAAAATGTTGGAATATCTAACCTGGTCTGATCTATTTTACAAATATTTTTGTCTGACATAAATTGAGCATATTTTCACAATTAAAGCTAGCTTAATCTGTGGTTTTGCTTTGCTAAGTAAAAGGTGTGCACAACATATTGTGAGTACATTTAACCACAATAATACGCACCATAGATGGATATTGATGGATACGCACCATAGAAGCAAGATTAGCTTATAGTGTGTGTTCTAATTTCACATATTAATTAATAATTGAAGATAGTATATAATTGAACAAATTGGAGATCATATATGCAAGTAAAGTTTTGAAATTTGCGGATGATTTGAAGGTCTTTAGGGCAATAACAGGTCAGGATGAGCATATCTCGCTGCAAAAAGACTTAGACGAACTTGTGAAGTGGTCCGAAGAACGGCAAATGAAATTTAATTTTGATAAGTGCAAAATCATGCATGTAGGTAAGCAGCATATCAAGGCTCCATACTTGATGGGTGGCCAAGTGCTATCAGTGACTCAACAGAAGGATTTTGGTGTTATTCTAAACACAAAACTCGGGGCATCAGAACAGACCAAGGAAACCAGGAAGAAGGCACTGAGAATGCTCGTGGCAATAAATAGGAATGTATCATACAGAAGTGAGGAAGTCATCAGGAAGCTTTACTGTGCATATGTCAGGCCACATTTGGAATACTGCATCCAAGCTTGGTCTCCTAGCTATGAAAAAGTTTGTTGGCTTTTAGAGAGAGTACAAAAGAGGGCTACAAAAATGGTTAATGGTATAAACAACCTGGCATATGAGGAAAGATTGAATCAAGTGAAAATGTTTTCACTTAGATATAGAAGGCTGAGAGGAGATCTAATCGAGGTCTTTAAATTTGTCCTTGGTCTGGAGATGGAATATCTTGGGGAAATGTTTGAATTGAACAGAAATGATGCAATTAGAGGTCATAAATTCCAAATTAATGTTAACCACAGCAGAACAAGGTTAAGGCAGACTTTCTTCACCTACAGGATAGTAGAACACTGGGTCCAGCTGCCAGAGAACATAGTCAGTAGCAGCACATTGGACACCTTTAAAAACAGCATAGACAATCATTATAAGAATAGAGGGCATGCTTTTCAGTATTACAGGGAGAGCTGATTGACAGATTTGGTGGGCAACTGCTTCAGTGTACAGAGTGCAACCAAGAAGGGCCCATGTGGCTCATAGTTGCAGTAATATTTTATGTCTTTATGTCTTTATTTCCAAAGCATTCTTCTTTGTTCCATTTCAGCGGCATGGTCGATATTTCGCGCTCACACACATGCATACGTGTCTTAATGTGAACTATCAACATGTGACAGCCTGGTGGTGTTCGACATTCTGTGGGTGACAGGCTGGACACTTTCTCACCTCTGCACATGGCGTTCACCGGAAGTCTGGCCCCAGACTATAGGGTAGATAGGCAAAACACTGCCCGGTAATTTGTCCACCCCCGAACTCAGTGCATGGACAGAGGTACAGAGGTTAACTCTGTGGATGGTACAGAGGTTCAGGAGACACACGGACTGGTTTGACATGCCGTAAACCCCTGTGCTGAAATGGTAGGGCCGGTTAGGGTATAACGACGACCATGGCACATACCAAACGTGGCGGGGATCCGTAGGGTATGGCGACATCGATTGGGTAAGGTTACGTACGTTGGCCATTGATACCCGAGTTCTGTCGTAGGACAGCTCAGAAACCCAGGGAAAGCTTCACCGCCCAGTGGTACCAAGCCTTAACCCGCGCCGTCTTTCCTGTCAAATCCTCCCACCCCCTCTCGGAGGGGGGGGGGGGCGGTTGAAGACCTCCCTCTCTAAAATCCAACTCAGCATCGCACGAAAACGAAAGAGGTGTTATCGGAAAGCGCTCGACGAGTAGGGTCCGGGTCCACCCTCAAAAAGACTCCCCCAATCGTGACGTCACCAGTGGGGCTATATTTTCACTTTTCATGACTTACATTATGTTTTTGACTGGGAGGTTCATTTTGGGTATATATGAAAAAAACAAAAGTTATTTGGAATGAGAAAAGGACAGCGAAATTGACCAGGGCTACAATTTTTGGGGGACCACAATTTTTTAACTTTTGAACTTTCAAGTTCTCTTTAATTTTCCTTTTCCAATGTGTAGAGCAGACCGAGAAATGTTGTTGGAAGTCAACTTGCCCCAATACAAAATCATTGCTTTAGGCATAATCCTCTATGTGAACTGCAATTTGGAAAATAAGCAAAATATATATGTAGTCAAAAACGAGAAAAAAAAATCCACTCGTACGTTTCGTTGCGTTCCTAAAGATAAGCAAACTCTGAAAGTATCATTGAAATATCTGTATCCGTTAAAACGTGACCACTGGTTGAACTTTTTTTTCATTTCATGTCATGTAATGATTTTACTACTTTGATAATCCTCCGAACAAGTCGGTCATCCTGGTCAAAGTTGTTCAGTGCCTGGAGACTGTTCAGACAGTCTGTGAAAACAACATGCTTTATGAACCGGTCTTTTTTGTATAAAATAGAGGGCTTCCAGAATGACATAAAGTTCAGCGGCAAAAGTCGAGGCTTGCGTTGGTAAACAAGAAGATCGAACACCTTGTCGACTTACGTAAGCACACCCGACACCAGAGACCGACTTTGAGCCGTCTGTGTAAATGCGCGAAAAGTCGTGATATTCGTGTATTTTTTCCAATGCTAACATGCGGAGTTCCTCCGGGTTTACCTGGCCTTTCTTTGAGCAGTTTTCAGTTAAATATACGGAATGCCCTCTTCCTAGCACGGATAGTCTCCAGACATTTGTCGGACCACCATGGGACTGGTGCTCGAAGTGACGTCCCCGATGATCAAGGGATGTGCCGCTGGGCACTCTGCACAGTTGCCGAAGTAATGTTTCCACGGAGATAGCGGATTCATCGGAGAGGCCGAGGAGGGTGCTTTCAAGATTAGTTTGGAAAGTTTCCCAGTCGGCTCGGTAAAATAGCCATTTTGAAGGTCGTCGGCCAACCGTAACTCGATTAACGAACTGAGAGTAAACAGGAAAGTGGTCGCTGTTATACCGGTCACTATCCACCGACCATTCTAAAACAGGTGCAATTTCTGGACCACAGAGAGTGAGGACGTCTGTCCAGTCGGTAATGTAATATGTGTTGGTGTTCCTGTGTTAAGAATGCATGGTGGGAAATCACTTATAAAACGTTCCATTGCACATCCACGGCTGGTAATCGTGGCCTAGCTCCAAAGAGAGTGGTGCACATTAAAATCGCCACACACCATCACTGGAGGTGTGAGTCGAGCCACGGTTTGAGAAAGATCGGAAAGTGGAAACAGTGTGCCCGGTGGTAGGTATCTACCGCATATGGAAACGGTACGGTGGTTTATTACTACACGAGCAGCAATGCACTGAATATTTGAAGAGAGAGGTACATGTGTGAGTAGGACAGAGTTGTGCACACCAATGAACACACCGCTATGTGACACAGTGCTAGACGGTACGTCTTTTTCTAAAACGGTGTAATTTTTTAGTGAACACGGAGCACCTGAGGCCAGGTTCGTTTCCTGGATGCATGCCACCGACGGCGCCCGGGAACTTAACCCGCGCCGTCTTTCCGGTCAAATCCTCACACCCCATCTCGGGGGGGGGTTGAAGACCCCTCTAAAATCCAAAGTAAGCATCGCAAGAAAACGAAAGCGGTGTCATCGTAAAGCGCTCGTCGAGTAGGGTCCGGGTCCACCCTCCCCCAAAAATTCCCCCCAAAAGTGACGTCACCAGGGGGCTAGATTTTCACGACTTTTCACGACTTGCATAATGTTTTTGACTCTGGGGAGTTCATTTGGGGGGATATGTGAGGAAACACAATTTATTTTGAGTAAAAATGGACGGCGAAATGGACCAAAGCTATAATTTTTATGGCCTCCCCCAATTATTATGTTTTTATTTCTAAAGTTTGAGTATTAAATTTTTCTTTAATTTTCCATTTCCAATGGGTAGAGCAGATCGAGAAACGTTGTTGGAAGTCAACTTGCCCTATAAAAATGCTTACTTTAGCCAGAATCCTGTATTTGAACTGCAATTGGGCAAATACGCAAAATATATATGTAGTCAAAAACGAACAAAAATAAAAATTCAACTCGTGCGTTTTGTTGCATCCGTAAAGATAAGCAAACGCTGAAAGTTTTATTAAAATATCTGTATCCGTTAAAGCGTGACGACTGGTTGTGACGTTTTTTGGAGGTGACCTTACCTGACCTTGACGAACTCGTTGACCCTAGATGACCTGACCTAAAGATTTTTAATCGGAATGTCAAACTGACGTGGGAAAATGTATGCCAAATTTAGGTGCGCTGCCCCGCGCCGTTCGTCCACTATCTGCGAAAGGCCTGAGGGGCCGGTTGAAGACCCCAGAGACAGGACAGGTTAAGAGATGCTGAAGATCATGAAAGCTGGATTTGATTCCCCTACAGTTACATTGTAAAACTACGATGTGAGTTAGGTAATACAGTAAAACATGAGCGTGGTCAAAAGACATAGCTATATACAATGTATAGTGCATATCACAAACCCAGCGATAGCTTGGTGAATTAATAAGAAAAGAAGAACATGAACCAGATAGTTACGTGTGGACGTCATTGTTGCTAGAAAAAGTTGGACGCGATTTTAAAATTGAGTCCCAGTGCCCTGTCTTGAAGGAGAGTCTATCGAGGACTCAGGGGGGAGCTCCGATCAGGCCCGAGTGAATTTGTCCTTGGGCGGGACCTCTGTAAGCCACCCCACGGCGAGGATTATGACGGAGGAAGCCCCCTGGACACTCAGCTGCGGCGGAGGCGGGGGGACCCATTCCAGATGATCCCCCGGTCCCTCCACCCGCCGTCGCGGCGACAGGATGGCTCAGTTTGGGGGAGGCGCCATGTCTGGGCCTTGGCGACCCTTGACCCGGGCCTTTTCCATTTGAGCGAGCCGAGCTCCTTTGGCTTCACGGGCACGCCTTTCGCCTTCTTGAAATTGTAAGCTGACGTGTGAAGTTTGGATTGGTCGGTGCGCGTTCTTGGATGGAGATGCAGGCGCGGATGTAGATGTCGAGGGCAAGGGTGATGGCGAGGGGGAGGATGGAGGCGCGGATGTAGATGCAGGCGCGGATGTAGATGTTGAGGGCAAGGGTGATGGCGAGGCCCAGCTCTCGGGGAGGGGGAGGATTCAGTGAGGGCGGAGGTGGAAAGAATGGACTTAGGGGTGGTGGTGGGGCGCGAGGGAGGGAAGGGGAGGCTGGAGGGTGAACAGGATGTGAGAGGCGGGGATTTCAAGGTAGGTGTGGCAGAAGGGGAGGGACTAGGCTTGGGTAGGGGGGACCGGGCTGGCCTCTTAGACCGGGTGACCAGGGTCCATCCCTCGCCAGCAGAGGCCGATCTGGATGACGCCTTGGGTTGCTCATCGGTGTCACTCGGGGGTGGGACCTTGGTGGTTTCTGTATTTTGTGAGAGGGGCTGCGCCTGCCTCTCTGGTGTCGCCAGAGGCACTCCAAATGCTCGGTGAAGAGTTGTGAGCTGGGTGATCAGCTCGGCGGCCCTATCGGGCTGTATATGTTGTGGTAGCAACGTCGTGTTCTTGGCCTTTGATATGTATGATTGTCTGGGGTGCGACCTTTCATATAACTCTCTAGCTTCTCTAAATGTTAATTTGTTGATGTGTTTAAGCGAAATAATCTTCTTTTCTCTAAAGTAGTTTGGGCACCCACGATCAAACGATGTGTGGGGTTCCTGTCCGTCACCGGAGTTGGCACAAAATGGGTCTTCCGAGTTGCATTTCTCAAAAGGATGTTCATGAGAAGCACACTTGCTGAAAGCTGGGCGGTTTCTGCAATGTTGGGCAGTGTGACCGAATTTTTTTACGTTTGAAGCTGCGCGTTGGATTTGGAAAAAAACTGTCGTTCTTTCACTCGTAGGTAGCTAACTCTGATCTCGGGAGGTATATCTGTTCTATTAAATGTAAAAATAATTTTGGTTGGGACGATATCCGAACCTTTCTTCACCTTCATTTTTTTGGCTGCGATGACTCCGAAATTTGTCAATCCATCAACGATCTCATCCCTCGATACTTCCCTTAGGTCGAAACAGTTGATAACTCTCCGCGAGGTGTTCTTTGTTTTGAGGTTCTAGTGTGATTTTAACTGTTTCATTCACTTTTTTGCCGTCCCTCCCTCCGTCCTTTGACTTAAGCGCCCCAGTTGCCAGTCCGGAGACCAGTGATGAGTGTGGTAAGGTGTGCTCCGGTGATAAGGCGAAGTGCGCTATCCTGTATGCGTTCGAGTGTTGCGATGGGTGATGGATATATATGATCGAAAACAAACTCATTATATTCCAGGATCGAGCGTGAGCGAATCAGAGTAATATACATAGTGTTGAGGGTAGCCCTGTCTGTACCTCAGTCGCGACCGGAGATGCAGCGCAGGAGATTTAGACGTTTTCCTCAGCGTTGTTTTAGATAAGCGATTTGATGGCAAAAGAAGAGACTTTTGTCTAGTACGATGCCAAAATACGTGAAAGTGGTTTGGTGCCGGATAATTTGGGCGCGACAACGGGGTGGTGGAAAAGGTGGGATGTACCAATAGGGTCGGAAGAAGAGTATTGTGACAGATTTGGCGGGGGAGATTTCCAGTCCCAAATGGGAGCACCAGGAATTAGCTTGATCCATGGCCCGCTGCATTAACACGCGCCCTGGAGGGGGGGGGGGGCGAAATCCGCCCACTCCTCCTGTTTTTCGTAGATAACTCCAGATTTTACCGGCCGATATACGTCATTTTGTGTGCACCTGCTTAGAAATGAACGGTACGTTATTTAAAGTAATACAAACGAAAATCGACGGAAGAGCTTTCGAGTTAGGGGTAGGTAAACCCAAAAAAGTTTCTCAGCGCCAGACCACAAATATCGGCGCTGATGCGCTTCCCGTATATCGACAAAAAGGAAGTGTTCTTGGCAACACTAGCGACTTGTTTGATGTATATTGTTATGCTACATTGTTCCAAAGTCATGTCAGGTCACCGAGGTCAAGTCAGGTCAAGTTCATGACAGGTTAACACACGCCCTGGAGGGGTGGATGGCGAAATCCGCCCACCCCTCCGAGTTTTCGTACACAACTCCATATTGCACTGACCGATATGCGCCATTTTTGCCGTACCTGCTTAGAAATGGCCGGCGCATTGTTTAAATCAAGACAAATTAAAATCGGCCGAAAAGTTTTCAAGTTATTGTCCGTTAAAGTGTTTTTAAAACATCGCAGCACCAGACCACAGAAATCTGCGCTGATGCGCTTCCTGTATATTGGCAAAAGGGAAGTGTTCTTGACAACACTAGCGGCTTGTTTGATGCATATTGTTCAGCTATATCATTTAAAAGTCATGTTACGTCGCCGAGGTCATCATGACAGGCTAATGGAACCAAGCATGGTCAACTGGAATGTTGTCATAAATGGAAATGACTGTCATGCGATTGACGTCACTTTGCATGTTACTCCCTACACATCCTACTGTTTGTCATTGTGTGCTTAAGTGTTTCTATACTTTATTCATGTATTTCACTCCTTTCTTTGCGAAGCCGATTGTGCCGAACCGCCCAACGGAGCAGTCAGGTGGGCAGCCCGGTTCCGGTAACTGGAGCAGGTACTAACCGGATAAAGTGCTCTTATATAGATGACCTGAGGCCAAATGACGGATCTGGCAAATGCATTACATCATTAGTAATGTCCAAAACATCATTAATGCCAATTTTGGAACATTTAAACACAATCACAGCGATTCATACCAATGAGAAGCCAAGCCACGCAAAACCAGAAAATGTGGCTATTTTGACCTCATCTGACCTTGAAGATATTGACCTAAGGCCACGAAATTTGCACACAATAGAGTTAATTATCGTGCCCATCCACCCTGAGAATTTCGTTGCTCTAGCCTTAATGGGAGCCGAGATCTTAGGGGGTGGGCGGAATCCGCCCACCCCTCCAGTGCGCGTAATTTTCAGAGGCCCTCCAGGGCGCGTGTTAAGTTATTTGCTGTCTCTGCCGATGGGTGCGTGCACCATATGGCCAAATCATCGGCGAAAATGGACTGTTTTAGGCAGGGGGTTATGTTGTGTAGGTCAGCGAGGGCATCCACAGTGTGTGTGTCGGATGCCGGACTATGGGCAGTGGGGTGTGTGTCTATGTGTTTACCAGCCTGCCACCGTGTGGTGATGTCGGCTGTGTCTATGTGTTTACCAGCCTGCCACCGTGTGGTGATGTCGGCTGTGTCTATGTGTTTACCAGCCTGCCACCGTGTGGTGATGTCGGCTGTGTCTATGTGTTTACCAGCCTGCCACCGTGTGGTGATGTCGGATGTGTCTGTGTTTACCAGCCTGCCACCGTGTGGTGATGTCGGCTGTGTCTATGTGTTTACCAGCCTGCCACCGTGTGGTGATGTCGGCTGTGTCTATGTGGTTACCAGCCTGCCACCGTGTGGTGGTGTCGGCTGTGTCAGTGTGTTTACCAGCCTGCCACCGTGTGGTGGTGTCGGCTGTGTCAGTGTGTTTACCAGCCTGCCACCGTGTGGTGATGTCGGCTGTGTCTATGTTTTTACCAGCCCACCACCATGTGGTGATTTCGGTTGTTCCCGGGAGGGCGTTTGTGGTGTTGTGGTGTTCGGTATGAGGAGTATCGTGGTGAGGACAAGAGGACGCGAAGAAGAATAAAGCTGGCTGCTTGAGGTGAGTCGAGGTAGAGCTGAGACGCCTTGAAGTTTGGAGCGTAGAAATGAGTCGTTCAGTCGACTTGTAGACAGATGAGATGGTGATACTGGTCGAGGCTGAAACTGGTGCGGATGGTGATACTGGTCGAGGATGAACCTGGTGCCGAAGAGAAGATTTGCCAGTCTGGTGCCATTGGGTTTGGGTGTAGTTGGGGGGTTGGGGTCGGGTCATCACCAGTTTTTGATACATTGCAAGAAGGTCAGCTTCCGTTAGTTAGTTTCACGTGGGGTTAGTGATTCTTTCCACCGCTTTTGCTGATTTTCTGCTTTTAATTTTAGCATATCTTTTGACTTTTTTTATTGTTCATGGAGTAAGCGTGTGATAGCGTGATGCGAAAGAGGTGTTCGTGTAATGTTGGATGATTGTCGTTGAGGAGCGTAGTGATCTTCAGTGGGATGTTGTTCATGTTGCAGTAGTTTGTGATGTGTTGGATTTCGTTGCTGTATTTGGTACAGTAGATGAGTGTGTGTTTAATTGTGAGCGTTCGTTGACATGTTGTGCTTTGTGGTCAGGGGTGTTGTTGTAAGAGGTAGAGTGCGGGAGTGCACTGTATCTGAGGCGTAATCGTGTTAGTATGCGTATTTTTTGTCCGGTGTCTTTTGTTGATAGCATGCCAGAGTTCGTTTTTTAGGTGTATTTCGTGTAGTTGCGTAATTATTGTGTCCCATGTTTATTCAATGTGTTTGTTGATTGTCTCGTGTATTGTGGGGTAGTAGTCGGATTGTGAGAGTGGGCATGGTGTGGTTTGTTGTAGTGGCTGGGAATCCATAGGAGAAGTGGGCATTGTCTGGCGTTGAGTTGTTTGTGAATGCACAGCATTTTGGGTATGAATGGGTGTTTGTTTCTGGTGAAGGGTGTTATGCTTTCTAGTACTTATTTTGCGTCAGTGGCTACGATGTTGTGTTTGGTTTGTGTGTTGTAAATGGTGGAGTATGCTGAGAAAATTATGAAGAGTTCAGCTCTGTAGGTGAGTGCTGTGTCATGCAGACGGGAACGAAGGATGACCCGCGGCGGCGCTGCGTTGGGGTACAGCACCGCCGTTGTGCCCATCTGCTGTGTGATGTTGAGACGTCAGTGTAAATGATGTAATTTGGATATTGTGATTTCAAGCGGAGGAATAGTTGTTGTATTTCTGCGTGTGTATGTATGCTTTGGTTTATCTATGAGGTGTATTTTGAGTGGTTGGTGGGTGGTGGGAGTGCTTTTGCTGTGGGGAGTGGGTTGTGTAGTCTATTTGCGTGATGGTGAATGCGGTAGCCTATTGTGTTCATGAGTTGGTGTGCGCGTTTGGTGCGAAGTTTTAATGCCTGAGTGCATGGGTGTTGTGTGATAAGTTGTGTTTCGTAGTGATATCTTAATAGTGTTTCTGTGCGTCCGTGCCGTAGTTCAGTAGCCCTCCTGTCACAGTCTGGTGAAGCCGGCCACTCTCCCGTCACAGTCTGGTGAAGCCGGCCGCCCTCCTCCCGTCACAGTCTGGTGAAGCCGGCCACTCTCCCGTCACAGTCTGGTGAAGCCGGCCACTCTCCGTCACAGTCTGGTGAAGCCGGCCACTCCCGTCACAGTCTGGTGAAGCCGGCCGCCCTCCCCCGTCACAGTCTGGTGAAGCCGGCCACCCTCCCGTCACAGTCTGGTGAAGCCGGCCACTCTCCCGTCACAGTCTGGTGAAGCCGGCCACTCTCCCCGTCACAGTCTGGTGAAGCCGGCCACTCTCCCGTCACAGTCTGGTGAAGCCGGCCACTCTCCCGTCACAGTCTGGTAAGCCGGCCACCCGTCTCTCTGGTGAAGCCGGCCACTCTCCCGTCACAGTCTGGTGAAGCCGGCCGCCCTCCCGTCACAGTCTGGTGAAGCCGGCCACTCTCCCGTCACAGTCTGGTGAAGCCGGCCACTCTCCCGTCACAGTCTGGTGAAGCCGGCCACTCTCCCGTCACAGTCTGGTGAAGCCGGCCACTCTCCCGTCACAGTCTGGTGAAGCCGGCCGCCCTCCCGTCACAGTCTGGTGAAGCCGGCCACTCTCCCGTCACAGTCTGGTGAAGCCGGCCGCCCTCCTCCCGTCACAGTCTGGTGAAGCCGGCCACTCTTCGGCCGCCCTCCCGTCACAGTCTGGTGAAGCCGGCCACTCTCCCCGTCACAGTCTGGTGAAGCCGGCCACTCTCCCGTCACAGTCTGGTGAAGCCGGCCACTCTCCCGTCACAGTCTGGTGAAGCCGGCCACTCTTCCGTCACAGTCTGGTGAAGCCGGCCACTCTCCCGTCACAGTCTGGTGAAGCCCCCCTGCGCCTCCCGTCACAGTCTGGTGAAGCCGGCCACTCTCCCGTCACAGTCTGGTGAAGCAGGCCGCCCTCCTCCCGTCACAGTCTGGTGAAGACGGCCACTGGCCGCCCGGCTCTTCAGTCTTCCTCAGAGTCGGAGGTGGTGTCGACTGGCTGGTGCTGCCGGCGCTGCTGCTGGTGCTGCTGTGGTGCAAGCTGCTGGTGCTGCTGCTGGTTCTGCTACTGGTGCTGCTGCTGCTGTTGCTGTGGTGCAGCTGCTGGTGCTGCTGTGGTGCCGCTAGTTCGCTTTGCGACGCTTCGACTGCTGAAACACGTGACGTCGCGTGTTTCACCGGCCCCGTACTGGGGGACCGCTCACGCCGGTTTGTTGCGAGCGAGGAGCAGCGACAGGTGGGACTCGAGCTCGCGACCTTCCGATTAGGAGGCGGACGCCACATCTCCAGCCAACAGCAGAGCAAGGCCAGGAAGGACAATGCAGAGAGGAATGCGGGACAAAGAAGAATGATCGACGGGGCAGTCTACGGCAGATGAAGGGACACGGCTTGGTCAACCAAAAATACAGATCTCTGAGAAAGCAACTGTTGGTGAGAAACACGGCGGTAGTGTCGGCGTACAGTCGGCATTCTCGTTTGTGTATTGGTTGTTTATTTGTTTGTTTATTTCTCGACGTAATCTATGCAAAATCACAACTGGCGCCGCCTACACCATTTGGCCGGCGAGCCGCGGGGCTGGAAAATGGCCCGAGTGATGCGAGTGCCCGGGACCGTTGGCACCTCGGGCCATGTCAGTGTCCAACCCGGGACCGTTGGCACCTCGGGCCATGTCGAGTGTCCAACCCGGGACCGCTGGCACCTCGGGCCATGTCGAGTGTCCGACCCGGGATCGTTGGCACCTCGGGCCATGTCGAGTGTCCAACCCGGGACCGTTGGCACCTCGGGCCATGTCGAGTGTCCAACCCGGGACCGCTGGCACCTCGGGCCATGTCGAGTGTCCGACCCGGGATCGTTGGCACCTCGGGCCATGTCGAGTGTCCAACCCGGGACCGCTGGCACCTCGGGCCATGTCGAGTGTCCAACCCGGGACCGTTGGCACCTCGGGCCATGTCGAGTGTCCAACCCGGGACCGCTGGCACCTCGGGCCATGTCGAGTGTCCGACCCGGGATCGTTGGCACCTCGGGCCATGTCGAGTGTCCAACCCGGGACCGCTTGGCACCTCGGGCCATGTCGAGTGTCCAACCCGGGACCGTTGGCACCTCGGGCCATGTCGAGGGACCGTTGGCACCTCGGGCCATGTCGAGTGTCCAACCCGGGACCGCTGGCACCTCGGGCCATGTCGAGTGTCCGACCCGGGATCGTTGGCACCTCGGGCCATGTCGAGTGTCCAACCCGGGACCGCTGGCACCTCGGGCCATGTCGAGTGTCCAACCCGGGACCGTTGGCACCTCGGGCCATGTCGAGTGTCCAACCCGGGACCGTTGGCACCTCGGGCCATGTCGAGTGCCCAACCCGGGACCGCTGGCACCTCGGCCACCCCATGTCATGTCGACATTACCGGAAACACGGACCCGACGAGCCTGACAACCGCACACACGGACACGCACATCTCACAGTCTGTATTTCTTGCCATAAAACATCCAGCACGGCGCAAGCATATCCCCTGAAGTTAAGCGGGCACGTTCGAAGGCACATTCAAGGCGACACGGACAGCGGCGTCGGCGGCGACGCAGTCGAGTCTGGACGGCTACCCGGCGTCGACCTCGGCTGGCGCTGCCCCCCCCCCCCCACAACAGCGGACAGCATGACACAAGGCACCACCACAGCATGCACACGCGCACTCACACACGCACGCGCAGCGCGGACTCGGAATGGGGAACGGTAGACGGCTGTGCGGGCGACTCGGAATGGGGAACGGTGGACGGCTGTGCGGGCGACTCGGAATGGGGAACGGTAGACGGCTGTGCGGGCGACTCGGAATGGGGAACGGTAGACGGCTGTGCGGGCGACTCGGAATGGGGAACGGTAGACGGCTGTGCGGGCGACTCCGGAATGGGGAACGGTGGACGGCTGTGCGGGCGACTCGGAATGGGGAACGGTAGACGGCTGTGCGGGCGACTCGGAATGGGGAACGGTAGACGGCTGTGCGGGCGACTCGGAATGGGGAACGGTAGACGGCTGTGCGGGCGACTCGGAATGGGGAACGGTGGACGGCTGTGCGGGCGACTCGGAATGGGGAACGGTAGACGGCTGTGCGGGCGACTCGGAATGGGGAACGGTAGACGGCTGTGCGGGCGACTCGGAATGGGGAACGGTAGACGGCTGTGCGGGCGACTCGGAATGGGGAACGGTAGACGGCTGTGCGGGCGACTCGGAATGGGGAACGGTAGACGGCTGTGCGGGCGACTCGGAATGGGGAACGGTAGACGGCTGTGCGGGCGACTCGGAATGGGGAACGGTGGACGGCTGTGCGGGCGACTCGGAATGGGGAACGGTGGACGGCTGTGCGGGCGACTCGGAATGGGGAACGGTGGACGGCTGTGCGGGCGACTCGGAATGGGGAACGGTGGACGGCTGTGCGGGCGACTCGGAATGGGGAACGGTAGACGGCTGTGCGGGCGACTCGGAATGGGGAACGGTAGACGGCTGTGCGGGCGACTCGGAATGGGGAACGGTAGACGGCTGTGCGGGCGACTCGGAATGGGGAACGGTAGACGGCTGTGCGGGCGACTCGGAATGGGGAACGGAATGGGGAACGGTAGACGGCTGTGCGGGCGACTCTAGAGACCACACCAGGTAAGGACAGACGAGTGCAGTGGAGTAGCACGGGACGGAAACACGACACGACACAGCGAGGTGGCAGCAAGGAGAGCAGAGTCTGTCGGAGAGAAGTGGCAACAGGCAGAGTAGCACAGGCGGAGGTGAAGAGCACCGCTCACATGCACGGGTGAAGGACAAATGCACACTCGTCCAATAAAATATGTCGTCCCCGGAAAGAAAATCGTACGTCCCCATTTGCATCAGTGCAATTTTCGTCTCCCCTTCTGACCGGCTCGAATCCGTACAGGTGGCAATCGGAGCATTTTCCTTTGAACTAGTCATTTATGCACAGCTGCCGGTGGGCACAGAGGCGCGGTCGCAGCGGATGTACGGAGAGAGAGGACTAGCGCTCTACTCCCCGGAACGGCATAATTAATAAATTACGAATATTGGGTGAGAAAAGGAAAACCATATTCAACGGTGCAACAGAGTAAACAGAAGGGTAAATCCTGAGTAGTAGAAAATAGTACAACAGATAGCATAAGAGTGAGCACGAGGATAGACGAACAGCGGCGTGGTAAAGCATATTACGCCACAGGAGGGCGTAGTGCATACAAGGGACGACCAACTGACAAGTGGAGATAGGCGAGTAGCAGATGGTGAGGGGTGGAGGCAGAGCAGTTTGAACACTCGATGCGGTCGCACGGCGCACGCGGCCGACCTTGCGCATCCAGCACCGCGGACGTCAACAGCAGACAGGTCCAGCACTGCTGACAACAGCGGACAGGTCCAGCACTGCTGACAACAGCGGACAGGTCCAGCACCGCGGACGTCAACAGCGGACAGGTCCAGCACTGCTGACAACAGCAGACAGGTCCAGCACCGCGGACGTCAACAGCGGACAGGTCCAGCACTGCTGACAACAGCGGACAGGTCCAGCACCGCGGACGTCAACAGGAGACAGCCGGCGTCGTCAGCCCAGTGTGCCGGCAGTTTTGGCCACAGCCGGCGTCGTCAGCCCAGTGTGCCGGCAGTTTTGGCCACAGCCGGCGTCGTCAGCCCAGTGTGCCGCCAGTTCTGGCCACAGCCGGCGCTGCCGCACCAGTGTGCCGCCAGTTCTGGCCACAGCCGGCGCCGTCAGCCCAGTGTGTCGCCAGCTCAGCAGTTGTCGGCCGGCAGTGACGATTTGTCCAGGTCGGCGAAGTAGGCGTGCTTCAGCATGGCACGCGCCGAGATCCGCTTGGCCGGGTTGTACACGAGCGTCTCCTGTGAACAGTGCCGCCAATTGCCACATGCCGGCGCGAGACGAGAGAAGAAACAACATGCACTGCCAAACCACATTTGTTAACATTCCACCGTCCCGTTTGCTCTATAGCAAATTTATAGCAATGACAGCGCGTTTTCACACCACTGTGGTGATGGTTATTTGTTTTACGACACCTCGGCTGTTGAGTTATGTGGCGTCGCCAATCTCTCACGCCGACTGGTTGCGGGCGAACAGTTGTGACAGGTGAGGCTCGAACGCACAATCTTTCGATTGTGAGACGGGCAACCTACCCCTAGACTACTCGTCCCCTTTTCACATCACTATAAGGCGTGATAAATAGACACCACTGACAGCATTGGGACCGGTAATTCTGATGCGAACAAGCATGGCAGGAGGTCCTGCCGAAAGACTAGTCCTTGCGTGAAAATGTCTGTGGCAAACAGTTGTACCATTGGGATTTTCTGTTCAATTAAGGTCAAATACACAGCTCACATCACCTTAGAAAGCCTCCTCCAGGACTATAACATGGGGGCGGGTATGGCCGAGTGGCTAAGGTGTTGGGCTCTGGGCACAAAAGGTCCCGGGTTCGACACCAGCGTCGCTCGGGACATTTCCCAATCCTGCGGCCCACCGGCGAAACAGTGTGGGCGGCGCCATTAACCGTGAATGTGCATAAAGGGTCGTGAAACACTAAATAAACAAACAAACAAGCCTATAACATAGATTGGAAGAATCAATATGAAGACTTTCTTTTTGCATTGGGAGATATTCATAGGTACATGATGCTTAATTATATAATTCTTAACACAGATATTCCAATTACCTACTACCCTCATTCTAGCATCTAAGAAGGAAAGAACATGAACAGCATCATGCTTTCAGCTCTCACTATTCAATAATGTATCAAATGCTACACTATGCATGCAGCCAATACCAGATTCAGATATGCCATGTTCCATTTTTTGCAGCCTTGACCCACAGCCGCAGGCTCCAACAGAGACCCAGCTTCTCGTCTGTTCGACACACGTGCACACCACCGACCTGGAGCAGGTCGAGGCCCTCGGGGCTGATGCCCTTGACACAGTCGGCCAGCTGGTTGTCGGTCCAGTTGGGGAAGCTCGGCTTGTAGTCGGGCAGCTCGCTGACGCCCGGCCAGATCTCCTCAGTGGGGGTGCGCAGTGTGCTGTGGCAACAACTTAGAGTGACGATTCAACACAAGATGTGCGTACAAATATCGGCGGTGGTACAACAAAGACACCAGTGGTGGTACAACAAACAAAGACACTAGTGGTGGTACAACGAACAAAGACACCAGTAGTGGTACAACAAATAGACAGCTCTCAGTGGTGGTGCAGAAAACCAAGGCAGATATCAGTGGTGGTACTACAAAGACAGCTATCAGTGGTGGTGCAGAAAACCAAGACAGATATCAGTAGTGGTGCAGTAATCAAAGACAGCTCACCAGTGGTGGTGCAGTAACCGAGAACTTTTAACAAAAAACCCCGACAGACAGTGGAATCGCGGAACGCACACGGATTACTTCACCCGGTACGAGTTAACCAATTTTATAGCGTCAAGGGCGGATACACACCACATTCAGATGTGTGGTTATTGGTCCTACGACGCGTCAAGTTAGTTTGTTATTTGGCTACCACGCGTCAACCGTTGAGTCACGTGGCCTCGCCAGTCCCTCACGCCGACTGGTCGCGGGCGAAGATTAGCTACAGGTGAGACTCGAACCCACAACCTTCCGACTGTAGGCTGGCGAGCAATTTGGCCCCAGACTTTGATGAGCAGCACAGGGAACAGGCATGTGTGATATGGCCACCGTTTGGGATAGGTCAGAATAAGCCATACAGTGGCAGATACAATAATACAGTGTCAATGTCAGTTACAGTACACACACACATATATATATATATGTATATACTGAATATATATATATATATATATATAATATATATATATATATATATATATATATATATATATATATATATAGTGGCAATGTTACAGAAATACAGTGGCAATGTCAGTTAGTGATAGATACAGTGACAATGTTAAATGCAGTGACTGATACAGTGATGCAGTTACAATGTCAGTGACAAATACAGCGATACAGTGACAATGTGGCTATTTCCACTCTTTTTTTTTAAAAAAAAAATAATATTTATTCTTTCTTTTAGAAAAAATTTAATTTTTTTAAATTAAAAAAATTTTTTTCTTTTTATTAAAATTAAAATTTGGGTTTACTTAATTTTAAATTTATCTTTCGGGTTCGGGGCCATTCACTAAAAAGGACCCCAACCCAACATTAAGCCCCCGCCATAAGGTACCCTGGGGGGAAAAAGTTTTAATAAAGACATGATCCCTAAACCTAATTTTGAATGTGGAGAAACCCCACCCCCCCTGGATATTGAGGGGCGTCCCTTTCGTCTCCCGCGCAATTTCCCCCTCACATGTTCAGTATTTTCCCTCGTGAAACTTTGCAGGTTGTAACTGAGACAAAGGTAGCTGATCAAAAGGCAGACACAACAGAAATCAAAGAAAATCAAACGGCGTTTTGCTCAAGAAAACAGCTAACTTCGACGAGACCTCCGTGGAAGTGATGATCCAACACAACCTGCAAGAAGCGTGGCCGCTTCAATCCAAACATTAAAAGCAGAGAGGAAAACTATGCATGACATGGGTACGTGTGACGCACATTTCGTATAACTTGAAATGTGACAAGGATAGCAATTATCGGGAAAATAACTTATGGTTCAAACGAACATATATGCCTGGAATATACTGCTTGATTCACACCCTGTAGTAGATCCTGCACTGCTATCCAAAAGTGAACCAACCATATCCACAACCAACTAAAACGTAGCTGACAAAAATGTCGATGCGAATGGCCACTTTTCCACTGAGTTATACTGGGGGCCACTAAGTCCTCAACACAAGCGAGGCCAACTTTTACAAATTGGAAGAAATATGAACAAATACTCAACGGCAAATGACGTATTATCAACATAGGTTAGGTGGAACAGCCCGGGACCAACCGTGCACAACCGAGCGGCCAGAACGGCACAACACGAAGCACCGTCGCCATGGTAACAGCGGGAGAGCGCAGTCAATGAACGGCCAGGACGCCACAACATGACGTACCGTCACCATGGCAACAGCGAGCGAGCGCAGCCAATGAACGGCCAGGACGCCACAACACGACGTACCGTCACCATGGCAACAGCGAGCGAGCGCAGCCAATGAGCGGCCAGCATGACAACACAACGCACCGTCACCATGGCAACAGCGAGCAAGCGCAGCCAATGAGCGGCCAGCATGACAACACGACGCACCGTCACCCGCCCCCGCCTCTCCCCCGCTGCCGCCCCCAGCCACTGACCGGAAGATCCGGAACAGCTGATCAATCTCAGAGTCGCCGTGGAACAGCGGCCGCTTCTTGATCATCTCCGCAGTGATGGTGCCTGGCGAGCCAGACACATGGTAAAGACGTGCCTGCGACTCCTCACGCAACCAGCCTCACAAGCACACCAACAGTCCCCGTGCAGGCCGCAGCCCCCCCCCCACTGTCTGTCTCTCACTCGGCTTCCTTCCTCACCTTTTGAGGTCAGCAATGATATTCTACATAAAATGATAAGACACACGCTACTACAGTAAATACACGATACACATACATGCGAGCGAAATTACTACAAGTTGCCTACACGTAACTGAGACGAGTCAGCTGCCTCGGAGACGGATACATAGGCGTCACTGCTGAACACGTGGCTTCTTCCGAGCCTACAGTGAATCCTGTATTGCTGGTGCAAGCGAAGCCATCCTTTCCGCACTCAATATATTCGATCAAGCGATAGTTAGTCGGTTAATCCTTCTGTCATTTGTCAGATCCTCACACCCCGTCCTGAGGGGCGTCAATAGAGAACCCTTCTAATATCCAAACTAAGCAACGCACGAAAACGAAATAGGTGTCGTCGGAAAGCGCTCGACGAGTAGGGCACGACGCCACCCCACATAATTTGCACAAAAAAGTGACGTAACTAGGGGTTCCAGAGTGCCATGACATACATTACGTTTGTGGCTCTGTGGGTTCATTTTGAGGGAGATTTGAAGAAAATTATTTGGAACCAGAAAAATGAAAGCGAGATCGACCAGCGCCAGACATTTTTCCCGCCCCCATTTTTTGAGTGAATTTTTACAATTTCGAGTTTTCAAGTTTTCTTTAATTTGCCTTTTATAATGGGTAGAGCTGATCGGAAAACGTTATTCGAAGTCAACTTGTTCTAATAAAAAAAAAATGTTCCTCGTTTTGAACTCTAATATGCAAATATGCAGAATTAATAAATAATCAAAAACGGAAAAAATGACAACTTCCTCCGTAAGTTTTGTTGCATCACAAAGACAAGCAAACGCTGAAAGCTTCATTAAAACATTCATCCGATAAAGTGTGACGACTGGTTTAACATTTATAGAGGTGACCTCACTTGACCTTAACCAACTCGTTGACCCTAGATGACAGGACATCAAACATTGACATAACATCCCAAATTGATGTGGGCCAAATTTCGGCGCGCTGCCGCGCACCATTCTTTCACTATCCGCGGAAAACTTTATGGGGGGTCGTCAACCACCCCCCTCGGGTCGGCGCGGGTCAATGCTGGCGCGTCAAGCCCTCTCCGTCCGGGCGTGTCAGACGCAAATAAAACTTGTTCTGCATTACTCCCATCGAAGCTGCAAATAACCTCGTAGGGCAAATGCACAACTCGCGGTCTGTTTGTTTACTGGTGTATATCCGCAGGTTGTTCAGGAGCTATCCTGATCTGGAGCTGAAGGCAATTAACCTTAGCCAACTCCACCATGCGTCGCTAACATTGGCCGCATATCACACATCATTAAACGTCAGCTGCCTGCATATCACACATTAAACGTCAGCTGCCTGCATATCACACATTAAACGTCAGCTGCCTGCATATCACACATTAAACGTCAGCTGAATGCATATCATACATTAAACGTCAGCTGCCTGCATATCACATCATTAAACGTCAGCTCCCTGCATATCATACATTAAATGTCAGCTGCCTGCATATCACACATTAAACATCAGCTGCCTGCATATCACACATTAAACGTCAGCTGCCTGCATATCACACATCATTAAACGTCAGCTCCCTGCATATCATACATTAAATGTCAGCTGCCTGCATATCACACATTAAACGTCAGCTTCCTCCATATCACACATTAAACGTCAGCTGCCTGCATATCACACATCATTAAACGTCAGGCTCCTGCATATCACATTAAACGTCAGCTGCCTGCATATCACACATTAACCGTCAGCTGCCTGCATATCACACATTAAACGTCACCACACATTAAACGTCAGCTGCCTGCATAACACATCACTAGACAATGGCTCAGTGTTAAACGCTAGCTGCCTGCATAACATGCATCGCTAGACATTGGCTCAGTGTTAAAATTACGAATTATCGTCAGGTGCGAAACGTCGAAAATGCAATTATCGGGGTGTCCAAATCGGCATAGACAAATGATCCTTGAAAAAGTGTCAAGTTCCGCAAACCTAGGTTTGAAAAACAACCGCGACAACCACTGTTCCATCTTCGCGTTATGATGAGCATACGCATGCTACTTGTAAACGAGCATGCGTACCCTCATCACAGTTAGAAACGAGGAATGAAGACTTCACAACACGAACCAAAAAAACAAACAAACAAAAACACGATGACGGTACTCCTTTGGGAAGGGTGTCTGTGCAGTGTCCCATAAGTGGTATATCCCATCCTATTTCACAAATAATTGATCACTGTATTGGCCGCAAACCATGCACCGTGAAACATCAGTTGCAAACCATGCACGTGGAACATCAACTGCATGCCATGCACCGCTGGACGTTATCTGCGTTCCATGATCAGTTGGCATCGGTCAGACCGTGATGTAAAGGGGGCGTAATATGCTCGACTTCAGATACAATATATTGTTCGTTGTGCGGATTTTCACGGACAGTTTCGCATTTGGATACTGTCCCGTGCATATCGTCAAGCATAACATAAGGGTAAATTAAGTGGACGAAGGCCCGGTGTAACGATTATAAATTATTTGTGAAATAGGGTTGGAACACACCACTTTCAAAAAACATTCAATCAATGTCCTTATCCAAGAAGTATCTACACCGTGCATTGTGATGCATTCTTCTGGCTCTTCATATTTCCTTTCCAACGTATTTGATTCATAAGTATCGTGCTCATGCTCTCCACTAAGCGGGATGATAATACACCATTTTTATGTAATTTTAGGTAAAGTAACTACCTATGATGCGATATGGTACACAATTATAGTTCATACCATGCATATTTGTGTTGCTATCTCAAAATGGACTATATTTGAGCTTAATTTATGTTCATAATTTATTCATAAT
>JAOTOL010001080.1:107500-257266 GCA_034440575.1 Imbricaverruca yamaguchii | reverse complement strand
CAAACCTAACCTAACCTAACCTAACCTAACCTAACCTAACCTAACCTAACCTAACCTAACCTAACCCAACCTAACCAACCTAACCCAACCCAACCTAACCCAACCTAACCTAACCTAACCTAACCTAACCCAACCTAACCTAACCTAACCTAACCTAACCCAACCCAACCTAACCTAACCCAACCTAACCCAACCTAACCCAACCCCTAACCTAACCTAACCTAACCCTAACCCAACCTAACCTAACCTAACCCAACCTAACCTAACCTAACCTAACCTAACCTAACCTAACCTAACCTAACCTAACCCAACCTAACCTAACCTAACCTAACCTAACCTAACCTAACCTAACCTAACCTAACCTAACCTAACCTAACCTAACCCAACCCAACCTAACCTAACCCAACCTAACCCAACCTAACCTAACCTAACCTAACCGTCAGTTTGGTGTTGATCGGTTCATTGGTTCGCGAGCTATGCTAATTAATACCAACTCGATTGGGTGCACTAAAATTGGCCATATTACACCGTAAAGTTCCTGTTTTACAGCCAAGCAAATCGACGAGATATTTCGACGCAACCCGTTCTCCGATCACACCAATGTCGGTCACGTGCAGCACCTTGACTCGATCGCACCGAAATTGTGCCCAAAGGGCATCCAACACCGTGAGCTTTCACGTGATGCCACACATCCTGCGTTCCCTTTGATGTGAGCCGAACCGGGCGCCAATATGTGGCAGTCACGTTTTTCGTGGAAGAAACACCACGTTAAATAAGGTTGAGATGTCGAGTAAATACTAGGTGCATGGCGCGCGCTACGCTTCGCCCATCCCTACAAATTGTACATGCCCGGATGGCCGTGGTGACGGGCTCATCAAGTTTGGTAGATGAAGTATGCGCCGCTCTCAGCTCGGAGGTGGCCATTGGAAACAGATGCATGCGCCGGGTGCACAGTAGAGCGCACCCTGACGTCTCCGCCCTGCCCCAACACGGCACGGTCAGTCGGCCGCTGGCCCTGACCCGACCCCGACCCCGACCCCGGCCGCGGGATGACGTCACCGTCCGGAGCCGGCCGGTCGCCGGTCCACGCGCGACCTTGACCTTGCCGCTCGGGGATGATACCACTGCCCAGAGCCAGTGGTGGGCCGGGACCGGCAGGCCGAGACCCGGCCGGGGTGTCTGGGGCGTGCTGTCGTCAGTGGTGGCGGACGAGAGAACGGCCGGCCGGGAGCCGCGGCTCGACCGCCGCGGGCCGGTCCTACGGGTCGGCCGTCCGATGCTGACACCTCGCAGCAATCGGGAAAGCTTCTGATCATGTTGATGCACGGGGTTACGGGTGGCCCCGGTGCAGACCAACACCAGCACTCGGGACGATGGCGAGCAGCGTCAGGAGACGTGCGATGTCACGATGCATGGCACTAGTTACTCACGACCCAGTCTGGCGGCTGGTGAATCCTGTTCACGATGATGTCAGGTCCTGTTGGTATCACTCACATCCACACTCCGCTATTGTTCGCACACTCTATAGCACCTGTTGACGAGGCACCGAGGAACGGGGAGGAGAGTCAGCGGTCGCCACCGCTCGCAGCGGCGCGCTCAGCTGAACTGCACAGTTGAAGCGGCCACAGTCTGGCCACAGTCTGGCCAGTCTGGCCAAGCCTGGCCAGACTATGGCCAGACTTGGCCACAGCCTGTACAGTGCCAGACTGTGGCCAGCTTGGCCATTATCCTGGCCACAGCCTGACCACAGCCAGGCTGTGAATGACTGTGGCCAGGCTGTGGTTGATTGTGGTCAGGCTGTGGTTGATTGTGGTCAGGTTGTGGTGGGCTATTGCACTGGTGGTTGATTGTGGTCAGACTGTGGTAGACTGTGGTCAGGCTGTGGTTGGCTGTCGTTGACTGTGGCTAGCTGTGGCTAGCTGTGGTTGGCTGTCAACATGGCCACAGCCTGGCCCCATAGTCAACCACAGCCTGGCAATGGTTGACTTTGGCCAGGCTGTGGTTGGTTGTGATTGAATGTGGCTATCTGTGGTCAGGTTCTGGTTGGCTTGTTTTCTTAGGCCATGCTGGGCGTGAGTGATCGTCGTTCGCCAGCGGGTGCGGGGGGGGCGGAGGAGGCTTCCGCCCATCCTTCCAACCCGATGTTTTCAGGAACTACGGCACTTACAAAAATAACGATGCCGTCTGGTATCCCGTGACGATTACAGAATAACGCAATCGTAATATTTGAATTGGCACAAAATATATCACTGAGCGTGTGTGACGTTACGGGTGATGCTTCATCTAAGCCCGGGGAATTTAGTTTTGGTTGATTTAGAAAATTATGTGGTTAAATGAGAAGGGTGCCTGAACAGTAACCCGATGCGGGTTACTGTTCGGAGAGTTCGATATACAAGAGAAAAGAGGGAAATTGAATAGTGCAAGCGGCCTGGAAGACAGAACACCCACGATCTTGGCTTAACTAAACTACTCGGCCTAAACTACCGGCCTAAACTAATGCAACGGACATACTATGGAACGTCAAATACGCTGCATGCTTTGCGCCGCTGTTGAAATCATTCAAGACATTTCAGGCCAATGAGGGCATTTCAAGCCAATCAACGCATGTCAAGCCAATCAAGGTCATCTATGTCCTCGGGACGCACAGTATATGGCACTCGTTGGTTGGCGTTCCGCAACAACTGGCGGGATTACAGGAGTCCGTCGGCTACCAATCGGCGTGGGAAGTTGATGACTCTATATGGTCGAACAGTCGTGTGCGCTATGAAAGAACACAAAGCTCTTTTTGTGGCGGCCCCGGCCGGGAAGCTGTGGGCGCCCGACGCGTGCGGGGTGTCGTCAAGCTCCCTGCGTGCGCACGATGTGGAGGCAGCAGCGACAGCTCACGGCCGGCGAGCTGGCCGGCGGGTGTCGGCCGGCCAGCTCGAGAATCCCCGCCTCACGGACCGCCCAGTGGGCCCAGGCAGCCAGCAACCATGTGGCAGAGACGCGTGGCCGAGAGCTTAGCCATAGCCGTGGCCCGCCAGCGACAGGTGTCCAGGTCGACGTGTTCGCCGCCACGTGTATTCCGGGCACGGCTGCGCTGCCGTCATGTGGCAGACGCGCCGGCCTGCACTCTTAAGCCAGCTCTGACGAGGCCCGCCACCAGGGCCTCGTGCGCTCTGCAAGATTAGCTCCAGTCGGCAGGTGACGTGATGGGCGCTTGTAATGCTCCTTGGGCTCGTCTGCGGCCATTGAGGCGGCGACGAGTTCGCCGAGAGGTCGACGCGGTCCTCACCGAGGACGTCCGCGGCGCAGTCCCCGCACCGGTGGCGTCCTCGGCTAGCCTCGCTCAAAAACGCAACATGGAGCAAGAATGCAGACAGCAAAACGAAGTCTATTTTTACATACGTGCAGTCCAAACCGGATGCTTTCAACGGGGCTTTCTTACTTAGAGTGGACGCAGCATGGAGCCAGCTGCTGTTTTCGTATGGTCTGCGGATGTAGTTTTATGGATTTACTGGAAGTCTGAAGTGATCACCTGAGGTCTGAATGGATTTTGTGCACCGTGAGCAATAAAAAGTACGCCACAAGACGTGCAGGAAAATGATGCATTACGTGGGCTTCATCCAAGTAGTCCGGGGAGGGGCACATCCCTGAGAGGTGCCGTAGCGGCATCTCTGCCCTGTGATCTAACTGAAGCTCATTGTTCAAATTCGGCTCCTGCAGTATGCCAACTTTTTGCCGTCCAAAGCCGCAATTATGTAAGCTCATATTCAACGTTCGACCTATATTTGGATCAAGTGAACACGTCCAAATGAAGACGCGACAGAGCTACTACAGAGATTAGGTAGTCATGGCAGGGGTACACCACAGACCATCGACGGGCTGACTTGTCTGTCTGTGAGCTATACTTGTCCAGCGCTCACACTGTCGATGTCGATGATCAACCGCGCCGGGATTCGCCCTCTGATCACTTTGTCATGGTGGACCACATTGCAGACTGCATTACGCTAACCTGCACTCGCTTTATGTCGCCGCCGCCGTGTGCTCGGGACAGTCGCAGCCGCGTGGCAGACGACCACGGCCGACCGAGAAGCCGCGGTCGCCCTCCAGGTCGACTGGTCCCGCCTTACCCGCTCAAAGTTGGACGGCGCCAAAGTGCTCCACCTTCAATACTCCCTGACCCACCCTCTATTGGGAAATCCTGGCCGCGCTTCCGCAGCCACTTCACGACCGGCGCGTGCAGCAGTTGTGAGCGAGCGGCGTTTCAAATGCGATTCGGCGCCGGACAGCGCCGTCCACGTGCACCAGTGTCTGGGCCATGTCGCGGTCCACGTGTACCAGTGTCTGGGTCATGTCGCCGTCCACGTGCACCAGTGACGGGGCCATGTCGCGGTCCACGTGCACCAGTGTCTGGGCCATGTCGCGGTCGACGTGCACCAGTGTCGGGGCCATGTCGCGGTCGACGTGCACCAGTGTCTGGGCCATGTCGCGGTCCACGTGCACCAGTGTCTGGGCCATCGCCGTCTACGTGCACCAGTGTCGGGGCCATGTCGCGGTCCACGTGCACCAGTGTCGGGGCCATGTCGCGGTCCACGTGCACCAGTGTCTGGGCCATGTCGCGGTCCACGTGCACCAGTGTCTGGGCCATGTCGCGGTCCACGTGCACCAGTGTCGGGGCCATGTCGCGGTCCACGTGCACCAGTGTCTGGGCTATGTCGCGGTCCACGTGCACCAGTGTCAAAGCCGTCGCGGTCCACGTGCACCAGTGTGGGGGCCATCGGTCGACGTGCACCAGTGACGGGGCCATGTCGCGGTCCACGTGCACCAGTGTGGGGGCCATGTCGCGGTCGACGTGCACCAGTGTCGGGGCCATGTCGCGGTCCACGTGCACCAGTGTCTGGGGCCATGTCGCGGTCGACGTGCACCAGTGTCTGGGCCATGTCGCGGTCGACGTGCACCAGTGTCGGGGCCATGTCGCGGTCCACGTGCACCAGTGTCGGGGCCATGTCGCGGTCGACGTGCACCAGTGTCTGGGCCATGTCGCGGTCCACGTGCACCAGTGTCGGGGGGCATGTGGGGGCCATGTCACGGTCGACGCACCAGTCGGGGCCATGTCGCGGTCGAGGTGCACCAGTGTCTGGGCCATGTCGCGGTCCACGTGCACCAGTGTGGGGGCCATGTCGCGGTCCACGTGCACCAGTGTGGGGGCCATGTCGCGGTCCACGTGCACCAGTGTGGGGGGCCATGTCACGGTCCATGTCGCCTGTCCACGTGCACCAGTGTCGGGGCCATGTCGCGGTCCACGTGCACCAGTGTCAGCGTCATCCACGTCCACGATGTCTGGGGCCATGTCGCGGTCCACGTGCACCAGTGTCTGGGCCATGTCGCGGTCCACGTGCACCAGTGTCGGGGCCATGTCGCGGTCTACGTGCACCAGTGTGGGGCCATGTCGCGGTCCACGTGCACCAGTGTCGGGGCCATGTCGCGTCGCGGTCGACGTGCACCAGTGTCTGGGCCATGTCGCGGTCGACGTGCACCAATGTGGGGCCATGTCGCGGTCGACGTGCACCAGTGTCGGGGCCATGTCGCGGTCGAGGTGCACCAGTGTCAGGGCCATGTCGCGGTCCACGTGCACCAGTGTGGGGGCTATGTCGCGGTCCACGTGCACCAGTGTGGGGGCCATGTCGCGGTCGACGTGCACCAGTGTCGGGGCCATGTCGCGGTCGACGTGCACCAGTGTCGGGGCCATGTCGCGGTCCACGTGCACCAGTGTCGGGGCCATGTCGCGGTCGACGTGCACCAGTGTCGGGGCCATGTCGCGGTCCACGTGCACCAGTGTGGGGCCATGTCGCCGGCCCGCCACCGGCGCCAGTAAGCCGCTTTGAGCTGACGGCGCCAAGGCCAAGCCAAGCGCCTCGGTATTATGTCGGCGGTCCTCCGGCTCGCGCTTGCATCCGCTTAAGCTGCCTGCGCTCAATCGGCGGCGGTGGGCTAGACTGGGCCGCCGATGCGACTGGCGGCGTCCCCGTTTGACCCTCTGACCGGCGGGTCGACTGTTGGGGCGGCCGGGCCGGGTGGGTGTAGGCCACCCGCGCGCCGCTAGCTTCTGATCTGACCTGGGGTGGCAGCTGATCCGCCCGCGACATATAGCCAGGCATGATCAGGTTGGCGGGCGACAAGTGGAACAAACAAATGTAGCTTATTGGCGCCTCTTAGTTTGCAATAGTGGAATTGCAATTGGCTTTGCCGAACTCATCCTGTGGAAAAACAACCAGGTGAGTTCATAGGTCGATTTCTAGAACCTGCCTACATAGAACCTGTCTGTCCAGGTGGACACTGCGCAAACATGCAGATGAAGGTAGCCTCACCTGAAGAGATGTTGCTACAATTGCGAATGCCCATTACTGAGAAGGAACGTCTACAAGACTAATAGGGTTGATGCACCCCATAGAACAAATAATCCGCCAAGAGAGCAGGCAGATTAGTTTGCAATCTGTAAGCCAGCTTTTTCATACCAGAGGCAATTACTTACAAAACCAGGTAAATTTGTATCATGGAATCTTGAAATTCCTATTAATGCCCAGCTCGTCGTGACTGGTCCGGGCTGGGAAGAGGCTACATTCAGAGCAAGCTTGACGGGCCCGGATAAGATCCGGGCCTCACGGGTATGGGCATGCGCCATGCTGAGCTCAGAAGATTTGGCTCGTGCCGAACTCTGACATCTCTCCGGACAGGACTGCACGCTGCGGCGCATCCCACTAGGATTGGACTGAGACATCAGCAGGCAAAGTGCGCGAGCATGTGCGTTTCTGGCGTCTACCAATTCACAAGCAGCTCGTATCACGCGCATGATATGAATAGCTCATGGGATGGTAAAACATTTTCACTCCTCAGCGGATTCAGGTCCGGGGTACTGGTGCAAGAAAACAATCATGTGTGTATATCTTTAGATCTTGTTTGTGAGGAATTAACACAGTCTTGTAGTAAGCGATGGTAGGAAAGCAGCTTCCAAAAGACCACGCTACAGATGCAAGTCATCAGGTATTGTGACGACGGCAGTTATTCAGAGGCGTGAAAACCATTTTCAAACAGTTGTTTACTATTGTAACACAAAACTGATTTGTTGTGAACGTTTTTATTAGAACGAACCATAGGTATGCAGGCTGGAAGTGGGAAGGAGGCGAAATAGTGCCTGTTTCCATTTTGTATGAGAACAGTGCAACGCATGCAGATGCGCAACTAGGATCTTTCCGAAGAGAAGCAGACTAAAAGAAACACGACGAAGTAAAATAAAGCTCCCGGCGCGCACGAAGCGAGCCGAAAATTTTTTGTTATTCGTCGTGAAAATATAAATTTCTCGTTTGGTCTAGTATATTTTCGTGCGCCAGGGAGGAGAGGGGTGACCCCGAGCTTTGAGTGCGCCTCTACACGTATGGTACGACCTTCCGTCTTCTCTAAGGTCCTAACTGCAAAAGATTGATCCACCCAGCTTCCCACCGTGAGGCTAAGACGGCGGCCACCTGGAAGCTGAAGGGAGTGGGCACAGAGATTAAGAGAGACGGCCGGACTGGTGGAGTAGGCGGCCACACAAAGGGCGTGAGCAGTGATCGCCGCGTCTGGCAGGTCGCTGCCTCGAGACTTCGTGTCTGCCGGATCGACCGCGTGGGTGGCACCGGGCTCAGGGTATTTTAACTGCCCGTGGTGCCGTGCTCGCCGAGATAACATGCCGATCTGACCGAGTCAACAAATCGCTCACTGGCAGAACAGTGTCTTTTTGTTATTTTCCGATGGTCTCTGAAGAACTGAAGGTGCCGCGTGGCTTGGACGGCGAGTGGATAAGCTTGTCCGATGCCCATCGTGATCAGAAGGGATTCGAAGAGCGTGCTTGCTATCGAGCTTGCAGCGCGATGAGAGAAGCTGGCACAAGTCGTCCAGTTCACTGTTTGGTCCAAAGGAGCATTACGAGCGAATTTATACTCCTTATTCGGTATTTTTTGGGGAACAGATTTGAGTGGGCTTATTGACGGTATCGGCAGTCCCCTAAGCACATGTGTGGCCAGCTAAGACGTCCCAACCGTTTTTTACTTTCGTGTATAGACGAACAAGTTGATATGAGCGGCACGGTCCGCCCCGATCCTCGCATCAGGGGTAAAAAAACCATCAAGTTGGTCGCCGACCAAACCGAAGCAATCGTGCGTGGTCTCCTACCCAAAAAGCGTACTAGGAGGTAAATGAGCAATATTAGCATGTGGCACTTTGCCTTCGAATACAAATTCGTTGCTGCTCTTTGGTTGTCCTGCAACCATGAAACATCTTTATCTTTCGTACACACGAAAGATAAACCATGCATTGATTCCGATCAATATACCGGGCACATTAGCAGTTAAACAAAAACACGTTAAATTGATTATGACAAAGAGCCTTCGCCAGGCCCCATCTTATCGACTGTAACAAAAACTAGCAACATATGGAATGTCGTGCCCAGCTAAATCCGCTTGGTCATTCTGGCTCCAGTTTATTGTTGTATATGGAATGTCGTGCCCAACTAAACCCGTTCGGTCATTCTGGCTCCAGTTTATTGTCGTATATGAAATGTCGTGCCCAGCTAAATACGATCAGTCATTCTGGCTCCAGTTTATTGTTGTGCACGTTAAACAAAGTATTGTGCACATGACTCGCCACCCCAGTTATAACAAGTTGCCTTTTTGCCCCTCCACACATGAAAGAGAAAAATACGGACTGGATGTTTATTGGCCAATGGCTGAATCAATTCACATAAACAAATTTTGCACTGGTCGAGCTTCAGCAATATTTAACATGCGGATTTCAATTGTGGTAAACTTATTGTGCGTTTTATTTTGCCTGATGGCAACAGTTACGGTCAAGGGTGTGTATTCTCACAATAAGCGCGCGAGACGTTTTTTTTCTTCTTGGGAGCAAAACTATGGGCTAAACTATGATTTTTCAAGTGGTGAGAAACGAAAATGAGCCGCCACAAATAAACAATTTGGCATCATATTCAAAATCATAAAACTGTGGGCAGTTCCTGAGAATGTGCGTTGTGCACAATTGCGGTGAGACATAAGCGATTTCCCAGGTGCGTTTTACTAACATGAAATATCCACTCGATATTTCCACACATTCATACGATCATAACCAATTCCAAGAAACTGAGTGTGTTGCAAGTCTAGAACACCTCTGTCCGAGCACGCGCAAGGGCAACACTAATTATATATCTTTGGAAGTCCCTTCAAATATATTCAAATGCTGATTTATCCTTTGCCGTGAATCCCATGTACACAGATCCAGTAGAGAAAGGCTTGGTTAGATAGTGTATCACACAACCACGACGAACGTTTAGACAGCGGTTTGTGAACAAACCGCTAACTGCCCCTGGTGGGCTAACTGCCCCTGGTGGCAGTTAGCCCACCACCGGCGGAGCCGCGCCCAGCCCGCGCGCAGCGCCAGCGGCGGGAGATGCAAAACAAAACTGTTGCACGTAGCACAGATGAGTCGCAGGAGATAACGGCGACATCAGCGAAGATGAACAGCATTGAGGCGCGGTTGCAGGGTACCACGGCGTCTGCTACAGCTGACCGGCGCTCAGGCAAGCGGCGCGGCTGTGCGAGAACTTCAGCGACAGTTCTGCGAGATTCACACCCTGTACCCGCACGATCAGTGCAGAACCACAACGGCAGGAGGCAACAGCAGGTGACGCCACAGGCGTACCTCCCCCGCCGATGGAACGCCGCAGCTCCAGCAGCAGCTGGCTCTGAATAACTAATAATAACATACCTGGATATATACGTATATATAGAACATTGTCATTGGTGCATGTTGCCATTCAACTGGGCAATGCACCATTTTCCCCCAGGTGAAGAAAGACACCCTGAGTGCTTCACGCCTGCACAATAATAAAGAGGTCAAGGGGTAAGCATTTAGTTTTATACCATGTGAATTACTGTGTGGAAAATTCCATCGCAAAGTATTATGGTGAAGTCAAGCACAATTGGCAATCAATAATGGTGGAAATGCACCTTTTGACGGTATTATGGGTTGTGCTAAGTTATGTGTTGTAGGCCATATCAACGTTAAACAAAAAGCTTGGGACCCACAAATTGTGCAGCATTATTCAGCCACGGAACCATAACAAAATAAGTTGCCCTGAAATTGATCAACACCTTATACACCAAGTTGGGTCACACTTTTTTGTCAATTTGGGTTACATAACCAAACCCAACCATTGGGCCACAGGGTGAAATGCACACCAAAGGGACAGAACACGATTAGCTGACTATTGCAGATAAGAAGTATGTGGTGCCACATATGTTGCAAACTTCCATAATTTGCAGGAATTTGTTATTTAGCCATCACATTATGAGGGTTATATTGCATGGCAACAGGGACATCACAAATAAAAGTTAAACAAAAAACTTTCACAAACGCAACACCACAAACTTTTCAGCAATGAAGTGTCCTGTTTACTGTGGGCAATAAAATGTAACTTTAAGGTAAAAAGTTTGTTTTGTAATATGCATGTCTCCATCATCTTGAAACATCAGAAATAGGTGAAACTAATTCCTGGAGAACTGCCATTATTGCAATATTCAGCAGCATTGGGTTCCACAAATTTTGAAAAGAACAGATGAGTGAATAGGCACTGGAAAACATCTGGACAATTGATAAATATCTGAGGATCTGTGCACTGCTGCAGATGTGCATTCAGCACTGAATAGATCCACTGAAATTGTGGTTGTCTGGTCTGTCTGCTCACCATCACTGAAAATTGATGAGGGTGTGGGCAGAGGAGCCTCCTCCCTTACACAGTGAGCAGTGTCACCAGATGGGCGTGCTTGAAGCACAGATTATTGCAATCAGGAACAGTAAGAATAAAATTGTGCAATTTGGAGTTATGTGATCAGCCAGGAGTGGATCCAGGAGGGCAAATTGGGTCATGACCCCCAAAAGCAAAAGAGGGATCCAGTCCCTCTTTTGCCTCACCCCAAAGGACATCAATACTTACATCTCCGGACAGCATGTACCACACTGCTCCCTCCCCCATCCCAGGATCAAAACATGGAATACATGGGGCCTAACTAGACATCACATCCCCCCCCATGATTGGAACATTGCATACCAGCAGGGTCCCATCAGACATCACTCTCCCCCTATAATGACATATCAGCTGGGGCCCCAGCACAGCATGTGCCCACCTAGCCCAAACTGGGTCCCCCTGGGTGGCTCTCTGGATCCACCTCTGTGAACAGCCATCCCAAAATCATTATGCCTAGTTAAACTTGGTAGCCAGGTTGTAAAAGACTAACAGTGCCACATATATCCAAACCCTATCAATACTAGGAGTCGTTCATTTATATATGGAAAGAAGCCTAGCCTATTTAGATAGGGAAATAAGCAGCCTTTGTATTTTGCCACTTTTCCCCCTATGATTATATATAATATCATTACTTTCATTTCTGGCTAATTAGTGGCACATATTTTTGCCCCTCATCCAGCTAGACCACTGGCCACTTGTCCCCAGCTGGGTCTCTGATGGATATGTCTTCTTGGCCCCACAATCACCATGCTGCTTTTTTGTGTGTGCTGATAAATGCTTTGTTCAGAGCCTGCCCATGTGCACCCACCATACCCACACTTGCACACCTTTCTTGTCCTCTTTTTTTGCTGGCTTATCACCATCACCATCATCAACCCTCTATTCTTCTTCTGCAATTCCAAATCCCAACTTTGTTTGCTTCATTCTGTAACAATTAGGGCACAATGTGAATAAATTCATGCAAGATGTAAGATGGAGCAAATAATGAAAACTGGAGCCCACACCTTCCAGGAGAGGCAGGGGGAGGGCAGGACAATGTCAATAAATGCATGACTTTTTGGGTGTGAAACAAATGGTAACCATTGACATTTTAACCTCCATAGGCCACTCATTTCACCTCTTATGATTGCATATGAGACAAATTATAAAATTTTGGTTTAGCTTTGGATACAACATTTGAAAACACCACACTGTGATGCATAAATTGTTTTCCTTTGTATGTTGTCACATTTATCAAACATTTTGACCACCATCCTGGACTGGTACAATTTATGGGCACTGGGATGGGGGTCAGCATGTGATGCTTCACTATACACAAATGATCAACAAATGATCTACAGCATTCTTGAGCTGTCAATGGTGGATAGCTGGAACAAACCCCCAATGGGGAAAGCTTAAAGCAAATTTGAATGATTTTTAGAGCAATCCACAGTATGTCCTCACAAAACTCACTGATATTTTCTTGCTATTCTGGCTACTATGATGTATGGGAAAGTGGGGCATGGCAGACCACCCTCTCCCCTGCCATAGACTTTTACCAAGCCAGATTTCATTTGCCTTGTGGAAAGACCCATGGAGTGTGCATGCTTTTGGCTATTTCAGATCTTGTCTTAAGCTTTAATCTTGTGTCATGATTTTAAAATGTTATTTTTCCACTTTCTGATACAATTTCTTCAATACACAGAAATGTGTAAATCTTAACAACTAGGTAAGACCGATTTTTGTCTCTAATACCTATGTTCCCTAAAATCAAAATTTGAGTGCTAAACAAGCTTGCAGTAGCTAGGAGTTATACTTTACAAAAATAACCCCAAGACAAATCCCAGATCCCAAGCTTCACTTTTGGGCAAAGTGGACTGCCCATTAGAAAGCAACCCATTGTTTGCAGTGGCAGATCCAGTTCCATTTTGTGGGTGCAATAGGTGGTCATAGCAACCCACGAAATATATTACATTTGTCCCAGATTGTTATTTTGGGATACATTTCAGATTGAGAATCAAATAGTAAATTTCTACCTCCCTGGACATGCCTATGCCACTAAAGTGCAGCTTCCTTTGCTGAAATTGCTTGCAACTCCTATTTCTAAGACAAGCTACCATGCACAAGTCACAAAATATGTCCCTTGACATTTACATTTAACACAAATGGCTTGCAATTGAAATGGTCCACTTTGCCCAACAACTTTGAAAATATAAAAATTGAGGTGCCCTCATTGAGCAGGGATTTCAGTTTTGTTATATAAAATATAGATAAAATTTCCACTTCAAAGAAAGGATAACAAGGTATTGGGTTCCATCAAAGAGTTGGTCATACCTCCATATGACATCTCATCTTAGACTTAAAGGATGTCAAACCTTAGGTGGTCTGCTTTGCCTCACTCTTCCCTACCCATGGTTTGTGAGCCTTAGAAGTGTGTGGCCTAGAAGTGTTCTGAATTTAAGCCAGCTTGAATAATAATAGGCCACTGTCTGGCATAAATTCAATTTAAGCCAACTTTTTTTCCATCCCTATGTTAAATGTCACCATTAATTTGGCCTACTCTTCCCTGATCATTTACACACCTGTCCATAAACTTTTGTCTGGGGGAATCACTAGGTGGAGCATAACTCATGCATTTACATGGGGAAATAAGCATAACATGGGAGAGCTGGTTAAAAATTCATCAAATTAGTGTAGAGGAGGAAGGGGGGGGGGTTCTGAACACTTAAGGCACCATGCAACAAATAGCTCTACTGCTGCTTTTGTATGGCTGATCCAGCAATTCTACTGTGTTTACTGAAAACAAAAATGAACAAGCTATCCATATTCAAACAGTTCCTTTCAATTGAAATCCTCTAACCACTTATAAAGAGGAACCTTAAAATAGATCATTATTTTGTAGTGATATGCTGTATTCTGAACATAAAAATGTTGCTGTGCAGGAATACCTCACTGTAACAATGGCAGTACAAGCTATTAGTGGTGACTGAAATATGCTGGTGTAATTGCAAAAAAAAAGTAAATTGCTTCCCTATGGTTTTCTTAAGCCAACTGCTCTTTGAAGCCAAAAATCATGCCTGTGAACTTTGCATGCTCTGTGCACAGATAATTAGTAGAACCATGTAATCAGACATTCATATTTTGGTAGAAACAAGTCAATAATTTCTGAATACCATAATATTTTTGTTATCTATGTACTCAACATGATGAGGGCAACATCAAAAGGTAGGTGTTAAGGAACATAACATGTTCAGATACCCCCATACAATCCCCCCTACATCACCCTCTTCCATAACTGAGTCACTTTTAAACTTTTAAAAATTAAATTTATACACAGATTATGTTGCATTTGGATGTGATGATCACCAGTGGTGGATCTATGTTTTTGTTTAGTGAGGGCCTGTTTAGTGAGGGCAAATTTTGGGGAGGCAAATGTTAAAAACAGACGAAAGTGCCAAAAACATTGATTTAAAGAAAAATCTGGCAGTTTAGTGGGGGAAGGGGGCAATTTCCCATTTTGCCCTAATATAGATCCACCACTGCTTATCACAAATATGTTTTCACTTAAACAACTTTCAGCTACATCAAATCGACATTGAAGTTTATGCTACATGGACAGCTTTTCCCCATTTACTAACATGGTAGGGAGATAGTGCATGAATGCACCAGACACTGTTGTCAGCACCAGAGATAGGCAGGCTCAGTTGCAAATTTTACCTGGCTTGATATGGAGGGGGCAAGGCTGGCACAAATTCCAGAAACATAGGTGGGAAAGTAGGTGGAGAATGGTTGGCAGGATGTTTGACATGATACGAAGATGTTAGAAGAGATTCACTGGCAATATTATTTCTTTAGATTGGTTAAAAAGATAAAACTTAGTTTGACCAGTTTATATTATAAATTATGATCAAGCACACAAGCATCAAGCACTCATTGCTTGAAAATGATTTATAATAGAAACCAGTCACACTAAGATTTCTCTTTTTAACCAATCTAAAGATCTAATATTGACAGCGAATCACTTCTAACATTCATATCATGTCAAGCATAGCTGATCTTTCTTTCATATGGCCTACAAATTGTGGTGGATGGTTATTTCCGCCCCCCCCTCCAATCCACCAAATTTTATGTAATGCCTGGAGGGAACAGACAACAGGTAATGCCTCTTTCTTGGATCATTCCTCATACCAGAAGTGATCTCAATGAATTTTAATGGGTAAAAATTGAGCCCAACAGTTTGACTTGAAGTTCACCAAAATCAGCATGCATATCGCCTGGTTATCTACGGTTCGTTCCAAGTTGAACGGACGCACCAAACCATCTAAGTTTCAGTAATGGCACAGGCTTTTCTCACCTTCAGGTACATATATGTATAGATGAAATCATCAAAGCTAGATAAAAACAGGTTTCCACTCCGACCATACCCATTCACTAACAATTAGGCCACCACTTCTGTTCGTTCAACAAATGTCCACTTCAGCGATTCCCTCCTCACATTCAAAATCGAAATCTCTTCCTTCCCAGCTCAGCTGCCCTTTCCCGACTATTTTCTGTTGCTAGTTCCTACTAAGACACGGCGCGGCGACCAGCCTGCGACCATTTGTCGGTGATTCTCGCCTTTTTTGAGCCCATTGACTTAGCACGGGTGGTCTCATTGCGACCACCGATAATCGCCGACGGACCGCGGTGTCCGCCGTGGATATCTGGTATTTTTGGTACCGTAAATCTGGTATATTAAAAATATATGCTAGATTGTTAAGATGTGCTAAATTAGTATTTGAAGGGCAGCCTTTTTCATGTTAGAAGCACACCTACGACAGGGCTGCCTTCATGGGCTGCAGTCTGCGGAGTTTGATCGGACAGAGCCCAGAAGGGTGCCACTTTTTAAAGTATAACGGTCCGGCGAATGGAAGCAACATAAAAGCACGTCCTTGATTTCTTGGGTTTTGCGTGTGTTAGTCTTCGCTGTTGGTCTCTCAAATCAGCTTAACCTTAGCGTGTGTGGTCTCCGACGACGTCGGCAGATCGGTGACTTTTTTGACCCCTGTCTGTAGTTGCAAAATATCCGAATTATAAATCAGGAAACGTTTTTTTTTTGCTTCCAGCCAATTCTTGAAGAGCATGAACCTTGACCATCTTCTCTTTTCACTTGGGTAGAAAATTGTGCTCTGCTAGGCAACAAATTTGCATTATCGCAGGGCTTAATACGTCTTAGGTTGCATTGACCTGCTCATATATTGATATATCTTGAACAAATGTGACTCTAGGTGTTCTTGGGTACCTTCGAGACTATTGAGGGAAGTCATGGGGAGCCGTAAGCGGCCCCTGCCAATGTTCATTGGCAGCCGGGGACGTCATCTGGGCGCTGATTTGGGTTCAGCAGATTATCACGACAGCAAGAAATTGTACTTTTCCGCGTACGTTCCTGACTAAAAAGTATACGTGAGTGGTGCAAATTATACGTCATCTGAAAGCTTGTTTCATGGTATTTCGATAATCATGGGGGAATTTCACATGAATGTGTTAGTTATTGTGTAAAATGGTATTATTTAGACCCATGTCATATCCATCGACACTATTTAACTTAAGCGGGCCGAGCGACTCAGTGTTGGTAGCGCAGTTGGTAGCGCGTCGGTTTGCCGACTCGGAGGTAGCCGGTTCGAGCCTGGAGGCCGGCAGCTTTTTGTGCGTGTTGTGGGAAGTCCTTCTAATAAGCGACAGTGAATTAAGACACTGTTCACATGGGACGATCTTTTTCATAAAGTGAAGGGAAATACGCAGATATTCTGCAAGGCTGGGGTTCTGCCACCTTAACTTTATGGTCAAATCAGCCAGGCATAGGAACTATGGAACACGTCACCGCTTATGGCAGTGTCCAGGCCCACAGTCCCTTCCTGACACGGGCGGCGGACCATCGGGGGTGGGACAGGAGACAGGATCCCCTGAATTTAATGATTTGTGGCACTACGGCAGTGCATTGCAAATATCGAGCTAAAAACTAACGGTTGCCCTTTCCCCTCCCACAAGTACACGCCGACCAACATTAGTCCCTGCTCCTCGAGGTGTGCATATAATAACAGTACATGATTATCAAGATGACAAAACCAACAATTGTGCATGCTGCCGAACAGTCAAATGACTGGACCCGAGCTGGAGTCAGAGCGATGCCAGTTCTAAGCTCGGCTCCACGCCTTTTACGATACACGGCGAACACACGCCACCAAGACTGCGACAAGCATTGCTTTGACAGGAGCAGACGTTTGCTAAAATATTTCGGTGACAATCCTGAACTTTCTGGAGTGCCGGCGCAAAATAAAAAATCACGCTTTTCGTACCATGAACGCTCGATTTAGATTCGGCAACAACTTTGTGGAACCCGTAAGCGCTAAGACGGATTTTAGATGCCCGCATGAGGATTTCAGTTCGATTATCATGCATTGTCAAAGGCTTAACGCGGAACTTGGCAAGATTGGGGAAGTATCCCCGTTCAATCCCCACCGTGGCTTTGCCCATGTTCGCACACCGTTAATCGGCATTTTCAGTCGAAATGAATCGGCTGAGTCGCTGACGCATGTGAATCAAACTTCTGTCATGCATGCAATAATGCAGGGGTAACAGCAATTTCTATGCCAGACCAGCTCGGAAGCAACTTTAATCACAGCTTAATTTGTGGTTGGAATGGAAAATTACCACGTAGTACCATACATTTTTTAAAATTAAATGTGTTCTATTTTTAATTAAAGAAAACATTTTCCTTTTAAAATATGATTTCTTTATTCGCGTCGTGCAACCTGAAATGCCACCCCGGTAGCTCAGTTGGTTAGAGCGCTGGCCTGTGCTGGTCTCCCCTGTCCTGGCAACACAGGGTTCGAGTCGCTTCGCGCGCTCGCGTTTAGCCCCCAGCCGGGAGTGTGATTTGGCAGCTGGCCCGATAAGGCCGAGGACGAGCTACCGGGCGGCCGTGTCGGTGTATTGACGGCACGTTAAACTTTCGATCAAAATTCTGCCGTTGAAAAGGAATTCGTGGATCGGGTGGTGGGGCGAGAGTTCACGCAACAAGCTCTGCTTAGCAATAGAACCCTGGTTCCTAAACCAACCCCAGCAACAACTGGGACTAAATTTTAAATTAAAAAAAAAATCACGCATTTTGCAGTACAGCACGACATAAATACGGCAACAAAAGTTGTTTATCAATCAGACTTTAATACGATGAGCATGCATCTGGAAAAGACGAGACTGCCAAGATTGAGGAAGGGCCTCACTCCCACTGCCGATTGTTTCTCGGTTGTGTACTCTGTGGTGGAAGTGAATGTGCATTTTGGGCGCATGGACTGCGTTCGTCATTTTGCGCACATGAATATATATATTCCGGCGCCCAACAGAGTGCGTATTAAAACGATATATTGAGGAAGCACAACGCATATATTGGGAGAAGCAAACACATGAAGCAGAAAAAGAACCTTGGGTTAATTTACGACGCAATTAACTGCTAGACCATATAGCGTCGCCAACTTCACAAACCGATTGGTCGCGGGTGGACTCGGTAATTCCGCTGGTTGCGGGACTCGAACCCATAATCTTGCGGTCAAAAGCCCAACACCCTACGGACTAAGCTACCGCGGCTCCACCAAATGCGTGACATAAGAGGTTATCGGTAGCAGGTGCAGATAAGCCACGGTACTTAATGAGATTGCGGCAATACATTACAATACCTAACATTACAGTACGTGCATATCTGGCACCTCATAAAATCGGACGAACTGGCAAGAATAGATGGAACATCCTCATCGTGACATCTGTGGCTGAGAACAACTCGACATGCATACATACACAGACTACTCACGAGCACCGTAGTGGGACGATGAGTACGTGTAAACCTACAGTCTACGCTCTACCGACTTCACAAACAGAGGCACATATCAGTTGTTGAGCTTGACATACACTCGGTGCGACTGCAACACGTACGTTTAGTCTCGTGTAATATTTGTGTAGAAAGTCCTGATATGCTGCTATATGATCAACGGCAGGTGATGCACCAATACGTCCAAATAATGAAAGATTCAAACACTGATCTGAATGTGAAGTATCGTCCAAGTGCGGCCAATACTTCGCAGTCGCTGAGCAAACTGCTCGGCTTTCCGCAGCTGCCGCTCTGCGAGCTTGGCGACGTTCACCAGCCCGAGATGAATAAATGTCCGGATCCTCGCAAAGCACTCAATTATATTTTATCTATGGAATTGAATCTGGATTCCAACACCTGGCGGAAACTTTCAATGACTTTTGGATGTCTGCTGAGATTGTTGGGTTCTTGGGCACGGTGAACACAAAACGCTGCATCCATCTCTCTGAATGTGTGGAAGAATTCCTCGGTGGGAACCGTCAGGCCGCTAAGGCTTAGGCGGTGAGTCCAGAACGCTTCTCGTGGTTCATCTTCGGTATACGGAAATGGGTGCCCAGCGATCGGTCCGATGGTTTCTTTCTGGCCATGGACCAGGCCACACATCATTCCCCCTCCCCACCGCCACGCTTAGCATTTAACATTCCTTAAATTCACATCATTATCTGATGTGACTGAATGAAGCTGATATTCATTTCTATGGGAAATGAAATCTCAGCAAATCGGCAGTTCAAGTTCATGTGCTGATATTTAGAAAAAAAGTAATTTCACTCAAAAATAATATTAACATCATTCAACTAAGATTTTTCAAACACTAGGAAAACACTAATGTTGACAATGACAGTACATACAATCCCCCACGCCATAAGACATAAGAGGTTATGGAAGGTGTGGGGAGAATATGGAATAATATGGAAAATATGGAAAGTGTGGGGAAATGGGGTTTTGGTGGCTAACAAAGAACACTGACGTCAAATTACAAAAATATCCTAACTCAATCTAACCTAAACAACTGATGTTGGACCTCCTAAAACATACTCATGTTCGTTCATCTAAAACCTACTGATATTGTATGCTGGATGTGGAACGTGATTCACGAAGGAAATGGTGGATCCATTGTACCTTAATTACACACTCGCATCAATTGTGCACCGTATATTAATTAACCTCGTGACATGGAAACTCAGTTAATGGAAGCATACATTTTGTATCCTAGGCTGAATCTGTTATCATTACTCCATGTAGAAAGGGCTGGCCATTATTCTGCTGGAATATCATGAAAAAAATGTTAGAAATAGCCACATGCAAATATATGTATTCATTTTTTGGGTATAATTAAACCTGGTTTTGGCTTTCCGTGCATGACTGCCTATCCTGTCTTCTTCTGATCTTTCACTACTGCCAAGTAGCCTTGTTCTTCATTCAACACAGCTTATGGAAAATTATTTTTAGGATACTGGGAAGAAGTTGCTAGTGCGCTTCAAGAAGTTCAGTCCATACATCTGTCTAAAAAAATATCTTCATTTGGGCTTCTTATATATAAATACCAAGGCTTTTGGAATTTGGAGGATAGAATAGAAACAAGTGTTTTTCCTGAAAAAGAGGTAGGTTAGGTTTGGATTGGGGAAGGATTGTGGTGATAACTCAACCAGCATTGTTGCATATGTGATATCAAAGATATTCAATGGATGACATTGGTTTGGATGCACTGTTTACACATTTAACATTATCCTTCATTACCAGTTACACCACTCAAAGCAACACATTTCGCATTACTTCACTTACGAACTGAAAAGCATGCATTTGCGCTGGAATACAATGGTCATATCATCTTAATGACATTCAGAAACATGCATTTACAATTTTTTTTTTCAAATGCCACCTCAACTAAAATGCAAATCTTCTTCTGCAGGTGCAATTGGAAAAAAACCACACAGCTTTAGCCTTGCCTCTTTTCGGAAGAGAACATAAATTAGCTTCCAATTAAAAAAAATCACATTCATGAACAATTCGATCTGAAAATTGAGGAAGCTAAAGAAATGCCAAACTTATCCCAACCTCATTTTAGCTTTGCCTAGGTAAAAATGTGCAAAACGCCACTTGTAAACACTCAAACCTGCAATAATGAAACCTTAAATCACATCTCACACAGTACAGGTGAGAGTGGTCATATTTTAACCACATCAATCAACTTTGCATTGGAAAGGGATATCAATAATTCAAATATTAACTAAAAAGTACATATTTCCGAGAAAATGTATTTTAAGGTCTGATATTTTTGGCAATTACACCAGTATTTTTAGTGGCTACTAATAATTGGTACCACAAGAGCTACAGTGAAGAAATCCTGCACAACCACTTTCATGTTCAGAATATGGCACAACACTACAAAACAATTATGTGTTTTAAAGTAGCTCTATGTGAGTGGTTAGATGACTTTGCTAGAGAGAACCATCTGAACATGGATACCATCTTCATTTTTTGAAATTCAGTAAACAGTATAATTACTGGTTTGGCCTCACAAAAAGCAGCAGTAGATTAATTTGTTCCATGCATTAAGTGTTTGGAAACTCCCTCTTACCCTGCTACCACTACTGCCCAGCCATGATACAATGGGCAAGCAATTACCAAATTGTCCACAAGTTGGTGAATGGCACAGTATGGCATAATTACATATAGCACACAGAAACAATATGATAACTGACAGGGGACCAACGCATATGCTAACATTAATCACCAGATTGCATCAATGACATGCTGACCAAGTTGACATTGTGGGTATAAGGCCTTAATTCACATAAATTGTCTGAGGTGTGTGTTCTCAATTTCAACCACGACATGGATAAATTAATTTTGTGGATGGTGCCTTTCGGTTCAAAGCCACCGGCACGCTAGCAGAATAAGATAGAATATTCAAGCTTCAATGAATGACTGATATGCTTTACAGCCAACGGGGAAACTAATCGTAAGAAAGGCGCCATAATTGTGCTAAAATGAAAGCACCATATTTAGTATATTTATTGGTATAGTCCAAAACTAGAATATAATTCAGCAGTATTCTGGAATAAAAAAGCGCGTCTGGTATATGACGTCACTTGGCGTAGGTTTTGTCTAGTTTAAACTAACTATACTAGAACAGCCAACTTTGGAGTACCTGTTGTCTCTAGTTATCTTGGCCGTAAGCACGTATGTCTAGTTAATGTCCTATTCGTATTCGTATTCAGTGACGAGTTCGCCAGAGGCGTATTTGTAATGGCATCGGCATTCCGCAATAGGGTGGATTGAATGCAACTTTTTTTTCGCAAATCAACTTCCGCGGGCTCAAAACACGTGCGCGTGCATCGGTAGAGACAAGACAACACGATTGCAAAAATATATAATATGTTCTAGATACCGCGCACGAATCGTTTTCAAAAACATTTCTTCGCCGCCAGGCGTCGAAGTCTCCATTGATTGAAGCATGGCACGTAAAAATATAGCACCACGCGCGTCGGACTCCGCAGCTGGCGCGGACCCCTCTAACGTGTCGCAACTAACCCCTCTAACGTGACAAAAAGGGCGTGCAGCAGAGTTCAGAGGCGAAGCAGCTCAGTGACATGGACGCAGACGTGGAAGAGAGCAGTGAGGACTCTGAAATGGATGGTGTGGAGGAGGCTGGTGCTAGCTATTCTGATTCGCTAAGCTCTGATGACGACGTCTGTGGTAGTGGAGGACAAAACCGCCGACAGCTTCCCAACTTCTCGCGAATGTGTGATCGGTATGGTACCTCTGACCGCTCCGGTGCCGGCTTGCTGAACGCAGCTCTAGTAGATTATGGGATAATCACACACAACAGCAAGGCTGAGCTGGTTGACCGCAATAAAATCCGGCGACAGAGAGACAAATGGGGTAAGAAGGAAGTGGATGAGAGCTCAAAGGAAAACCGACGTGATCGCCTGGTGGGATTTTATTATGATGGTAGGGAAGATATAACGCTGAATAGAGTGGGTAACAAGAACAAGATGGTCAAAGAACTGCATGAAGTAGTCGTTGCTGAACCAGGCCACCGGTACGTCGACCATGTGTCTCCACAGAGCGCCGGTGCTGCGGACATAGCCAAAGAGATGTTGGCTGTCATTCAGGAAAATGATGCCCATCCAGTGGTGATAGGGTCGGACGGCACATCGGTGAATACAGGCCGCAATAGCGGTGTTAACAGGAGGATTGAATTGGGTGTTGGTCGTCCTCTCCAGGAAGCTATTTGCGGCATACACACCAACGAACTGACGCTCAGACACGTGTTCAAGGACGCTGATGGCGAGACGAGTGGCCCGTCCTCCTTCAAAGGGCCGATTGGTAAGGCCATTCAGGGTGATTTGACTGCACTGCCCCTTGCTCAGTTTAAGCCTGTGAGGGGTCAAGTGCCTCCCATTCCAGCCGATGTTCTGAAGGAGATGAACAAAGACCAGCAGTACCTGTGCAACATGTGCATGGCAGTCCAAGCAGGACCAGGACAAGTCCTCCAGCGTGTGCTGTCTGCAGACCCTGGTCCAATCCATCAGGCCCGCTGGGTGACTCTGGCGAACAGGATCCTCCGCCTGTACGTGTCGACGGAGTCGCCAACCCCGAAGCTAGTGAGGGTGGTGTTCATGATACTGAACCAGTACGTCCCTGGGTGGTTTATGTACAGAGTTCGCACACACATCAGTGATGGAGCTAAAAACTTGTTCGAACTGATCCGTCTGTCGAGGAAGTTGCCTGAAGATGACCGCAACATTGTGCAAAAGGTTCTGAAACGCAACGGGTTCTGGGCACACAGTGAGAACATCCTCGCCGCCATGCTGACCGACAGCCGACATGAGACGAGGGTGGCGGCCGTGGAGCGGATCAGGATGTGCCGAGCCAAGAGACGCGAGGACGATGACCCGGATGGCATCAGACAGTTCGTCGTTCCGAACATCAACTTCGATGCCGATGACTACCAAGAAATGATCGACTGGACAAATGCAACAGAGCCACCACTGACCATGGACATGTCAGACGAGGAAATCACAGCGGCTGTGCAATGTGAACACCCCATGGACTTCAGCGCATTTCCATGTCACTCACAAGGCGTGGAACGTTGGGTAAAGGAGGTGACAGATGCGGCACAGAAGAAGGCCGGGTACTCGGCACGCCATGCTCTGATTCTGGCCAAAGCACGGTCCAGAGCCGATCTTCCGGTGATGGATACAAAGGACTTTTACAGCTGGCTTCAGGGAGCCGGTCGTTCCTGAGTTCAGCTTCGCCATTCTGAGGTGACCTGTCGCCATGATTTGGTACCATAATCTATTGCCATGCGTTGAAAGTTGAAAGTGTTTCCTAGACAAAACGCACAGCCGATATTCAGGACGTCTGTTGATGATTGAAATGATGGTTTAGTTGATATGGTGTGTTTAAATGGTTGCAAGTACAGAGTTAGGCAGACTCGTATTTATGTTCCTACATAGATGGTGGTGATCACAAGTTTCCGAAAACTGCAATGCAATAACTGCAATAAACCTCGGTTGAACGTATCTCTTGTTATGCAAAACTGAAAACGTGGCCAAAAATGTAAATATTGTGCACCTCTAATCACGTAATTGTTGCTGACGGTTCATTACATAATTAAAGCTTCGGTGTTATAGACATGCAGACACTAGTAAGCTTGGCAACGGTAGCCGAGAATTAGTGGGGGAATAGCGTGAACAAGACTTATGGTGTTATGTTCTTATAACAAGGCAAAGACTAATGGAGACTTCAACGCTTGGCGGGGCTAAGAACCGTTTCAAAAACGTTTCGTGCGCGGTATCTAGAATATTTTTGAAAAATGTTTAGCCGCGATTTTCCGTCTATGAACATTCACGCGCACGCGTTTTGACCCCGCGGAAGTTGGTTTATAATTTTCGATCCACCCTATTCCGCAACGGTTTTAAAATCGTTCGAATCAATTGCGACGAATGCTTCTGCCTGTACTGAACACGCCGGAAGGAACTACATAGGTCTCACAATGCAACTTGAACGGTCAAGGTTCAACGCGAACCGGTTTCTTCGGTCGTCTCCAATTTTTTTCACTCACACCTGCCCACATCTGGTATCAAGCAATAGCTTGTGGTGAACCGTCGTGCAACATTTCAAATCGGCACATGTCAAGGTGAAACTTCTAGGTCAAATGTTAGCTTGATTTATTAGATGGTGACATTGAAGTCATATTGACTGAACGGGAGAATCGGTTGCATTCGCCTCAATTTGCATCAAATGAGGATCATTCAATGTGGCTTGCTATGCAGTATCAGAAAGCTAAGCAATCTATTTTTTCAAGAGAAAAGGCCAAGCTGATCCTTCGATCGCCCATTTTCTTCTTTTTCTCTCAAACCTATCCAAATCTGACATCAGGCAATAATCAGTGGTGAACACTCGAGTAACGTTTCAAACCGGGACAGGTCAAGGTCAAAGGTTTCATTCAGTTCTTCGATGTCCTCGCATTTCGTCGCAATTGCTTCAATTTGCAGAAAATGGATGTCATTCCTATTGTGTCACTCGTGCTGTCTTGTTGTGCATTATCAGAAAGCTTAAATTTAGAAATAGTCTTGACGGATCAAAATTCAAGCTGATTTCTTCGGTTGCCTCATATTTTTTTTGTGGTTTTCGCCCAAGCCTACCCATATCCACTATCAATCGACAGCCCATGGTGAACCCTCGAGTAACATTTTAAAACCAGGATGTGGCAAGATCAATCCTAAAGCTCAAAGGGTAGTTTTAATTTTTCCAAGTCCTCGCGATTCGTCGCTATGGGTTCATTTTGGACCAAGTGGGTGTCACTCCACGTGGCTTGTGCCGTATCATAATGCTACCAAATATAACTAATTTCTAAGGTAAAAGGTCAAACCGATTTCCTTAGTCGCCTCGCATTTTCTTATTCGCCCTAACCTACTCGCATTTGATACCAAGCAATAGCCCGTGGTGCACCTCAAGCAACATTTTAAACCGGATCAATGTCAATGTCAAAGCACAAGACCGAAGGTTAGTTAAATGGTTCGACGTCCTCGCGCCTCGTCGCTATGTCTTCAATTCTCATCCAGTAGAGTTACTCAACGTGTCGTGTTGTACTCCATCAAACTGTTCACAAATCACTTTGATTTTCAAAGTCAAAGGTGATTCTCTAGACAAGGTGAAAAATTGTCGCCTTTATTGACAGTATGCTTCAGGCAGTAACGACAGGGTCTGCATCGAAACGTCCGAAAACATAAAGTCCAAAGACCTAAAGTCTAAAGACAGAAAGTCCAAGAATAATAAAGTGCAAGAATCATGACGTCCAAAAACCAAGCGTCCAAAGACGCGAAGTCCAAAAAAAGAACGTCCAAAGACGAAACGTCCAAAATTAAATAATCAAGAAGTTCAACAATAGTTGGAATTCTCTCGACAAGGTGGAAAAATTGTCTCCTTTATTGACAGTATGCTCAAGGCAGTAACGACAGCTGTTATTTGTATCTATGGATGGCAGGACTTTCTGATGGATACAGTGGAAGGTGGTGAAACTGCCGTAGGTTAAACGAAATGAACGAGTTGAATTGCCGAAGTTCTCGGAACTGGAGAGTTTGACGATTCGTACTGGTGAGATTCGATATTGGCTGAACCCCAAATCCAAAATTCTAGTTAAGGTGAGATCACCGAGCCAGGGGCCTGTTCGACAAGCATGAATACGGTGCAGACAGAACTATGACAGAACTATGACGTCACCTTGACAGAGTAGACAGAACTATGACGTCACCTTGAACACAATTTTGCGACCGCAGTCGACAAATGTGATAGACGTGAGACATATGTGGTGCAACCGCGGGCGTGGTGTTTAATCCCTGGCTAAAGTCGTGCTGGGTCGGCCCACTTTCATCGTATTTTGAACGATTTGTAACTCTATGGATGTGGGGCATAATTCCACCTTAATCATGATTTAGAACCTTTGGCTATAACTTATGCTGATAAAGCGGATGAGGGTCAGCTGCTTCCTGCCTTCGTTCAGATTTTGAATGATGCGTTTGGAAACATGGGTGAACGATGAGTTTGGACCATGGGTGAAGATGGGTGGTTAGTTATTAGGGGTTTAGGGCGCATCAACTGCAGTGGTTATACGGCGCCCAAAAGATGGGTGGGTGATGGATGGTTATACACAGCTAATATATAGGTGTAGTTTTCGACATGGACGTCGCACACGGGCGTCCGAGGAAGAAAAATAAGGGGAGCTACCGCAGCACCGTGGCACCTGACGTCTTCAATTCAGGCATCTAAGAATTGCTCATAGAAATTAGGTAAATTTGCACTTTCAGGCAATCCTGAATTCATGAAATTTGTTGTTTGAATGCAAGTTTTATATTTGCGGCTACCTTGCGACCGCTGATTTCTTCTGAAAATACATACTTTTCAGCTGCCAGGAAAAATTCCAAAAAGACGAGTTCGACCTGTGTGCACTGCAAGGTCATTAGACTCTTCAGTGCACTAGGCAACTTAGAATATGTGGAACGTCTAATGGCAGTATATACGTACTCACTGAAGTATAGGAGATTAAGGAGTGATATGACTGACATGTACAAAATGATTAAAGGGCTAGATCAGGCCAATCTGAATGATCCTCTTCTACTTAGCCTTTATGGGACATCAATGCATGTTAAACAAATAAAGGTGTACGACAGTAAAGCTATAACAGGTCTTCAGGCAAAGGGTTGCTGCCCAGTGGAATAGACTGCCTGCTGGAGCTGTAGGGGTCCCTCGACTGTATTTAACAGGGGTGCACAAATTTTTAGGCAGGACATTGTTTACTGTTGTGTTTACTGTTTACTGTATACTGTTATCAGTGGGGAATGAAGTGAGATTTTTGGTAAGTTGGTGTGCACGGTCCAGGCAGGCAATGGTAGAGTTTGAAAATTATTGGTAGGGCACTTGATCCACATGTGTTGTGTTATGCAGGATCCAGTGAATAGGGCTTGATAGGTATGGCAAACATGGATGGCTGTGTGGGATATAGGTGGATAGGTAAGGATGGATGGCTGTGTGAGATGTTGGTGGATGATTTCTTGGGAATTTGTAATGTGATGTTTGTTGGGGTGATTAGTGTATTTTTGTTCATGATTATGATATTATCCCATTACAGACTTTACCTAGATGGGTCATTGTGGCTCTTATAAAGTCTGAATGTTTTATGACTTTATAACTGAAGGAGCTTGGGTTTCGGTGATGTGTTAAAACATTATGGAAAAGAGAGAACAAAGTAACGTAACCTACCCTAGAAGTTGGAAGCTGCTAGAAATTGCAAAATGCTAGATAAAAATCTTGTAAAAATGGAAAATTTTCCCACTGCTTTTGTCTAAAAATACAAATTAAAAAGCCCAACCAAACATAGCATAATTTGACTCAGAAGAAATTAAATAATTTGTATTGTGAAAAATGTCATCAAAAAGTGGGAATTTTCCAGCCTTAAAAGAAAAGCTTAGCCTAACCTAACAAAACCTACTAGGTTTTGTAACAAAGTGGTTGAACCACTTTGTTTGCTTCATGGTGGTAAGACATGTGTAAAACTTGTCTTGAGGATGCCTTAAGGTGCAATAATACTAATGACTGGAAGGGATCTACTCTGAAACCAGGGGTGTCACTGCATGCACTAAGGGGGGGGGGAATTGGCTCCCAACACTTTCTTTCCACCTTCCAAATGAGACCAGAAGGTCTCGGGTTCGACTCTAGCCCCACGGAGGACATTTTCCAATCCCGCGGCCCACCGGCGAAACAATGTTGGCGGCGCCATTAGCAGTGAATGTGCAAAAAGTGTGTCGTAAACCAACGAATAAACAACCAAACAAATGAGACCAGATGAACCATTTAGATCTGAACGATAGAACTTCCGTTTCAGAATACCTGTATGCACCCTCAGCTCAGCAGGTTTTTTTTCCAGCCGAATTCACACCATTACTATTGAAATTATTGACAATATTTTTCCTATGGAGTGTTGTCCTCTATCACCTTTACACTTCAGCACAATGGGCATGTGATGGTTGCCTGTATTGTATGGCTGATGGGATACCTTATCATTTTTACAAAAGGAGTCAACAGCTTCTGATTAAAGCTTAAACAGTAAAACACTGAAGTTTAAACAGTGCATATCGTGCTCACATTTAGTTTCTGAAGAAACAGTAGGTGCTGATGTTAGGAAGCTTCAACAAGTCAATTCCATGCAATTTTCTCATTTGTGCTCATGGGCTACTATATAAAAACCAGATAATTACCTTAGTTGTCTTCAAGGAAACCACTCTTAATTTACATTTCTTAACGTTTTCATTTCATTGCACTTCATTTTTTTATACACATAGTATTGGGGCACCAGGTGTCGCATTTTCCTCCATGGGTTGGCGCACCTTTTGTACTAAAGACATAAAAAGAGACATAAAAGATTAGTGCAACTATGAGCCACAAGGGCCCTTCTTGGTTGCACTCTGTACACTGAACCAGTTGCCCACCAAATCTGTCAATCAGCCCTCCCTGTAATACTGAGAAGCAAGCCCTCTATTCTTATAATGATTGTCTATGCTGTTTTTAAAGATGTTCAATGTGCTGCTACTGACGATGTTTTCTGGCAGCTGGTTCCAGTGTTCCACTACCCTGTTGGTGAAGAAAGTTTGCCTTAACCTTGTTCTGCTGTGGTTAACTTTAATTTTGAATTTATGACCTCTAATTGCATTATTTCTGTTAAATTCAAACATTTTCCCAAGGTATCCCCTCTCCAGACCATTTACAAATTTAAAGACCTCGATGAGATCTGCTCTCAGCCTTCTATATCTAAGTGAAAACATATTCAATTTCTTCAATCTTTCCTAATATGCCAGGTTGCTTATGCCATTAACCATTTTTGTAGCCCTCTTTTGTACTCTCTCTAAAAGCCAACAATCTTTTTCATAGCTAGGAGACCAAGCTTGGATGCAGTATTCCAAATGTGACCTGACATATGCACAGTAAAGCTTCCTGATCACTTCCTCACTTCTGTATGATACATTCCTATTTATTGCCCCGAGCATTCTCAGTGCCTTCTTCCTGGCTTCCTTGGTCTGTTCTGATGCCCCCAGCTTTGTGTTTAGAATAACACCTAAATCCTTCTCATGTTGAGTCACTGATAGCACTTGGCCATCCATCAAGTATGAAGCCTTCATATGCTGCTTACCTACATGCATAATTTTCCACTTATCAAATTTAAATTTCATTTGCCATTCTTCGGACCACTTCACAAGTTCGTCTAAGTCTTTTTGCAGCGAGATATGCTCATCCTGACCAGTTATTGCCCTAAAGACCTTCAAATCATCCGCAAACTTCAAAACTTTACTGCTTAGGCCACTTTCAATGTTATTTACAAATATAATGAACAGTAATGGCCCTAGTACTGACCCCTGGGGAACTCCACTAAGAACATTTTGCCATGATGACTTTGTACCATTTAGCATCACTCTTTGCTGTCTATCTGAAAGCCACAACTCTATCCATTTTAAAATGCTACCTGCAATACCATGGGACTGAAGCTGTATCATTAACCGTTTATCGGGTACCTTGTGAAAGGCCTTACTAAAGTCAAGATATGCCACATCAACCTGATTCCCCTGATCAAATTGTTCTGTGGCGAGGTTCAAAAAGTCCAAGAGGTTTGTAAGACACGATCGTCCTTTTCTAAACCCATGTTGAGTATCTTGGATCAATCTGCTACCTTCCAGATAACTAACTATTCTATCCGTGATAATTGATTCGAGTACCTTGCAGACTAGGGATGTGAGATTTATTGGCCTATAGTTTTCAACTTTCCCTCTTTCTCCTTTCTTGAAAATAGTAACTACATTTACCCTTTTCCAATCCGTTGGAATTTCATTATGTGAAACTGATCTACAAAATATTATACTAAGTGGAAATGCCAGTTCCTTTTCAGTTTCCCGCAAAACCCTAGCATAAATTTCATCAGGTCCTGCTGCCTTATTTGGCTTTATTTTCCTGATATGATTGTAAACAACATCACTATCAATGAAATCAACATCATTTGTCAGATCCCATGTCACTGAACTATGGTGTACGGTCGGCAGATTGGTCATATCTTCCAATGTAAACACTGATTTGAACTGCTTGCTCAGCTCCTCAACCATCTCACTATCCTCACCCAATGTAGTCCCGTTTACTTCCAGTGGACCAATTGTGCTAGAAACTTTACTCAGCTTGTAGAAACTAAAGAACTTTTTACTGTCCCCATTACAGTTTCTAGCTAAATCCAGTTTTTTTGCTCGCTTTGCTGCTCTGGTTTTTTGCTTCAGTGCCTCTAGCTTTTCGATACGCCTTTAGATTAACGACATTTGGGGCTTCTTTAAAAATTATAAATGCAGTTTTCTTAGCCTTAATTGCTTTTATCACGTCTGATGTAAGCCATGCTGGCTTTCCTACCCTTCTTTTGCGTCTTTGCTTTTGGGGGACATGTCTAATCTGAGTTTCCTTCAAGTAAGATTTGAACTTTTCCCACATTTCACAGGCATTTAAATTGGAGAATTCTTCTTCCCATCTGATGGCACTTAAAGCCGCTCTTATGCCATTCAAGTCTGCTCTGTTGAAATTTGGAACCTTTACCAAAGTATCCTTGATAATTTCCCCTACATGTGCCTTGAATCTAGCTATGTCATGGTCACTGTTTCCCAGAGTTTCGCCTACAGTCAAGTCTTGAACCAAGTCACTTAAATCCGAGAATACAAGGTCCAAGAATGAACCATGCCTGGTAGGTTCCGATACAAACTGGTGTAAGAACAGGTCCTCTTCATGGCATTTCCTAAACATTTTGCATGATGGGAGCCAACACCAGCATTTTCATAACCTTTTAGATTAAAGTCCCCGAGAATAAGGCACTCCCTCTTAAAGTTTCTACTGATTTCCTCACAAATCACCTTGTCAAGCTCCAGTTGCTGATAATGTGGTAGGGTTCCTGATCGGTAGAAAGCTCCTATCCTAAGAGTATTGCTGTTGCCTTTTCCCACAGTGACATCAAGCCAAATGGACTCCACAGACACATTTTTATCCCCACCTGCTACTTTTTGAGAACTGAATAAACTATTCATATAGAACATTACACCCCCCCCCCTTCATTGCTGGACCCCTATTGCACGAAAACATATTGTATCCCTGGATCTCATAGTCCTGTAAGTTATCTCCAAAATACCCTTCACTGACCCATGCCTCCGTAATGCAAACAAAATCTGGTTCCTCCTCAGCAACATAAGACTTGAACTCATCAAATTTGGAACGGATACTCTGAGCATTAAACATCATAAACTTAACAAATGCTCCATAACCACCTTTGGCTTTTTCATATTGAGGAGTTCTTTTATCACTAGATGAACTATAACTCTGTCCCCTTGAGTTGCTGCTGTCCCTGCTTGCAGACTTTGAGGTTCTATTGCCTTGGCTGACACTATTGGAATATTCCCGAGTTCGCAATGCAATTTCATCCCTCCCTACCCCATTTCCTAGTTTCCCTGAAGGACATGCTCGTATACTTTACCTAACACATGGACCCCCTTCTCAGAAAAGTGCAGGCCATCCCTCTGATAGAGGTCCCACGATGCATAAAACCTGCTCCACTCGTCTACAAATGTAAAACCTAGCTCATGGCAGAGCTTTCCTACCCTGGCGTTAGCTGCCAGTGCCCTAGAGCTCCACTCAAGGGAGGCTCTAGCCCTAGGCAAAATTGCTGTTACAATGACTCTATTGGTACCCTTCAGGGTGGCCAGAAGGGCCCTGTATTCCCGCAGAAGCTCCTCACTCCTAGTATGACCTATGTTATTTACCCCTACATGCACTATGACTGTGTTAAACTGGTGATCACTGGTGACCTGTGCCACCGCAGGTACCAGGTCCTTCACCTTGGCACCAGGCCTGGTGATGCACTTCCTGTCCCTCCTACCTTTACAAAATACCCGCTCTAAATGTCGCACACGAGAGTCTCCTATGACCAGCACCGACTCCTTACTTCTACTATCCTGGGGGCAGTCATCCAATGCCTGGAACATATTTGTTGTTAATATGCCTGCCCGCTGGGCCGGTCGGCTAGATTTCCTCCCGCTCCTACCACCTGCCACTTGCCACTCACTGACCCTTTCCTTAGGTTCGCGTCTCCAAATCCTCCACCCCCTGACCTCATTCCACTTCCCCTCCTGTGACCTACCAGAACTACTTCTCCTCTGTTCACTATTAACACTCCCCTCTCGAGAGATCCCAGCCACCACCACAGTAGGGGAAGCCTCAGCTACCTGGTGGCCTGCGACCACCTGGGCATATGATGTCCCTGCTACGGAGTGACCCCTTGTTGCTTTATCTTGCCTACCCTGTGCAACAAGGGCAGCCTTGAGCTTGGAAACCTCTGCCTTAAGGGTCCTAATTTCTTCCTCTAGTGCCTGCATCCTGGTCGAAACCATCCTAAACGCTGCAGCTTATGCCTAGATTTAGATTCAAATTAACTCGCTAAACAACCGGCAAAAAAGCTGCCTATCATTCACTATAAATCGCTACCCTCTATACTGTCAGTTAATTATCTGAGTACCTCAAGAAAAGCAGAAACTATTAAACAATTGTTTGTTTTTTGTTTGTTTTATTTTTTAAATTAAATAAATAAACAAGATGTCTAATCTAATTGTCTTCCACACAAGTAGACAACTATATGAATATCCCTTTTGATATCACTTATGGCTAGACAGAAAAATGAAGTCACACAGCACTTATGAATACACCCAACTTACTACTAATTAAACTATCTTAAACTTCAACACCAAACACACTATGCACACCAAAAAATAAATAAAGTATGTTAGGATAGTATGAATGTTGTCTAATGTACTTATGAAATCTACACACATGTAATATCTCCTACTACAGAAATCGAAGCGTAGAGAACACGCCGAAAGCCACGAGGACTTGCTTTGGCGCACACAAAGATGGCGCCCGGCGGCGTCGCTAGGTTAATATAGTATAGTTTGCGTGCTACGAAAATGCTTATAAGATAAAAACTAATGAAATATAATCACAGAAGTAATTGCTAAACACCTATCCACAGCTTAGACTAGAGTACTGCCCTGTTCTGGAACGACTTATCTGGAAACCTGGAGCTCCGGCGCACGTCCTCCCACCTTGACACCTGGCGGCAAACTCGTGGTGCACCTGATGGTGCACCACTACCTGGTGCACTTGATGCATCTCTGGTTGTATCTGGTTGTATTCTACCTGGGAGCCTTGTACTTATGGCTTTTGAAAGGACAATAACAGTTTCCAGGTGCCATATTTCCAGAAATGAAATCCTGAGCCAATGGTACCATTTCCAAGTTAACAATTTTGAGAACAGATCTACATCCTTTGTGTCAAAGGCTAACATAAATGCACAGAAGACCATGCAACAACTTGCAATAAAAATATATGCATGGTGCTTTGTGATGTGATTTGAATGGGTTCCCTGTATATTGCATTGGGAAATAACAAATTTTCAAGATATGCAAGTTAAATTAAAGTACCTATATATCAATAACTAGTCATTTCACAAACAAAATGTTAAATTCACTGAAGTACTATCCAAAACCACAAAAAACCATGGGTACCAATGATTAGTTGGTTATTTGAGTTTTTGGGCACATCAACCAAGTTTGGTCATTTCACATGTATAACAATGAAGATGCATGTTATTCCCTCTTTCTCCACCTAAAGACGGGAAAGGTGTGGGGCTGAACATATGCCTTTAACAGGATGTATGAAATAAATATAAATGCAAAATTGTCAGTAAAAACCTAACCTGGCCTTCCAATGATGATGATGAATTTGGGCTTAGGTGGAGACGTCAGCCTTACACAGCCGCCGGCTCCCAGCGACCGACGTGTAGACAGCGGTTCAGGCGTGCACGGCCCAGTTCGCGGACCGCCAACAGGTAATTTCCATAGTGGCCAGGTCAGGTCATGAGTGGTGCCGTTGCTGTATTCGCTCCGGAAGCCGTCCCCGTCGGCTCCTGCGGCGTCATTTGCGCGGGTGGTATCTCAGCTGAGATCACCGTCAGTGGTAGCATTATCCGCTGACGTGTGTTCTCCCTTCCCGCCCTGGCTCAGTACACAGGATCGAGTTCAAGCCGCGCTGCGACAGAGACGGTCACCACGCGTGCGCCGACCACTAGTCCATTACGGCTGCGATGCGTATGATTAATGAACGCTGGCGAAGCCGCAGGTGGAAGATTCTTATATTGTTAGTTCATGATGTTTCCTTTTGCGCAAATACACGTGGAAGTTGTACTACGAATATATTCGTACGCGATATATTCGTATTCGGGGAGTTTTATGAACCACGCAAGAAGGACGCTACATCTACAGTTGGGTCGAAGGTGCTGTTTTTATGCAATTTTCCGATTTGTGACTTGTATTCACAAGAACGGGTGCAGTAAGCTTCTTGCATACAGACATAGCGAAGGTTCCAGCAGCGGGCGTGGACGAACAGCCCCTGCCACACCAATTATTTCCACAATTATCCACCAATATATGCAGACTGCATATGCACCCACAAACCAAACGTGCACATTCCATTCATGTGTAGGCTTATGGTTAACCCTAGTCCATATCTTTCAGTTTCATGGACCGGGGAGCAGATATTTGACAAACAAATATACAAGTTGTAAAGGCATTTGCAATGCCTTTTGCGACCCACTGGTGCGAATTACCTTTGTACCCTTATTGCACCAGATATATATATATATATATATATATATATATATATATATATATATATATATGTGTGTGTGTGTGTCTGTGTGTATCCACACAAATGCACACATATATGTTACGTCGGCTGTCTGAGGACCCTCCATCCGAAGGGGTCCTGCAGCAGAGTAAGGAGACTTGCTCCCGCTATGTGAGGACTCCTGTCGGCGGCGGGTCCAAGGAGAGAAGTTGGGGCATGCCCCCTCCCCCTCCGTTGAAGGTAGCGTCAATTCAACCAGGAAAATGCGTCCTCCGCTAAGTCTCGAGTGCACCTCATCATCGAATTTACCAGCCAGAGGCGCCCCTCCGCAAGAAAGGCACTCCTCAATTCCCGAAAAGGCACCCGGAAATTCCCAAATCCGCCCCCGCCTCCTGTGGCAGCCATGGGTTTTCCGTGGCGGCTATGAGACTTTTTATAAGGACAGTGGGCCTGTTGTTGTGGTCTACGGGTGTGGTTAATCCTTTCAGACGGTCTTCTTCGGTTACCTTTCAGACACTCCTCTCCTTGAGGGGAAGAAACTATGGCGCACTTAGCGCCCCCCCCCCCCGCTCCCGAACTGCTCTTTCTTCCGCTTTCGAACGGGGGTGACAACTTGGCGAGGTAAAATGGACGGTAGAGAGCCTACCAATATGAGGAAAAATCCCATTATTTTGGAGGCGCTGGAAGGCGCTGGTCAGCCTGCTGGAAATGGCACCTTGTTAGGCAGGAAGATTCATATTGGGTCATTTGGAACCAATCTTGCTGAAGCCGAAGAATTGATCTTTCAATTGGTATACGTCAAAATACTCCATATTACCATAAAACGTGCTTTGCTTACAGACATGGCAGATATCGGCAACCGTCGGCTCGACCTTAACCAGCGCAGTCTTTCCGGTTAAATCATCACACCCCGTCTCAGGGGAGGGGGTGGTTGAAGACTCCCCTCTAAAATGCAAACTAAGCATCGCACGAAAACGAAAGAGGTGTCATCGAAAAGCACTCGACGAGTAGGGTCCGAATCCACCCCTGAAAAAAATTATCCCAAAAGTGACATCACCAGGGGGGTAGATTTTCACGACTTTTCACGACTTACATTATGTTTTTTACTCTGGAGAATTCATCTTGGGGATATATGAAAAAACAAAATTTATTTGGAATGAGAAAAGGATAGCAAAATCGACCAGGACTATTTTTTCTTATATTTAAAAATTTTGAGTTTTCAAGTTGTTTTTAATTTTCCTTTTCCAATGGGTACAGCAGACCGAGAAACGTTGGAAGTGAACTTGCCCTAATAAAAATGCCTACTTTAGCCAAAATCCTCTATTTGAACTGCAAGTTGGCAAATACACAAAATGTATATGTAGTCAAAAACGAAAGAAATGAAAATTCCACTCGTACGTTTTGTTGCATCTGTAAAGATAAGCAAACACTGAAAGTTTCATTAAAATATCTGTATCCGTTAAAGCGTGACGGCTGGTTGAACGTTTTTGGAGGTTACCCCACTTGACCTTCACTAACTCGTTGACCCAAAATGACCTGACATAAATTTTGAATCAGCATGTCAAATTTGTGTGGGAAAAGGTATGCCAAATTTGTGCGCGCTGCGCTGCCGCGCGCCGTATTGTGTGTACTGTGCTGTACCATGTGTATTGTAACTACATTAAACTTATACTTCGTCCGCTATCCGCGAAAAACCTGAGGGGGGCGCGGTTGAAGACCTCCGAGACGGGACGGGTTAATGGTCAAACGATCGGCCGTGTGCCGCCAAACGATGAAACCTTCACCAAACGATCGGCCATGTGTCAGAGGTGTGCCGTTCGGGCTTTCGCGACTTTGCATCAGGTCAAAGGTCACTAAATCACCGAAAAACAAAATTTGGGCTTACATACATGGCCGATATCGGTAACCGCTGGCTAGATCTTGATGAGACCTTCACCAAACGATCGGCCGTGTGCCAGAGGCGTGCGGTTGACTAGGTTGGCGTGCTGTGCTGTACTGTGTGTGATCTAAAATTGGCGCGCCATCCACCAACTCGCTTCCCCAATCCCAGCATTGCTTGGAATGCGCCACGTTCTTTGCAGTTTTGCCGGACGTTCAAGTGACGACACATCTAACGTGGGCGCGTGTCGCAATGAATCCACACCGGATTTCCCGTACTCTCGCCACCGTACTCTGTCAAACTAATGCTTTGTATGTATATTACGCTGTATCGCCATCCTGGCACCCGACTATGAGGTCCGGACTTTTATATAGCATGCCAACGAACCCCGTTTTACTCTTTAACTCTGTAACTACATTAAACTTATACTCTTTAACTCTTGGCCACGACCCTTCGCCAGGCAACCTACACGTCACACAATTACATAAATTGGTCACCTATGTGAACTCCAAATCTACCACATGCACGGCGCCGGCGCAATGGGCGGCCTTCCAAAACCGAACGAAATAGCGTCGACTAGCTGATGGGCGGGGCGTCCCGAGTGACGTCCGACGATTGGACAGCCTTCATAAGTGGGTAGGAGAACGGCGACTAGCTGGCGGCGAAACGTCCCGACCGCCGCCCACAGGTATCCGGCACTAGTGCCCGTCGTCTGGCGTGTCCAGCACTAGATGTCCGACAAGGCGGCCACACCGGGCAGCATCTTCCCTGTAACGGTGTAAGGCGTCAGCCAGAGCGAGCACCCTGTCCCACATCACCACACACACCGCACGACTGACAACTGACACCACGACTGACACCACACACACCGCACAAAACCATACCTAGCCAACAGAGAAAGGCCACACCCCGTGTAAAATTTGCTGATCGATATCACTGAGATGAACAACGCCGATACAAATATCAAAACTATAAAGTTTGCTTCGAATCGATGATTCGAGATCCTCAGGATATTATAGACAGGACGACATAGCCAGACATGTTGGCAAATGTGCAACCACAGCATGTTGGCACTGTCCTGTGGTTGCACATTTGCTTGTATGCATGGCTCCCATACCGTACTAGCTATTCCGGCTCTTGCTTAGCATAGTGGAAGCATAAGAAAAAGCATAAGGACCACTAATATAAGTGATGCCTTTAAAGGAAACTGGAACCACACACCACACCATGCTATGCGATGTTAATTGGAATGGATACAGCATTTGGAGGCTTCGGGCTGCACCGCCTTAACATCAGCCGGGAGTTCTGGTCGTGCGCACCCGATGAAAACAGTTTGGAGGAGTAGTCCGCACCTGAAATCTAGCCTTGCTATCAGCCGAGCCAAACGATCAACTAGCCAGTCAGGCCATTTGATCGTTTGGCGAACACAGGCACCGCCTGTGCTGCTGCACCCCACTGGTCCAGACAGCATGAAGTCACAAGTTTAACGGCGATAGCTTCACACAGCACGGCCTGCGCAGCATCTGGGTGGTACCAGTGACGTGTTGGGTTTTTGGCGCACTGCATGGCGCAGTTGCCTTGCGTAGGGAAAGGGGTCAGATGACCTGTTGTTGGATCAGTTGGTCTGCTACATGGGGCAGCCGTCGTGTGTGTCTTTGGTGTTCTGGAGGTGTGTGTGTGTGTGTGTGTGTGTGTGTGTGTGTGTGTGTGTGTGTGTGTGTGTGTGTGTGTGTGTGTGTGTGTGTGTGTGTGTGTGTGTGTGTGTGTGTGTGTGTGTGTGCGCGTGTGCGTGTGCGTGTGCGTGCGTGCGTGCGTGCGCGTGCGTGCGTGCGTGTGTGTGTGTGTGCGTGTGCTTGTGCGTGCGCGCCCACTTGCGTGCATGTCTGTGTATGTGTGCTTTGGGGTTGGGGTTGGGGTGGGGGTGAGGGTAGGGTAGTTGGAACGTACCCTCGAGCAGCTCCAGACTGGCGCCACCGCCAGTGCTCACGTGGCTGACTTTGCTCTCGGTGCCGAGCTTGGCGCAGCAGGTGGCCGTGTCGCCGCCGCCGATTATGGTCGTGGCGCCGGCCTCCGTGGCTGCCACCACTGACATCATCATGGCGCGCGTGCCGGCCGAGAAATGTTCAAATTCGAACACGCCGGCCGGCCTGCAACCAGCGGCCCGCGTGACACGTCCGTTTGTTTGTCTCTGTGACAACGTGCTGGTCTCTCCTCATGGCATCATATTCATGCGCGCGCAACTGTCTGAGACCATGATCAGAATCGCATACGTAACAGCTATTAGGGCTGGTGCGCCCCTGCCGTATGAAATATAGTACTATTGACAGAACATGACGTGATTAGATGTCGGCATTCAACTACGATTATTAAATGTTTGCTGGCAATGCTGACTCAGCAATACATACTAGCGGTATGATCAGATGAACAAATCTGATTGTGTTGGTTCACCGTTGCAGTGAACGCTGGCGGATCCATAGTTAGGTTTTCGATCGTCTGGGGCAGGAACATTTTTACATAAAGAACTTGTTCGGATTCGAACATCTAACATTTGGTGGGTTCGCTTCAGATCATTTGTGTAGTGTTTTATATGTCGATAAAATGCAACTTATGCAAAATATCCACACACACAAATCGGCTTCTTGGGCGCGCCAATGCCCCCTTCCCGCCCCTGGATCCGCCCTTGCTGACATCGCTCAGGTGACTCACTTCAGATGCATTCCACCAGCTGTTATGCAACAGCGGACAGAGAGAAATGGCAATGCAACTTTTTTTCTTTCTTTTTTTCAATTGTCCCCCCATACCAGACGCAGGAGCAGTTTATCTCCTTACGCTGTATGCACCTTCATTGGGTCTTTCAATGTGGGACATTCCTTGGTGAGCTGCCCGTAGATCAGGGCAGCCAATACAAGGGTGCCTCGGGATGCAAAGAAGAATGCAATATAATGTGATTATATAAATACAAGTTGCATCCCTTCTGATTTTTTAAATTTATTTTGCAGATAGTAGAAATGAATTAGTAGAGAGGAAATGCGACCCTGGGAAATCGGCGGACTGGTAGCAAGCTAGTAACGCCCACAAAATTCCCAGGGTCACAATATGAAAATGTTAGGGGAGTACAGAAATGTTGAAAACGGATTCATGTGGAGATAACTCATGCAGAATAACATAGGTGTGTACCAGCCTACCAATATCCTCTGACACAAAAGAAGAAGACAAAAACGTCCATTCGAACACATACATTTGCACATTTTCATATATCATCAACAATGATACTAAATCTGGCAAAGTACGATCTTTAAAGCTACCTTTGTGAATTTTATGAGCTATCATCTGATTTCAGTTTTCATTTGATTTGTATGATTCCAAAAAGTGACGTCTGATGCATTTCTTTAACACATCTTTTTTCCTTGGCACTTGCTCAATACTGGGAAATAGTTTGCATATTACATTGTTCCATGATTTTGGTGCAGAGTAAGTAATAGAATACAGCCTATATTGTCGATAAGTAAATGGTATAGAGAAATGTTGAATGATTCTTGTACTAGTAAGTGTTGTATATCGAAAAAGTCAGCCGTAGCATGTGGCAATGTGTCATGGACAAATTTGTGCAGAATTACTGTTTTGTCCCTGCACCATGTCGGTGAACTTCAGAATGTTGTACTTGATAAACAATTAATTTGTAATGTATGTGTAACATCCGTAATCGAAAATTCGAAAGGCACGTTTCTGGGATTTTATGACTTGGTTTAATCTAGTGGGATAATTATTACCCCAAATCACAGCGCAGTAATTTAACTTGGTATGAAGTATTTTGCCCTCCCCATAATACCCAAGTTTCTACTAATGATGGATGTAATATAATCGTTGTGCCCACACCAAGTTAATTTTTCATCCAGCACTATGCCAAGATACTTGATTTGTTCTTTTCTCTCCACTTTAACAGAATTGATCATTATATTTATGTCATTAATAGGAGTTCCCGAATGTATTTGGTTATTTGTCTTCGCCACATTCAGTGACATCCTATTTGCTTTAAACCATTGTGTTAGGTCCGGAACAATGTGGTTAATTTTATTCTCTAATTCATCTATATTTCTTGCCTTGACAATAAATGCTGTCATCAGCAAAAAGGTACGTCTTTACTTGATTGGAAATTCTGGGCAAGTCGTTTATATATGTGCATGTATATATATATAATTAATAATAATGGTCCCAGAATGGAACCCTGAGGAACACCCATATAAATCAATTCTAGTTCAGATAGTCTCATATACTTTAGTTTGCCGATATCTATTTCTAAGGTATGATTTTAGTATTCTAAGGGGACCTTCAAGTCCAATGCATTGTAATTTTCTGACTAACATCTACGTGCTAACTGTGTCAACAGCCTTTTTCAAATCAATATATAAACCACGCACAATTTCTTTATTTTCTATGGACTTAGTTATTTCATTATATATATTCATAATGGGCATGTATGAACTATTATTTTTTCTGAAGCCAAATTGGAAAGGGCTTAGTACATTATTTTGTTCAAAATATGCAGGAAGATAGGCATGTAATATTTTTCTTCGAAAATTTTAGAAAAGATATGGAGTAAAGATATAGGTCTATAATTTGTCAATTTATGATGTTCTCCTGACTTCAAAACAGGTACGAAAACTGCTTTCTTAGAATCATCATAAAATATTCCATTACGCAGACGAAGATTAAAGACGTGGGTAATATGCTTCAATATACTTTTAAAGGTAAGCATTAATATTTTTGTGCTGATTCCATCTATGCCACTTCCAACAGATTTCATGTTCTTAATAATTGATTCTACTTGAATTTCACTAGTACTTATATGATCAGAAAACCTTGCATAGGTAGGTTCAGCTATATATTCAGTTGGATCTTTTTCTGTCAGATCTATCTTATGTTCCAGTCCTTCTCCAACAGACAAAGAAATTATTAAATGCATTACGTACACATTTTCTGTCATATTCATCGCTACCTTCATCTACTAACACATCAGGAAGTTTCAATCTGGCTTTTTTATTATTTATCAGTATCAGTTTCCGTTACAATTAGTTACAATATGTTCATGATCTGAGAAATCATCCCCAAACTCGTCTTGTATTTTCCTAAATTATCTTGGTTTGCTTCAATGTGATGTATATCTATGTCAATAACTAACACTTTGCACTAGCCCTCACCTCAAACCACCAACCAACTTCAGACAAGAGCGTGACCTGTCCTTGAGGACCCAAAAATCAGGGATGCCATAACAGAAATTCTGCTAATTTAGTATATTTAATTAATCTACATATTAATTTGTACCATACCCAAAACGGGTAGGTATACTTTTTCTTCATTTATTCACCAGGAACACATGAATGCCTAAACGTACGAATAGATATATTGTAAGAGGTTGGTTATTGGAATTTAGGGGCGCGTCGACTTCGTTGACCATGCAGCGCCCATAACATCATCAGTAAAACATTGAAATGCAAGCAACACCATCAATGAAACAGTGAAATGGAAGTATCATCAGTGGAACGGTGAAACAGAAAGAGCAAATGAAAGTAACATCAATGAAACGGTGAAACAGAGAGCAAGCGCGAGCAAACATCATCAGTGGAACAGTGAAACGGGAGTAACATCAGTGAAACAGTGAAACCGAAAGAGCAAGCACAAGCAAACATCAGTGAAACGGGAGTAACATGGGTGAAACAATGAAACCGAAAGAGCAAGCACAAGCAAACATCATCAGTGGATCAGTGAAACGGGAGTAACATCAGTGAAACAGTGAAACCGAAAGAGCAAGCACAAGCAAACATCATCAATGGAACAGTGAGATGGAAGTATCATCAGTGAAACGGTGAAACAGAAAGAGCAAGCGCAAGCAAACATCAGTGGAACAGTGAAACGGGAGTAGCATCAGTGAAACACTGAAACAGAAAGAGCAAGCACAAGCAAACATCATCAGTGAAACAGTGAAACGGGAGTATCATCAGTGAAACGGGAGTATCATCAGTGACACAACGAAACAGTAAGAGCAAGCGAAGATCAGTTGGAGTGACATGTCACGTTTCCGGGCGCATAGTGTTACATGTCAGCGAGGTGTAAATCGCTCGAAATTTGACATCCGAGAGGAAGCGAAATAGCTGTCCTCAAGTTACAGTGCGTGAATGGTCACCCAGGAGTTCGGAGAGTGACGCGGCTGCACGACTCCAAGAAGGCGTCTTCGAGCATTGGCGAGTAGGGGGCAGAATATCAGAATATGACGTACTGACAGTGGTGCGTGGCATCGAGGGCAATCTGGCCTGTCCTCCCACAGAGCAAATAGTGGTGCGTTGGGTGGATGTGCCCTAGCCTAAGGCGGCAGAGTACGACCTCGTCTCGCCTCTTCCTACGATAGGACGAGGGCCACTCCCCAAGGCATGGCTTGATTGTTCGCAGTTTGTTGTCCTGTAGTGTGTCCCAACTAGACTGCCATTAAAAAAAAAGTGATAGAGCGGTCATACTCCCTCGCGGGGAGCGGCATAGGTCGCACATATGGGGCTTGGGCCGCTCGCTTTGCAGCAGCATCGGCTGCCTCGTTCCCCACGATGCCAATATGGCTCGGGATCCAGCAGAGGACAATAGTCTTCCCAGCTTGAGCGAGTGATCCGAAACGGCGCAAAACGTCCTGTAAGATGGTGTCAGATGGGTTAAACTGTCTTAGCGCCCAGAGACTGCTCAGTGAGTCGGTGAAAATGACATGCGAGGCATCCTGCCCCACTTCAATAAAACTGAGGGCCTCTGTGATCGCCACCAACTCTGAAGTGTAAACAGTTGCATGTGGTGGTAGGGAAAATTATCTTGACAGAGGTCCAGTAAAAAATGCACTGCCCACAACAGCGTCAGTCTTGGATCCATCTGTGTAAGTTTGGATATATCCCTCGAACGAGGCTATGTGCTCTAGTGCACATGACAGTCGGTACTGTGGTGAAGCATGGTCTTTTCCAGCCGAGGAAAGCGACATCTATTATAGGGTGAGTCACTTGCCATAGCGGCGTTCGAACCGGATTGAACCGCATAATCCCCTTCGGTCGAATCCCGCTCTCCTCAAAGAGCCTGCGTATGCGAACGCAAAAGGGGGTGGTATGTATGGTACGTCCGCGACGTAATGATGCAAGGAGTCGATGGGAGAACACGTGCGAACATGCGGGATGGCCAGGTAATTGGCGCAGCTTACAGGCATAGCGCATCCAGAGCATTTCGCGGCGGAGCGAGAGTGGCGACTCGTGGGCTTCAGCCAGAAAGCTGGCAGAATGTGAAGTGCGGAAAGCGCCGGTCACTATGCGGAGAGCCGGTTGGTGTACAGTGTACAGCGAGCGTTTGCTTGTTGCACATGCGCTGTCATATATGAAGCATGCGTAGTCTAGTTTCGAACGAATGAGAGAACGATACAACAATAACATAGTTTTCCTGTCTCCTCCGCAAGATGTGCGGAAAACCATCTTTAGCAGGTTTAGGGATGTAAAACACTTGTCCCGAAGAGTTTAAAAATGTTCCTTGCAATTATGACGAGTGTCAAAAATAACTGCCAAGAATAGAGCAACTCGTCGGAAGGGAACTTGCTCACCATACAGCTGGATGGCACGGTCCGGGCAGTTCCGGCGGCGCCGACATAAACACATGCCAACGGTTTTTGTAGTAGAGAATTTAAACCCATTCTCGGAACTCCACTTTTCCAAGTGTGATACCGCCAACTGCAGCTGCCGTGCCATTGAAGGTGCACTGGATGTACAGCACCAAATTGCTTCGTTGTCAACGAAGAGCGATCTACCAATGCTACGTGGAAGGGAGTCGCAGATGTCGTTAATCGCCATGGCGAACAGCGCCACGATGAGCACACTTCCTTGCGGTACTCCATCCCTTTGTGGATACCTGTTAGGTAGTTTTGTTAGGTAGTTCCCGATGCGTACGCGAAACAAGCGTTTGGATAAAAAGTTTTCAAGGAAGTGAGTCATTGAACCGCGTGTACCATGTATGAAGACCTTTTTCACAATGCCGTAGTGCCAAGTTCTGTCATAAGCTCCTTGAATATCGAAGAAAAAAACACTGCACCGACATGGCGATTCTGGTGGAAAGCTGTTCGTACCACAGTGTCAAGAGTTAAAAGATGGTCGATGGTGCTGCGGTTTTTCGTGAAACCACACTGTGCATTTGTTAAAATGTCATACCATTCCAAAAACGAGGTCAAACGACCATTTACCATTTTCTCCACCAGTTTACAAAATGACGATGTAAGTGATATGTGTCAGTAGCTCTCCGGGTTTGAAGCATCCTTGCCGGGTTTCAAAATTGGTGTCATCGTAGCATCGCGGCAGGTGGATGCGAAGTCGCCTTTCTTCCAAAGTGTATTTACGGTATCTAACATGGCTTCAAGTGCACGTGTTGGCAGATGCTTGAGCATGTCTCTATGTACAAAATCGGGGCCCTCGGCTACACTTCGAAGGCCTCCAACAGCGGAATTAAGCTCAATCATGGTGAATGGCTCGTTATAACAGGGCTGCTCAGATGTGGAGAAGTTCAGTGGACCGGCTGACGGAGTGCACATGAGAGCCGTGAATGGGCCAACCACCAACCGGCGCGGAGGCCATATCGGGGGCAAGGGAGTTTCGCGATGCGCATCCGACCAGATTGGGAGGGGGACGTGGTTACAGGCCCCACGGGGACGCCCGGATGCGCCGCGAGGCCCGAGCGCGAAAGGCAGGTACCGACTCGATGAAGGCCGTCTCCCGGAAGCCGCGACACCCCGTCCACCAGGACGGAGCGCACGAAAGTACCAGAGGGCGGAGAAGTAGTGGCGCCGACAGTACGTGAATGTCCAACACAAGGCACACCAGTCCGCGCGGAAAATCAATGTGCAACGCGTCAGTCCGCTTAAACAGCGGGTCGAGTCCAGTGCGCCCAACCCAGTCAACAGGGAAGCACGTAGGAGATAGCCACGGACCAAGTAAAAGTCAAGGGGCAAGGCAAGATCAAACAGAGGTAGCCGGAGGCGGAGGGGCGGTATTTAAAAACACAGGACACAGCAAAAACAAGAGCCGACCGCCATATGCCCGCACCCCAGCGTAGGGAGAATTAAAACCAATATTAAAACCGGCGGGCAGCGAATAAGCACAACAGTGTGAAACCACACCAGGCGAAGTACAAAGAACAAACAGAACAGTGAAAACACGACGCAACAACCCAGCGCAGAAGCACCAATCTCCGCAAGCAGTGGGCAGAACCATGCAATTGTCAGAGTATCCAGAAAACAGAGCATTTCAGAAGTATCCGGCGTACCGTCCGACAAAACGCAGGGCAGTGGCGGTTTAAGAGTGGAGCTGCGGCAGCCCAAAGTTCCATTAAAAGGATCGAAGATCATTAAAAGGGTAGATGCGGTATCACAGACAGAATCACGGGTAGACACCACATCCACGGTCCATAGTAAAATATCAGGATGTACGAAAACGGGACGAAAAGAACACCAATACCCAGGGAGGACGATACGGATGGGAGTTCCCGCGGTGGTGAGGAGTCCACGGGGATGGGTACGTCCGGCCGCAGGGGAGCAGTGCGTAACCACGCGGTGGTAGAGGGACCCAAACCAGAGTCCCCCGTGGTGCGCGGAAGCGGAGGGGAGGTCGCAGGATAGCAAGCACCGGTCCACGGTGGTGCAGGCACGCGACGTGAGAGGAGGTGTCCCAGGTACGTCCGCCGCGCGGCGAGGGTCCACAATCCCCACGGCCAGCGCCCCAACGGGAGCCCGGGGAACCCAGCGGCCAGCGCAGGGGCCGGAACGTCCGGAGGCAATGTGTGAAAGATGGGGGACGGGGTAGAGGTGCGGGACGGCAGGACGATGGTGATGGGATACAGTCAGGGGGGCCCCCCGGGGTCTTGCAACAACCACCGGAACCACGCGCATGGTAAAACAAACGCAGCACGACAGCCCTAAAAGGTTGGCACGCCACACGGGGACGAGTATGAGAGGATACAATGCCAAGAGTCTGTGTGCAACAAGTGGGGTGCCGCTCGAGAGTGAGGAGGAGCGTGAGACGCCGAAGACCTGGGGTGTGATGATATTAGACGGGCAGGAGCGTGAACCAAGTGGGGGGCCCGCCGCAGTCACAAACGAACACACACGGGGGGAAGCACACCAAGGAACGATCGACAACGGTGGATGCCCAATTGACATTAAAACAACCAGGGGTCGGAGAAAACGACCAACAGGATCCACCCGAATCCAGAGCGTGGTGAATAAACGTCAATATCACATGTTCGCGAAGTTCGCATCCGCCAGTCGATCCCGCCATCACCAAACAGACACCGTCCACATTCCCGGGTCGTCCTTCAGGTCGAACAGTTATTATTCCGCAATGTTTTTTGTGAGGGTTCGATTTAATGGATGATTCATGGACTTTCCTACCACCTTTGCGCACACCGTAACAAACTCACCATTCGTCAACGCTCTCTCCGCTTCCTGTGCCACCGCGAATTCTACCTCCAACGCCCCATCCTTCAACTTTTCACAACCTACAATTCTACCAAGTCTGTCACACCCATCACGTCTCTGGAAAGGGGACAACGGCGCAAGATTTTTCGTCAATCCTCGGATGATGAGGATGCGTGGGGCAACGGTAAGAGTATTTCTACTGCTTGTCGGGTTAGGCTTTTGGTTAGGGTTAGGCATTACTGTTTGTCGGGTTAGGTTATTTAGTTCTTCCACCGGCAGTGGATGGGAGAAAGTTTGGCCCCTACTTGAGGGACCAGGAGCGGTTTTATGGTTTGGAGATGCCATGAAGTGTGTTAGTTTTCGACTCCTCGGGCACCCCACCCCTTAGGGGCCCTACCGGGGGGACGCCTGGGTCCCGCGGACGGGAGGTCGCCAGACGCCCAAGGAGCTATACGGGGCAGGCGGCGCCTTCGCTCGGTCGGGAGAGACTCACCATCCCGACGGGGATCCAGCACGGCCCAACCCTTGACCCCGGCTGGCCGGGCCGGCAGACATTGGAAATAATCCAAGGTCCCCGGCTCGAGGCGACCAGCCACTTGACCCGCGTGAGGCTCCACGGGCCCGCCCGCCCCTCCGGGATATCGGGACCAAAGAGGTGTGTTGGTCCCCCGTCACAACTAGCACCGTGCGACGGTGGACCTCAACCTCCAGGAATCCGTCAAACCCGGGGGCGGGCCGAGGGGGCGCGGCTACCCCGATAAAACTAAGCTGGTGGGCAGGACCGGGGAAGTTGCCCTGCCTGTTCATAGTATGTATAGTTGGTGTTGCAGGGCCAGATTAAGGATATGGATGTTAGGATGATATAAGCATTGGAATGGGAGCGTATGGACGGAAGGACAAGTGAGGCACTCCTGGTCTCACCCCTCCCCGGTATGATGGCCGCCGGGTCATTGGGGCACTAAATTCCCGCACCGTGTAACGGTGGTGCGTCGTCGAGGGGGGAGATATATTGTACTAACATATCAAAATAATTGCATCAGCAGCTGTTTGCGTGATGCCTAAATTAATAGCTTCTGAAAAAGCTAGAGTACGCATTGAGGTATTGCAGTTAGATTAGCAACTTATGAAATGGGAATATTGATGATTTGAAAAACATTATATTTGTATTTCAACAAAGAACTGTTTTTTTTTTCCTCGGCTAAAATCCGCAGAACCACACGTCATATCGCTGCATTTGCATACCCGTTCCAAACGATTGTTCTGGCGCGGGCGATGACTGGCGTGATGGCAGCGATGGTGCTGGGTCCGATATCCAGTCCCATCCAGCCGTCTGGGATGCCACCCTCCACGGTCGCGGCGCCCAACTGGCGGTCGAGAGCAGCCCGTCACATCGACACATCACAGTGTCACACCGTCACCACTGCGGTTGGTTGGTTATTTGGGCTTAGGGGCGCTTCGACTGCTTCGGTCATAGAGCGCCCATGTCACCACTGCGGTGTCACACCGTTACAACAATAGTGTCACACCGTCACCACTGCAGTGCCACACCATCACAACAATACAGCGTTACACAGTCACCACAATACAGTGTAACACCAGCACCACTGCAGTGACACACCATCACCACAACAATATCACACCGTCACCAGAGCAGAACCACACAGTCACCACAATACAGTGTCCCACCAACACCACTGCAGTGCCACACCATCACCACAGCAGTGCCACACAGTCACCACAGTAGTGCCACACAGTCACCACAATACAGTGCCACACCATCACCACAGCAGTGCCACGCCGTCACCACAGCAGTGCCACACAGTCACCACAATACAGTGTCCCACCAACACCACTGCAGTGCCACACCATCACCACAGCAGTGCCACACAGTCACCACAGTAGTGCCACACCGTCACCACAATACAGTATCACACTATCACCACAGCAGTGCCACGCCGTCACCACAGCAGTGCCACACAGTCACCACAATACAGTGTCACACCATCACCACAGCAGTGCCACGCCGTCACCACAGCAGTGCCACACAGTCACCACAATACAGTGTCACACCAACACCACTGCAGTGCCACACCATCACCACAGCAGTGCCACACCGTCACCACGGCAGTGTTACATCGCCAACTCAGCAGTGTCACGGGATCACCTCAACAATGTTACACCGTCACCACATCAGTGTTGCACCATCACAAGGGCAGTGTTGTACCGCCACCACAGCAGTGTTATATCGCCACCACAACAGTGTTACACCGTCACCACACCAGTGTTGCACCATCACAACGGCAGTGTTACACCGTCACCACGGCAGTGTTACATCGCCACCTCAGCAGTGTTACACAGTCACCACAGCAGTGTCACATCATCACCACAGCAATGCCACACCGTGACCATAGCAGTGCTACATGGTCACCACAGCAGTGTTACACCGTCACCATAGCAGTTAGTTAGTTATTTGTGTTTTGGGGCGTCTCGACCATAAATTGTGGTTATTTAGCGCCCATAACGTTGATTTAGCATGTTAAAGTCCTAGTGTGTTGCTGAGGTGAGTATATGGAATGAAATCCTATTGCTCGTAGGTACCTAAATATATTGCCAGAATGAATCATTTCCGAGTCATCTGCCAGAATGTCGCGATCTGTTAAATATTCGACGTCATTTCCGAAAAATAACCTTCGCTCCGGAAGTGTTTGCACGAGAAGAGCACGTGTCGCACCGTGACAGCTTCCAGACAGCGAGGGCACTTGGGCCTCTCTTTCCCGCAGAGGAGGTATTGGTTAGTAACGCGTATGTGGCCAGTTCGCAATCTACATAGTCACCTCGTCATTCTTGGATCTGAGATAGCATGATGACCAGTCTCCAAGCTGTGGTTTTATTGAACGCAGCTTATTGTTCAACTGTGCGTGCCAACTCCCCTGCCACTTAGCATTCATATGTGCTGTGATGGCAGAGATGTGATCCCTGGCGGGAAGTGGAAGAACACGCGTTGGGGGCATCTGAGCTGCCCATTTCGCTGCGGAATCGGCTCGCTCATTTCCACAAATTCCAACATGGCTCGGAACCCAGCACAAACAGACGCTTTTTCCGTCTCGTTCCAGATTAGTTAGACGTGTCAGAATGTCAATCAGTAGAGTGTCGGTAGGGTAAAATGCGGTAAGTGCCAAAAGGCTACTAAGAGAGTCAGATAATATGGCATATGAAACCTCTTGTGACACAACGATGAAGGAAAGCGCTTTAATTATTGCGATCAGCTCGCAGGTAAACACTGAAGCATGCATAGGCGTGTTAAAAAAATCGAGCAGAAGTTAGTTAGTTATTTTTGTTTTAGGGCGCATCGACTATTAAGATCATTTTGCACCCATAACTCTTGCAGCCAACAAAGTACAGTATCAAACAGCACATCATGGGTAGCCGTCAAAATGGTCCTACTGTGGTACAAAGTTTACATGCTATGTATATCAGCGAGGAGTAAATATTACGGAGAATAACACTGCAGATAAGAAGTCCAACAATCGTCCCGATTGGACAATGCTCGAGTTGTAGGATAGAATATCGCTAAGGGAATCCATCTAGCCATACCCAAAATGGCGCCTACGCTCATCAGTGTCATCAGGACACGATATTAAAACATGACGAACTGTTAGCGGTGCACAGCATCTTGAGCACAGAGGATTGTCGCCACCGCACAATAAGTAACCATGCGTAGCATAAGTATGCCCAATGCGGAGACGGCACAATGTGACTTCTTCTTGTCGACGTTTGCGACAGGACGAGCCCCATTGTCGTAGACGTTGTTTGATGGTTCGTAGTTTGTTCGCCGGCGCCGCGTCCCACATAGCCTGCCACTTGTCTAGGAGGAAGGTCCCGAAGGCACCGTGCTTTCGAGCATCGCCACTCCCCGCCACTGACTACTACCGGGTCAGTGGCGGGGAGTGGCGGTGCTCGAGAACACGGTGCCTTTGCCGCTCGTTTCGCCGCAGCATCCGCCAACTCGTTACCGGAGATGCCAACGTGGCTTGGGAGCCAAAACAGAATAACTCGTCGTCCAAGGCGTTCCATATCGGTAAGACGGCTCACAATATCCAGCAGAAGGGGGTTTGATGGATAAAACGTGTCCAGAGCCATAATACTGCTTAAAGAATCAATGAATATAACATGTCGATCACCCCCAGACACTTCGATATAACACAGAGTTTTCGTAATAGCGACAAGTTCCGACGAATACACCGATGGGTACGTCGGGAGCGAAAACGAGGGGTAGACAGGTCCGCAAACAAAGGCGCTGCCAACGCCGTCCTCTGTTCGAGAGCCGTCAGTATAAGTGGCGATCCATTTCTGGAATGTCTCAATATGTTGGAGAGCCAGTACGCGAAATTCTGTTGGAGGGATATCGGATTTTCTGATCTTCGAGAGATACATCCACCTCCAGTGTTATCATCTCCCACGGAGGTGTCTCCATGTTCTGAACTGTACGAATTCCCCGAAGCTTAACTCGACATTCCCGCAGGAGACTTCGGATTCGCACGCCGAACGCGGCGACACTCAGATTTCGTTCTCCTGGGAAAAGGGTCGATAGTCGACGCGAAAAGACATGCGAACAAGCCGGATAGTCGGGAAACTGGCGGAGCTTGCAGGCGTACCGCATTCCCAGCCTTTCTCTGCGGAGAGAGAGAGGCGGCTCGTGTGCTTCGGCTAAAAGACTCACGGTGGGCGAAGTGCGGAATGCTCCGGTTGCGATGCGAATAGCGGTGTGATGAACAGTGTCCATAATCTGTTTGGCGGATTTGCGAGATCCGTCGTAGATAAAGCAGGCGTAGTCTAACTTCGCACGTATCAGTGAGCGGTAAAGCAGAATAAGAGACTCCCGGTCAGCTCCATAGCTAGTTCGAGAAACACACTTGAATATGTTGAGCGATTTAAAACACTTGTCACGGAGTGCTTTCAAATGCTCATTGCAGCTAAGACGTGAGTCAAAAGTGATTCCAAGAAACTTCACCGCAGGTGGCATCGGTATCTGCCTGCCATACAGCTTGAGACATAGTTCTGCACAGTTACGCCGGCGACAGAAATGTATTGCGGTTGTCTTTTGTGTTGAAAAGCGGAATCATTTCACATTCATTTCACAATACTTGCCCTCCACGTGCAGTGGCTGTTACGGACAGTCTGGGTTTTCACAGATATTTACAAAGAAAGGATAGATTTGTGGTTAGTAGTAGGAGCAGATGCGCAACAGACATTCGTACACCAACATAATACAATACCCATATCACTCTCTGCTTTACACACACCTTGCTTGCAACACTAGTTATAAACGAGTGGCTTGTAGAAGTGATACGAAAGCGATCTGCCACCCCTGGCGCCACGCCTGCCCTAGCGTGTGTTCTTGTTGGGCGTTGTCATGGCGACGGCGACGCTCCCCTCGTCTGGTTTTCCGCTTGGGAAACGGTGGGGCTGGTGACTGGCGGGGGCGGCCAAGATCGAGGCTTTGATGACGTCACAGCTCGACGTCGCAGCCCTGCTCGGCTGCGTTCACGTTGCTGACGGGGGTCGTGATGGTGTTTTGCCTAAGGCGATGGTTAGCAGCAGCCTGATGATATCCGTGTGCATGGTAGAGCTGAAGATGGAAAACTGATAAGCTGAAGCTAGACGATAGGAGGTAGATGATCACTGTTGTTGAAGACACAGGGATTCCGAGCGGCACAAAGTCGTCAGTCAGATAATTTTGGGAAATGGGAAAACCATGGGAAATAGTGTCGGATGCTACTTCTTTTCGGTGGAGGGTGTAGCATTTCACCTGGATTGCGGTGTCCGGCGACAACTTGGTCTCCTGAAAGCAAAACGCCACCGGACAGACCCTGCTCAGAACTGCCTGTAAGTCATGGGCACTGCTTCTAAAACCTCTACAGTTCCATTGTAAAACAGTCTGTATAAAGGCCTATGTTAAAAGGGGTTAAGACATGTCAGTTCATGGCGAACCAGCTGGGGCCCACGGGTTCGATGCTGTGCGCGCTCGCGCCCTCGGACTGACCCCGCCGGTCGGCGAGACTGACCAGGGCGAAGCACGCTTCCGGCCTGCCTGGGGAGGTGTAGGGAGTGGCCCCATCACCCTCCCAGTCTCTGCGGTATGGAGAGCTGGCTTGGAGAGTTGGGGACGATGGGGAGCAAGCCCCGCGATCCTGTCTCCCTACATTTGGCGACGTAACCTTGACCCAGCTCTGGATGTCCGGCCTGAAGCCCTCATATCCGGGGCCCCTGGGCGGACCTCAATCGGTAGGCGTGATCGGGTCGTTAAGGGTGCTGCTACCGGCACCCGACCGGAGGCCACACCTTTCTCTTCAGATATTATTGGTGGGGAAGGGGGAGTTGGGGTGGTTCGGGAGGGTGTAGGGATGGGTTGGGCAGGTTTAGGGCTGGTGGCGGCGGCGGGTATGGATTGGATCCTCGTCGGTTCGACGCGACTCTGAGACGTTTGTGTCTCGAGGCTTGGTCCGGGAGAGCTCCTGGGCTCATCCCTAACGGGAATGGAGTGCTGGGCGGAGGGGGAGGCAGGAAGGGGAGTGCCTGAGGTAGGGATTGGAGTAGTTTGGAAGGGGTTGGGTTTGGTTGTGGATGGACGGGCAGGTCTTCTTCCTCGCTGGACCTGGATCCACTCTCCTTGAGGAGTCACTACAGTGTCCGCAACGGAGGACTCTCTCACCCCCGTCTGGGTAGAGAACATGGCTCTTTCTCTTATTGGTGTACACTCAATACCAGGGGCTAGCATTATGGCACTGAGCTGAGCTATAAGATGAGAGACACCCATGTGCGTGTGTGACTGCATCGGCGACTGTTGTGTGATGTTGGAGTTCACCTTCACCTTTGCTGCATATGCTATTCTCGGGTGTGCTGCCTTGTAGATATCACGCGTCTCATGGAATGTGATTTAAAAAAAACTTTTTAATGTAACTGTTTCCTTTTCTCTCAAGACAATGGGGCAAGAACGATCATAGGTGGTATGGGGTGTTTGGCCTGGGCCGCAGATTGAACAGTGCGGACTATCCGCCTTACATTTATCTTGCACATGCTCTGCAGATCCACAGCGTCCACATGTCTCTCGATTCCGGCAGTGTTGTGACGTGTGACCAAAACAGGAGCATCGGAAACATCTCATGATATTGGGTACAAATACACGGGCCTTCACACGGACATATCTGACAAAAATAAACTCAGGAAGATCTGTCATGTGAAAAGTTAAGATGATGTTGTTTGTTGGTTGTAATTCCTGTCTATTCCTAATTGAAATTCTGCGGGCCTCTACTACTCCACACTCTCTTAGGCCATCCACAATGTCGGCATCTGAAACATCCCTCAGGTCGTAGCAGTTAATAACTCCTTTGGAGTAATTTTTGGTGTTATTGGGCTGAATCTCGTCACGTACGGTGACTGTTCGCCTGTTGGTTTCATGCCGTTTTGTGTACGATATTTCTGTTGCGTCCATCGCCCTCCTTGCATGCTGAGTAGTTTCAAATTCAACCTCAAGTCCTCAGTCTCTGAGCTTTTCGCACCTTAGCACCGATCCTAGTTTGTCGCTTCCTTCCTCTGGACGGGGTAAGCAGTGAAAGCTTCACGTTTTCCTCGAGTGATTTTGTGATCAGAATGCGGGTAGTCAGCAGACCCGCTTGTTGGCCGGGCCCTCCATGCGCTACACTCATAGTTCCGGCAGGTCGGGTTGTCTGTCCCCTACTGGAGGGGGCAGGTGGTTTTTTATGTTGGAAGTTTCCATGCGTCATTTTTTTTGTTTCCACTCCCCGGGCGCCCCACCGCATAGGGCCCTACTGAGGGGACGCCTGAGTCCCGCGGACGGGAGATCGCCAGGTGCCCGAGAAGCTATACGTGGCAGGCGGCGCCTTCGCCCGGCCAGGAGAGAGAGACTCATCACCCCGACCAGGATCCAGCGCCGCCCACCCCTTGACCCCGGCCGCCCGGGCCGGCAGGCACTGAGAAACCCAGGCCCCCAGCCCGAGGCGACCTGCCACTTGACCCGCGTGAGGCCCCACGGGCCCGCCCACCCCTCCGGGATATCGGGACCAAAGAGGCGTGTTGGTCCCCCGTCACAACTAGCACCGTGCGACGGGGGACCTCAGCCTCCAAGAATCCGTCAACCCGGGGGGGGGTGCGGGCCGAGGGGGCGCGGCTACCCCGATAAAACTGAGCTGGTGGGCAGGACCGGGGAAGTTGCCCTGCCTGTTCATAGTAGGGATAGGTAGTGTTACAGGGCCAGGTGAAGGACATGGATGTTGGGATGAGATGGGCATTGGAATGGGAGCGTATGGATGAGAGAAGCACTGCTGGTCTCACCCCTCGCCGGTAGGGTGATCGCCGGGTCATTGGGACACTCAATCCCCCCACCGCGTAAAGGTGGTGCCTCATCGGGGGGAGGGGGAATCGAGCAGAAGTAACACACACGAAAGCACATCCAACTCCGGTGCTGTTCCATCAGTAAATATTTGTGTATATCCTTGGTATGCATCTAAGTGTTCTAGTGTTTGTATGCGGAAGAGCTCAGATGTTACATCATCTTTCCGCATCGCTCTGAGAGCGATAAGTAGACTACAGGGGAGACCAGATTCCAGTGCGACACGGCCGGTTTCCACGGACGGATTCTTACACCCGACGGATCACCCGACGGATTCTTACACCACTTTTCTCGAAGAGAGCACAAATTCTGCCACAGGACGGCAAAGCTGTCAGGTTTCTGCCACTACGAAAAAGTGTCAACGTATGTCGCGAGAACACTGAATTGTAGGTGGGGTGGTTGGGGAACTGCCGCAATCTGCATGCATACCGTAGCCCAAGCATTTCACGTCTGAACACCAGGGGAGGCTCGTTCGACTCCGCGAGTAGACTGACAACCGGCGTGGTTCTAAACCACGGTGGCGGTCCGCAGAGCCGCATGCTGCACCGCATCGAGAGTACACTTATTGCTTTTAGAGGCGACACCATACACATAGCATACGTAGTCAAACTTAGATCGGATGAGTGACCGATAAAGCATCATCAATGTCTTTCTGTCAGAACCATACGAGATTCGTGGTATTCACTTCAACAGGTTCAATGACTTAACACATTTATCTCTCAATGTTTTAAAATGTTGTTTGTACGTTAACCGGCTATCGAATTGGACCAAAAACAAATGTCGCGATTGGTTGAAGAGGTATATACGTGCCGTACAATTCCGTGTTTAGGGTTTGAGGGGATGGCCTGCGGAAAAAGTGCGTTGCAACCGTTTTTTTTCCGTGGAAAAGCGGAGACTGTTAGCTGTACACCATCTTTGGAGGTGGTTTACCGCGAGCTGCAAAAGCCTTGTTAGCGATGGTGTATTGGAGGCAGATGACCATATCCCGAAGTTATCGACAAATAGTGAACGTCCGCTGCTTTGCGGCAGTGCATCCGCAATACCATTTATGGTGATGGCAAACATGGCAACACTTAAAACGCTGCCTGCGGAACTCCATTGACTTGGCAGAATCGCTCAGAAAGCTCGGGTCCCACTCTGACACGGAAGAAACGATCTTTCAGAAACTGTTTGATACAATTACCCAGGTTCCCGCGGATTCCACATTGTTTAGCCTTCAACAAGATTCCGTTGGTTGGTTATTGGTTTTACGACACATAGACCGTTGAGTCATGTAGGGTCGCCAATCTCTCACACCGATTGGTCGCGGAAGAAGAGTAGCGACCGGTGAGATTCGAACCCACAACCTTTCGATTGTGAGACGAACGACTTACCCCTAGGCTACTCGTCCCCCAACAAGATTCCGTGTCGCCAAATGGAATCATAGGCTGCTTCTATATCGAAGAAAATAGCCCCAAAATGTTTTGTGCGCTTAAAAGCGACGCGAATTGCGGTGTCAAGTGTTGGAAGATGATCAGCTGTACAACAGTGCTTCCTAAATCCATATAGTACATTGGTAAACAAAATCCTGCTATTCCAGAAACCAGGTGAGTAGAACGTTCACCTTTTTCCCTAGAAGCTTACAGACACGAGGTCAAAGCAATCGGTCGGTAGTGCAATGGGTCTAAACCGCTATTTCTTGGTTTGAGCATAGGGACCACTATGTCGTCCCGCCAAGAATCCGGGAAGTATCTTCCCTCCCACATTGTGTTCAGTGTAGACAAAAGTACTCCAAGGACTCGCACAGGCAAGTGCTTGAACATATCATTGTGTATTACGGCAGGTCCCTCTGCAACACTCTTTAGGCTTCTGATCGCCGTACACAACTCACAAACACTGAATAGTTCGTCTTAACATAGATGGTCTGGTGTAGAGAAGTCAATTGGCTTTGCTTCCAATTTGACCCTCTGGCGAAGAAACTGTTGGCAGTAGTTTCCATCTCCACTGCTGGCTGTTAGATCTTGGCCTGTTTCCACAGCGACCTCAGCGGGATGGGCCACGTCAACACCGGATATGTGTAGAACGGGGAGACTGACCGCACTATATTGACCAGCAATGCGTTTCATACGAAACCATACCTGGGTCACTGGGGTAAAACGGTTACTGGTAGATACGTACTCCATCCACAAATTACTCTTTGCTGCTCGTATAGTACGACCCGCTAAGGCTCGTGCCGTTCGATAAAAAAAAACAATTAAGTTTACCTGGTTGCCATTGTTATTGAATTTCTGAAAAGCTCGCTTACGTGCTCGTATGGCGTCACAGCATTCTCTTGACCACCACGGAACGGGAGTGCGACGTGGCGCACCAGAAGTTCGTGGAATGGAAGAGTTGGCCGAGTGCAGAAGCATAGAAGTAACTTGTTCCACCGACGGTGCAATTACATCGGCGTTATTTGATAGGCAGGACCCGCTCCGCGATGCATAGTGTGCTCAAGGTTCCCCCAGTTCGTCTTCCGCAAATTTCGGCCTGCAACCAAGCATCACGCTGTCGTTGTAGTGAATAAAGACGGGGAAATGGTCGCTATCAAGTGAATCATCAGAAGCTGACCAGGTCATATAGCACGCCAGAAAAGGGCTTCCCACTCAGGTCGATCGCGGAGGTAAAATCAGATGTAAGCTTGAAGTGGGTGGCTGCACCGGTGTTTAAAAGGTCGAGTGCTTCGTCCATAATAAAACTCTCTACAGCTCGGCCACGATAATTTATGGATGCACATCCCCATGCGACTTGGTGAGCGTTGAAGTCCCCGAGGAGCAAGCCAGACTGGACCAGTTGGGACATCAAGCGTCTGAGCATATTGTTACCTTGTGCCGGCGGAAGCTGACGGTTGCAACAACTGCTTGGGGAGAGGTATCGAGCGTTACCTCCTAATAAGGAGTGTTATGGTGAACTGCTATAAGCACACCACCATGCGCTCCGGTGTCCTGTTCTTTGTGATAACCGAATATCTTTTAGGTGGAGAGGAATGTGCTGATAGCTTTATCTCTTGGAGACATACAACCATCGGGCAGTGTTGGTTCAAAACTGTCTCCTGGTCAGCCATGTTTGTACGAACCCCTCTGCAGATTGTAAAAGTGCATGCATTAAAATGCTAGTTAAGGGTAATAAAACAGTTTAAATTTGCAGTCACCCACTAGTGTTCCGCTAAAACTGGCTGTCGACTCCAGCCTTCGGAGGCCGGGGGCACTTCCCGGGATCAACCCCCAGTGAGGATGTCCGCGGCCGCGACCTCTGCGACCCACCCTCCGGGGATGTTCCCGCCCAGGGCAACACACGTTTCTCGGCGCGCGAGTCTACAAGGGGCACAGGCGCCTAGGAAGAGCCGGCCACGGACGCTTGTGGAGGGGCATCTACCCCGGACAGGCTCCCTCCCGGGTCCGCTGCGCGGGACGGGGCCTCCACTCGTCGGCGGGGCGAGGGAAGAGTGGGAAAAGGGTTCGCCCGGGGAGGAGGAGGGCGCATTTTTTTGGAGGGGGGTATTCACACAGCTGAAGATTCGGATAGTCTCCAGGCACCTTTGCGGCGAAGGAGTGGCTGGTCTGGGAGCGGCAGGCTTCTCCGCTCCTTGGCGGGCTGACGCACGTACCATCTCCATTTCAACGAGTCGCGCTTGTTTCGCATCGCGAGCGCGTCTTTCGGTTTGCTGCCTCCGGAGGTTTACATTATGGAGTGGTAATGATCTCCCGGTGATGGCAGCGGGCAACGCCGGTACAGATATTGAGCTCATAAGTCGGTCGGAAGTGGGTTGGTTTTGACAAAGAGATGGTAGAAAGGGATTCAGTGCGATAATTCAGGCCTCACTCCGGCAATGAGGTGCAGGCGAGTCCAAAAGATCGTAGCAGATTACTAAGGTAGGAGAGAAAATGAGAGGCACTGGTGGGCTCTTGGTGAGTGGCGACATGCTGTGTGCTTTTTACCTTGCTTGCGTACGATACGCTGGGATGGGTTCCGCATATATTTTTCTCGCCTGCTGAAAAGACGTCTTTCTTGAACATTTTAGGGTTAGCATTTCCATTTTCTTCATATTTACAGCATAGGCCCTGCCAAAGGCCGTGTGCGGTACCTTTCCCCAGCCACAATTGACGCACCACACGTTTTCAGCTTCACATTTTTTGCTTGTGTTCTGCCGTGCCACATCTACCACAGGACGGACGACCACGGCAGTACTGGATAGCATGACCGTATCTTTGACACCGGAAGCACCGCATGGGGTTTGGAATAAAAACACACACCTTCACCTTGACATAGCCTACGCGTATTGCCGAGGGAGGTCTGTAGGATTAAAAGTCAGGGCAATGTTATTCGTCGCCTGTAGTACATTTCCTCTCCTCACCTTAATCCTACGCACTTCAATGACACCGAATTCCGCCAGGCAGTCGACAATGTCAAGAGTCAGATACGTCCCTCAAATAAAAACTGTTCATCACATCCTTGGAGAGATTCTTTGTCATATGTGATTCTTTGACAAATTTCTTCCAGGATCATTTCAGAAATAGTATTCGTGGCGATGTCAACAGAGGTTTCGAACTATGAACTACATTCCCGCTATGGGAAGCAGTGGTAGTCGCAACGCGACGGGGAGATAGACGTGCAGGGCGACATGCTTCTGCAGATGTTGGGTCAGTGATCTGGCCCCTACAAGATGGACCCAGAGAGATTTTGTGTTGGCTGACGCCATGCAGCGTATATTGGTTTCAGCTCCACGGATCCCCACCACATAGGGGCCCAACGGGGGGACGCCTGGGCTTCGCGAACAGGAGGTCGCCAGGCGTCCGAGGAGCTATACGTGGCAGGCGACGCCGTCACCCGGCCGGGAGAGAGAGACTCACCACTCCGACCGGGATCCAGCGCCGCCCACCCCTTGACCCCAGCCGGCCGGTCCGGCTAGCACCAGGCTGAGACCCAGGCCCCCAGACCGAGGCGACCTGTCACTTGACCCGTGTGAGGCCACACGGGCCCGCCCGCCCCTCCGGGATATCAGGACCAAAGAGGTGTGTTGGTCCCCCGTCACAACTAGCACCGTGCGACGGGGGACCTCAGCCCCCAGGACTCCGTCAACCCCGGGGGACGGGCCGAGGGGGCGCGACTACCCCGATAAAACTGAGCTGGTGGGCAGGGTCGGAGAAGTTGTCCTGCCTGCTCATAGTAGGGATAGTTGGTGTTGCAGGGCCAGGTGAAGGACATGAATGTTGAGATGGGTTGGGCATGGGAATGGGAGAGTATGGATGGAAGGACGAGTGAGGCACTCTTAGCCTGACCTCTCCCCGGCTGCCGGGTGGTCTGGCCGCCGGATCCTTGAGGCACGTAATCCCCCATCCACCCCCACCACGAAAAGGTGATGCCTTGTCGGGGGAGACCGTCACCACAGCAGTGCTACACCATCACCACGGCAGTGTCACACCGTCGCCACAGCAGTGTCACATCACCACCACAGCAGTGTTACACAGTCACCACAGCAGTGTCGCATTACCACCACAGCAGTGTTACACAGTCACCACAGCAGTGTCGCATCACCACCACAGCAGTGTTACACAGTCACCACAGCAGTGTCACATCATCACCACAGCAGTGTTACACAGTCACCACAGCAGTGTCACATCATCACCACAGCAGTGTTACACAGTCACCACAGCAGTGTCACATCACCACCACAGCAGTGTTACACAGTCACCACAGCAGTGTCACATCATCACCACGGCAGTGTCACACAGTCACCACAGCAGTGTCACATCATCACCACAGCACAGCAGTGTTACACAGTCACCACAGCAGTGTCACATCACCACCACAGCAGTGTTACACAGTCGCCACATCAGTATCACATCATCACCACAGCAGTGTAACACAGTCACCACAGCATTGTCACATCATCACCACAGCAGTGTTACACAGTCACCACAGCAGTATCACATCACCACCACAGCAGTGTTACACAGTCACCACAGCAGTGTCACATCACTACCACAGCAGTGTTACACAGTCACCACAGCAGTGTCACATCACCACCACAGCAGTGTTACACAGTCACCACAGCAGTGTCGCATCATCACCACAGCAGTGTTACACAGTCACCACAGCAGTGTCACATCACCACCACAGCAGTGTTACACAGTCACCACAGCAGTATCACATCATCACCACAGCAGTGTTACACAGTCACCACAGCAGTGTCACATCACCACCACAGCAGTGTTACACAGTCACCACAGCAGTGTCACATCACCACCACAGCAGTGTTACACAGTCACCACAGCAGTGTCACATCACCACCACAGCAGTGTTACACAGTCACCACAGCAGTGTCACATCACCACCACAGCAGTGTTACACAGTCACCACAGCAGTGTCACATCACCACCACAGCAGTGTTACACAGTCACCACAGCAGTGTCACATCACCACCACAGCAGTGTTACACAGTCACCACAGCAGTGTCACATCACCACCACAGCAGTGTTACACAGTCACCACAGCAGTGTCACATCATCACCACAGCAGTGTTACACAGTCACCACAGCAGTGTCACATCACCACCACAGCAGTGTTACACAGTCACCACAGCAGTATCACATCATCACCACAGCAGTGTAACACAGTCACCACAGCATTGTCACATCATCACCACAGCAGTGTTACACAGTCACCACAGCAGTGTCACATCATCACCACAGCAGTGTTACACAGTCACCACAGCAGTGTCACATCACCACCACAGCAGTGTTACACAGTCACCACAGCAGTGTCACATCACCACCACAGCAGTGTTACACAGTCACCACAGCAGTGTCACATCACCACCACAGCAGTGTTACACAGTCACCACAGCAGTGTCACATCACCACCACAGCAGTGTTACACAGTCACCACAGCAGTGTCACATCACCACCACAGCAGTGTTACACAGTCACCACAGCAGTGTCACATCACCACCACAGCAGTGTTACACAGTCACCACAGCAGTGTCACATCACCACCACAGCAGTGTTACACAGTCACCACAGCAGTGTCACATCACCACCACAGCAGTGTTACACAGTCACCACAGCAGTGTCACATCACCACCACAGCAGTGTTACACAGTCACCACAGCAGTGTCACATCACCACCACAGCAGTGTTACACAGTCACCACAGCAGTGTCACATCACCACCACAGCAGTGTTACACAGTCACCACAGCAGTGTCACATCACCACCACAGCAGTGTTACACAGTCACCACAGCAGTGTCACATCATCCACCACAGCAGTGTTACACAGTCACCACAGCAGTGTCACATCACCACCACAGCAGTGTTACACAGTCACCACAGCAGTGTCACATCACCACCACAGCAGTGTTACACAGTCACCACAGCAGTGTCACATCACTACCACAGCAGTGTTACACAGTCACCACAGCAGTGTCACATCACCACCACAGCAGTGTTACACAGTCACCACAGCAGTGTCACATCACCACCACAGCAGTGTTACACAGTCACCACAGCAGTGTCACATCATCACCACAGCAGTGTTACACAGTCACCACAGCAGTGTCACATCATCACCACAGCAGTGTTACACAGTCACCACAGCAGTGTCACATCACCACCACAGCAGTGTTACACAGTCACCACAGCAGTATCACATCATCACCACAGCAGTGTAACACAGTCAACACAGCATTGTCACATCATCACCACAGCAGTGTTACACAGTCACCACAGCAGTGTCACATCATCACCACAGCAGTGTTACACAGTCGCCACATCAGTATCACATCATCACCACAGCAGTGTTACACAGTCGCCACATCAGTATCACATCATCACCACAGCAGTGTCATATCATCACCACAGCAGTGTCACATCATCACCACAGCAGTGTTACACAGTCACCACAGCAGTGTCACACAGTCACCACAGCAGTGTTACACAGTCACCACAGCAGTGTCACATCACCACCACAGCAGTGTTACACAGTCACCACAGCAGTGTCACATCATCACCACGGCTGTGTCACACCGTCGCCACATCAGTATCACATCATCACCACAGCAGTGTTACACAGTCACCACAGCAGTGTCACATCACTACCACAGCAGTGTTACACAGTCACCACAGCAGTGTCACATCATCACCACAGCAGTGTTACACAGTCACCACAGCAGTGTTACATCACTACCACATATCATCACCACAGCAGTGTTACACAGTCACCACAGCAGTGTCACATCACCACCACAGCAGTGTTACACAGTCACCACAGCAGTGTCGCATCATCACCACAGCAGTGTTACACAGTCACCACAGCAGTATCACATCATCACCACAGCAGTGTTACACAGTCACCACAGCAGTGTCACATCATCACCACAGCAGTGTTACACAGTCACCACAGCAGTGTCACATCACCACCACAGCAGTGTTACACAGTCACCACAGCAGTGTCACATCATCACCACAGCAGTGTTACACAGTCACCACAGCAGTGTTACCGCCACCACAGCAGTGTCACATCATCACCACAGCAGTGTTACACCGTCACCACAGCAGTGTTAGTCACCACAGCAGTGTTAGTCACCACAGCAGTACCATATCGTCATCAAATTGCGGTGCTAATGTCATGTGGTGGACTGTGGCGATGGTGTGACGGATAAATGGAGAAAGCAATGATGGAAGTTGAAATGGAAATCACCATCTCTGGTGTTGCCACCATCAGATCTAGTATCGCTGTCGCCAGATCTGGTGTCACCAGTTCTGGTGTGCCCGCCACCAGCTTTGGTGTGCTCTTCGCCAGCTCTGGTGTGGCAAATGGCTCTTCTGGATTTCTGTCATTCACAAACAGTATCATGTGAATTGTTATCAATATCAATAAAACTAAAGAATCTGCTGCTGCAATTAAAAGCGTCAAAAATTACGATTATCCATGGTGTGGTCGGGTGGTAACGCACCACACCCGCGACGCTCACCTGGGCGTCCTCGGCGAAGCGGTCGCCGGTGACGAAGTCGACCGGCAGATGAATCTGGACGTCGTTCTTCTTTGCCTTTTCCATGAGCTGGTGCACGATCTTTGCACCTTCCGCGTCGAACAGAGAATTGCCAATCTGGCAGACGACAATTGTCACCAGAAGCCGGAACGGCCGAGAATTGCCCACATCGAGTAAAACGACCGAATAATATCACATCCTTAGCACGCGCACCAGAGGGGGAAGGCGAAATCTACACGCCCCTCCGTTTTCTACGATATCTCATAAATGGGCGGGGACATTGCCATGGAATCTTGTGACTGTTGCAAACTGATCCGCACATTCAATGCAAAAATATTTTTGAAAGCCGTTGTCAAATATAGGAACCTTGGGGTGCAAAGTCTCGACCGGCCCGCAGACCGCCCAGCTGCCTGGCGTTCAAGTTCACACAGATTGCGTCGGCGCGGTGGTACGACGTGCTCGTTCCCCTCCAGCTAGCGTTATGCGAGAGGAAGCGATGAGGGGTGACGGAAATCGCACATCCCTCCCCTTCTTGGGCATTGGTTCCCTATTGATGTACCGGATAAAGTATGTTTTAATTGTATCCTGATGATAGCACTAAACATACTTGGTAATACATATAACATATTGACATGCAACGTCCATTTACATTTATTTCTTTTTTAATCGTACTTGTACACACATAAGCCAGTGGTCAGATTCCGTCAGATCCCTCGGACGCAACCGCACCTCTCCTATTGTGTCGTGGCCAGAGTGTGGTCGGGGTCGGCCCTACGCAGCCGTGAGGTGGAGTGGTTAAGCGACCCAGGCCCATCAGTGTGGTCGGGTCAGTCTGCGCAGCCCTTTGCCAGGGAACTGCAGTCAGGCTATTTCCCGCAATTACTGTTTCATGCTATGTATGTGATTGGACACCATACCAATTCAATACATGGCGAAACATATAGGTTTTAGGCTATATAGGTTACAGGGCTATAGGCTTTCTGTGTCGACTCTAACCCTAGAGATGAACTTTGCTTCGTTTTTGTGAAAGGGAAGTTGCGATATCAGTCATGTCGCATCAAGATGAAAACCACCACTGAAGATTCTATCATCATTCATCATCACCATCACTGAACTGTTCTACTGTGCATTGAGGAAATGTAAGTATCGCATGGTGAAATGGTAATTTATATCCGCAGCAACAATACAGTGGACCTGCCTCTTGAAACACAGAGCTGCTACCAGCAATGGCAGTATGCCCCAGTAAAAACCAAATTTATTCCGTTCTTATTACCGTCAAGTTAAGACAGCTGTGTTTCACGGACCACCAGCTGCTACCACCGACACCACGAAGAAACCACAATTCCACACCAACCTCACCTGCATGTTATTCAGCTGCTTGAGGAAGGTGAAGGCCATGCCGCCACCGATGATCATCTCGTTCACTTTGTCCAGCATGTTCTCGATCAGCTGGATCTTGTCCTGCACCTTGGCGCCGCCCAGGATCGCCAGGAATGGCCTGTCGAGGCGGCCGACGCAGCCCGTGTCAGAACAATGTCGACAGCACGGCAGCACGGCAGACACTGCGCACGGTACGACAGCACGGCAGCATGGCAGACACTGCGCACGGCACGACAGCACGGCAGACACTGCGGACGGTACGACAGCACGGCAGCATGACAGACACTGCGCACGGTACGACAGCACGGCAGCATGACAGACACTGCGCACGGTACGACAGCACGGCAGCACGGCAGACACTGCGCACGGTACGACAGCACGGCAGCATGGCAGACACTGCGCACGGTACGACAGCACGGCAGCATGGCAGACACTGCGCACAGCACGACAGCACGGCAGACACTGCGGACGGTACGACAGCACGGCAGCACGGCAGACACTGCGCACGGTACGACAGCACGGCAGCATGACAGACACTGCGGACGGTATGACAGCACGGCAGCATGACAGACACTGCGGACGGTATGACAGCACGGCAGCATGGCAGACACTGCGCACAGCACGACAGCACGGCAGACACTGCGCACGGCACGACAGCACGGCAGCATGACAGACACTGCGCACGGCACGACAGCACGGCAGCATGGCAGATACTGCGCACAATACGACAGCACGGCAGCATGACAGACACTGCGCACGGTACGACAGCACGGCAGCATGACAGACACTGCGCACGGTACGACAGCACGGCAGCATGACAGACACTGCGCACGGTACGACAGCACGGCAGCATGGCAGACACTGCGCACAGCACGACAGCACGGCAGACACTGCGGACGGTACGACAGCACGGCAGCATGACAGACACTGCGCACGGTACGACAGCACGGCAGCATGACAGACACTGCGCACGGTACGACAGCACGGCAGCATGGCAGACACTGCGCACAGCACGACAGCACGGCAGACACTGCGCACGGTACGACAGCACGGCAGCACGGCAGACACTGCGCACGGTACGACAGCACGGCAGCATGGCAGATAACTGCGCACGGTACGACAGCACGGCAGCACGGGAGACACTGCGGACGGTACGACAGCACGGCAGCATGGCAGACAACTGCGCACGGCACGACAGCACGGCAGCATGACAGACACTGCGCACGGTACGACAGCACGGCAGCATGGCAGACACTGCGCACAGCACGACAGCACGGCAGACACTGCGCACGGTACGACAGCACGGCAGCATGACAGACACTGCGCACGGTACGACAGCACGGCAGCACGGCAGACACTGCGCACGGTACGACAGCACGGCAGCATGGCAGATAACTGCGCACGGCACGACAGCACGGCAGCATGACAGACACTGCGCACGGCACGACAGCACGGCAGCATGGCAGATACTGTGCACAGCACGACAGCACGGCAGCATGACAGACACTGCGCACAGCACGACAGCACGGCAGACACTGCGGACGTGCACCGGAGCCACGTCCTGCGAGGCCAGCTCTAACAGCAACAGTCGCCTGCATGGTGGCGCAACGTGCCAGTCACAGACTCCACGTCATCCGCCTCACAGGACACGACAGATACGCCACAGCACGAGCCGGTCGCGTTTGCAACGATACGATGCCGGGCGATACGTTTCAAAGTGTCAGACGTTGTCTTCGTGTGGTAAATTTGGTGTTCAAGTAGCACGCCAGTCAGCTCCAATCGCACACCAGCACAACCGACTGCTCTCGCCATCTGGCTTCACACCCACCCAGCGTGGTGGCGCTCGGGTGCGGCACCCGCCCTACATCTGCCGCCGGTGGGCGCCGGCCCAGCACGAGCATCATTCGAGTCCGGAGTGTTGCAAGCCTGCAGTAGCTGGCATTCCTCACTAAGAAGAAACAGCCACCGTAGAAAATGACTGCATGGAATCGATTGTTTTAGCCTGCTAGTAAAATCGAATGTCTAATGAGACATGGGCGCCATATGACCAGCGCAGTCCATGCGCCCCAAACCCACATAACCAACCAATGTCCAATGAGTGGGTCCGCTATTGCACGTTGCATGCTGGCAGCCACCTTGGGTTTTGCTTTAACACATGCATTTGTCTGCACATGAAAAAGCCAGTTTACTGGAAATGTTCCGAACACACTGTCGTCACTATTACCGTGATCAATGAGTCGGGAAATAGGGTGGAATACGCCCCTTTCTGAACACTGAATCGACATCGGTCCCAACGAAGAATCGACGTCGTGTTTCGGATGAGTCTTATGAAATTTATATATCTAATTTTGTTTAATTTTGTTGTATCTTGCTGACATGTATCATGCTTATACTAGTCATTGCAGATTGTAAGTTATTTGGGCTTTGGGGCGAGTCGACAGCTATGACCATATTGTGCCTACCCATTACCATTGCACATTCCATTGTATTGCATTATCCATTGCATTACCACTGCCGATTGTGATGTACGAACATCTCTCAGCACAATTCCAGGTAAGTGATGTGGTCTGTGATACAGTATCAGTTGATAATGATAGGTATTGTGCATCCGTTATAGCTAAAATAATTATCCATAAATTAGGCACAAAAACCAAAGGGATACACGAATAAGTACCATGTTCGATCAAAATTGCGTTTGACAACTCTTGAGTTGTCTTAACACGCGCCCTGGAGGGCCTCTGAAAATAACGCGCCCTGGAGAGGGGGGGGCGGATTCCGCCCCCCCCCCCCTAAGATCTCAGCTCCTATGAAGGCTAGAGCAACGAAATTCACAGGGTGGATGGGCACGATAGTGAACTCTATTGTGTGCAAAGTGCATGACCTTAGGTCAATATCTTCAAGGTCAAATGAGGTCAAAATAGCAAAAAAAATCTGGTTTTGCGTGGCTTGGCTTGTGATTGTTATGGATCACTGTGGTTGTGTTTAAATGTTCCAAAATTGGCATTATTGATGTTTTGGGCATTACTAATGATGCAATACAGATGTCAGATCCGCCATTTGACCTCAGGTCACCTATATAGGAGCCTTTATTAGGTCATTACCTGCTCCAGTTACAGGAACCGGGCTCCCATCCCGACCGCTCCGTTGGGCGGCTCGGCACAATCGGCTTCGCAAATAAAGGAGTGAAATACATGAATAAAGGATGTAAATGCTTAGGCACACAATGACAAACAGTAGATTTCGGGATATATAGGGAGTAACATGTAAAGTGACATCAATCGCGTGACAGTCATTTGCATTTATGACACATTCCAGTTGACCAAGTTTGCCTCCATTTGCCTGTCATGAACTTGACCTGACTTGACCTCGGCGACCTAACATTACTTTTAAATTATATAGCATAACAATATGCATCAAACAAGTCGCTAGTGTTGTCAAGAACACTTCCCTATTGCCAATATACGGGAAGCGCATCAGCGCCGATTTTTGTGGTCTGGCGCTGTGAATTGTTTTTACTATAACGGCCCCTAACTTGAAAACGTCTCGGCAGATTTCCACTTCTCTTACTTTGAACAATGCGCCGGTCATTTCTAAGCTGGTACGCGATAAATTTGGCGTATATCGGCCGGTACAATATGGAGTTATGTACGAAAAATCGGAAGGATTAGCGGATTTCGCCATATCCCCTCTAGAGCGTGTGTTAACCTGTTATGAACTTGACCTGACTTGACCTCGGTGACTTGACATGACTCTGGAACAATGTAGCATGACAATGTACATCAAACAAGTCGCTAGTTTTGCCAAGAACACTTCCTTTTTGCTAGTATACTGGCAGCGCATCAGCGACGATATTTGTGACCTGGCGCTGGGAATTTTTTTGGACTTTAGCGACCCTTAGCTCGAAAAATTGTCGGTCGATTTTAATTTTTCTTACTTCAAACAACGCGCCGGTCATTTATTGGCAGGTACACAAACATTGGCGTATATCGGCCGGCAAAATCTGGAGTTATCTACGAAAAACCGGAGGGGTGGGCGGATTTCGCCCCCCTCCAGGGCGCGTGTTAAGAGACATCGTTTCCATCGCAAATTTTGATATCATACCGTCCTCGTTTCGACATCTCACACCTGACGAATATCCACTATTCCAACACAGCACCATTGCCAAGATCACCATTCAGAGCTATCCGGTCTACCTGCAGCCAACTTCCCGAAGCTCAAGCTCACCTCTCGGGCGTTTGCAGCGCCTTGCCGAAGTAGGTGAGCTCCTTGTTGAGCAGCGCTCCGGCAGCGCGCTGTTCGAACCCCTCGCCCAGCATGGAGCTGTGCGCCCGGTGCGCCGTACCAAACGCGTCGTTGACGTACACGTCGCCCAGCCGGCGCAGCGACTGGCGGAACCGGGCTGTGCTGGCCGGGTCGGCCTTCACCTGCGGCGGCACGGCAGTCACGTTGCAGCCATCGCCGCTGCACCAGCCGCAACTGATGGTCGCACGGCTGCTGCTGCGGCCAGACGTGGTTCGTAACACTGCAGGCGCGCAGAGCGGCCACATGTGGTTCGTAACACTGCAGGCGCGCAGAGCGGCCAGATGTGAGTCGCAACACTGCAGGCGCGCAGAGCGGCCAGATGTGAGTCGCAACACTGCAGGGGCGCAGAGCGGCCAGATGTGAGTCGTAACACTGCAGGCGCGCAGAGCGCCCAGATGTGAGTCGCAACACTGCAGGCGCGCAGAGCGGTCAGACGTGGTTCGCAAAGCTTCCATCCCACGGCGGCAAAACGCCGTCAATTACGGCGAATGATCATTGCCAACCATGCCGATCAAATAGTAATCGGCATCAATCGTTTGTTTCTTACAAACCACAGAGGCGAGTCGCTATCGTACGGCGAGTCACCGGGTGCATCCCGCGAATGGTGCAGTGTACAGAGGGCGAGGTCCGTTCACTACACCCACCCCGAGAATAGACCAACAGCTGGTCGTGGTCCGCTCACTACACCCACCCCGAGAATAGACCAACATCTGGTCGTGGTCCGCTCACTACACCCACCCCGAGAATAGACCAACAGCTGGTCGTGGTCCGCTCACTACACCCACCCCGAGAATAGACCAACATCTGGTCGTGGTCCGCTCACTACACCCACCCCGAGAATAGACCAACATCTGATCGTGGTCCGCTCACTACACCCAACCCGAGAATAGACCAACATCTGGTCGTGGTCCGCTCACTACACAAACCCCGAGAATAGACCAACATCTGGTCGTGGTCCGCTCTCTACACCCACCCCGAGAATAGATCAACAGCTGGTCGTGGTCCGCTCACTACACCCACCCCGAGAATAGACCAACATCTGGTCGTGGTCCGCTCACTACACCCACCCCGAGAATAGACCAACAACTGGTCGTGGTCCGCTCACTACACCCACCCCGAGAATAGACCAACAACTGGTCGTGGTCCGCTCACTACACCCACCCCGAGAATAGACCAACATCTGGTCGTGGTCCGCTCACTACACCCACCCCGAGAATAGACCAACAACTGGGCGTAGTCAGCCCACTACATCCGCCCTAGGCAGTTGTTCCTCGAGGAGGCATAACGATACACGACTGGTTCGTAGCGGATGTGTTCGACATCTAATCTATCTCTCATCTAGCTGGGCATATAGGACGTCGAGATGGTGGAGTAAAGTTAGCAGTCATCAGCTTGTGATCCACTCTTGTAAGGGATGGGAATCATATCATATGTAAAAGTCCACGCTATAAGCTGAGGGATCACAGGAGAATACACACTAGATTTGAGCCTAAGTGCAATAATAAGAAGTAATTCATCAAACACCATGCATGCATCCAACATTAGAAGTAGCATTGGAAGGGAATATATTTATCAATATAGGGCAGAATTTTATCATATAATTGAGTTCTTGATTATACAAAATATCGTATGAAATGGCATAAACTGCTGATCAAATATTGGTGTAGCCGAATTTCCTTGGCACTCCCAGGTTTATTTTCCATACCATTCTTAGTTTCTGAGCAGGGAAATACGGGAAAGAAAAGCAATTGGTGTTGCCAATTAATATTGGAGAACATTTCAACACTTCAAGCAAATTAAATCAACTACGGCCAATTTCACAGCAGCATTTTGAAATCTTCGGAAATGCCATAGGCTAGACGTCCAGGATTCAGATCAAGTGGTAAAGGTCCATGTGCTGGGATGAAGCTCGAGGCCACACAAATTCGAAGTTCTGAAAGTAGACGTGGAGGTCACAACCTAACCATCAATGTTACCGGGTAAAGACTACGTTCACAGGGAAAGGCCTCTGACGGAATGGAGTAGCGATCATCTGCAGCGCGCTCTATGGACAGCAATAAACACAGCAGACGTGCCCTTGTCAGTTAAGTGGTACCTTATCGCCGCTATCGTTGACACCCTTGCCCTCTTCCTCAATGTGGAAGCGGAGGTTCTCCAGAAGAATGATGGAGCCATCAGGAGGGTCCGCGCAGGCCCTCTCTACCTCCGGTCCGACGCAGTCGTCTAGGAACGTGACGTCACTGTACACCACACGGACAGGTCAGGTAGCGCCACTGTACACCACACGGACAGGTCGGGCAGTGTCATTGTACACCACGCGGACGGGTCAGGTAGTGTCACTGTACACCACACGGACAGGTCAGGTAGCGTCACTGTACACCACACGGACAGGTCAGGTACCGTTACTGTACACCACACGGACAGGTCAGGTAGCGTCACTGTACACCACACGGACAGGTCAGGTAGCGTCACTGTACACCACACGGACAGGTCAGGTAGCGTCACTGTACACCACACGGACAGGTCAGGTACCGTTACTGTACACCACACGGACAGGTCAGGTAGCGTCACTGTACACCACACGGACAGGTCAGGTAGCGTCACTGTACACCACACGGACAGGTCAGGTAGCGTCACTGTACACCACACGGACAGGTCAGGTAGTGTCACTGTACACCACACGGACAGGTCAGGTAGCGTCACTGTACACCACACGGACAGGTCGGGCAATGTCACTGTACACCACACTGACAGGTCGGGTAGCGTCACTGTACACCACACGGACGGGTCAGGTAGCGTCACTGTACACCACACGGACAGGTCGGGCAATGTCACTGTACACCACGCTAACAGGTCAGGTAGCGTCACTGTACACCACACGGACAGGTCGGGTAGTGTCACTGTACACCACACGGACAGGTCAGGTAGCGTCACTGTACACCACACGGACAGGTCGGGTAGCGTCACTGTACACCACACGGACAGGTCGGGCAATGTCACTGTACACCACACGGACAGGTCGGGCAATGTCACTGTACACCACGCTAACAGGTCAGGTAGCGTCACTGTACACCACACGGACAGGTCGGGTAGTGTCACTGTACACCACACGGACAGGTCAGGTAGCGTCACTGTACACCACACGGACAGGTCAGGTAGCGTCACTGTACACCACACGGACAGGTCGGGCAATGTCACTGTACACCACACTGACAGGTCGGGTAGCGTCACTGTACACCACACGGACGGGTCAGGTAGCGTCACTGTACACCACACGGACAGGTCGGGTAGCGTCACTGTACACCACACGGACAGGTCGGATAACGTCACTGTACACCACACGGACAGGTCGGGTAGCGTCACTGTACACCACACGGACAGGTCAGGTAGCGTCACTGTACACAATACGGACAGGTAGGTAACGTCACTGTACACCACACGGACAGGTCGGGTAACGTCACTGTACACCACACGGACAGGTCGGGTAGCGTCACTGTACACCACACGGACAGGTCAGGTAGTGTCACTGTACACCACACGGACAGGTCGGGTAGTGTCACTATATACCACACGGACAGGTCGGGTAGTGTCACTATATACCACACGGACATGTCGGGTAGTGTCACTGTACACCGCAACGACCGGTCAGGTAGCGTCACTGTACATCAGAGTGTGGACGGGTCAGGTAGCGTCACTGTACATCACACTGAGTGTGGACGGGTCAGGTAGCGTCACTGTACAACACACTGAGTGTGGACGGGTCAGGTAGCGTCACTGTACACAACACGGACAGGTCGGGTAGCGTCACTGTACACCACACGGAGCTGTCGGGTAGTGTCACTGTACACCACATGGACAGGTCGGGTACCGTCACTGTACACCACACGGACTGTGGACGGGTCAGGTAGCGTTATTGTACACCACACAGACAGGTCAGGTAGCGTCACTGTACACCACACGGACAGGTCAGGTAGCGTCACTACACACCACACGGACAGGTCAGGTAGCGTCACAATACACCATACGAAAAGGTCAGGCACTATCACTGTACACCACAAGGACGGGTCAGGTAACGTCACTGTACACCACACGGACAGGTCGGGTAGTGTCACTGTACACCACACCGACCGGTCATTGTTTGTTTGTTTATTGGTTGGTTCACGACACACTTTATGAACATTCACGGCTAATGGCGCCGCCCACACTGTTTCGCCGGTGGGCCGCGGGATTGGGAAATGTCCTGAGTGGCGCTAAAGCCAAACCCCAACCTTCTGTACTCATAGCCCGACACCTTAACCACTCGGTCATCCCCGCCCCCACCGACCGGTCAGGTAGCGTCACTGTACACCACACGGACAGGTCAGGTAGCGTCACTGTACACCACACGGACAGGTCGGATAACGTCACTGTACACCACACGGACAGGTCAGGTAGCGTCACTGTACACCACACGGACAGGTCGGGTAGCGTCACTGTACACCACCGGACAGGTCGGGTAGCGTCACTGTACACCACACGGACAGGTCGGATAGCGTCACTGTACACCACACGAACAGGTCAGGTAGTGTCACTGTACACCACACGGACAGGTCAGGTAGCGTCACTGTACACCACACGGACAGGTCAGGTAGCGTCACTGTACACCACACGGACAGGTCGGGTAGCGTCACTGTACACCACACGGACAGGTCGGATAGCGTCACTGTACACCACACGAACAGGTCAGGTAGTGTCACTGTACACCACACGGACAGGTCGGGTAGCGTCACTGTACACCACACGGACAGGTCAGGTAGCGTCACTGTACACCACACGGACAGGTCGGGTAGCGTCACTGTACACCACACGGACAGGTCGGATAGCGTCACTGTACACCACACGAACAGGTCAGAAGTCGTCACACAGCAGCACAGTTCTCCCTGGAAGTGATTGTTGAAAGGTGCTATAAGGACTGAATGAATGAGCACTATGATACATTAAAAATATCAATAAATAACTTAATGAGCAATAATAATGAAAAAACAAGCTACTGCATATGGTGACAAAGTAGGCGCAAATACTTATAACAAAGTATATAAATAAAGGTATAGGACATAGTAGCTGATAGCACACCATCGTGCAAATATGTAAATTTCCTCAGCAACATGTGCGTAGTTTAAATTTGTGGGCGGGTTAACTGCTTGGGCTATATTGCACATAGGGACAACATATTAGAAGTACTTCAGGAGTTAAAAGGAACAGTGCACAAAAGCGATGACAAGGAATGCAAGTAAAATAGAAAACGAATTGGAACAATAACAAGAAATTAAGTTGTCTGTTAGATAAGAAATAGATTAATCAGCCTGAAGTTCGTCGATTGTTATAAAAGGCGTATAAGGCAAGCTTCAGTGCTACACGGACGGGTACGATTGGCTGATTTTAAGGGTAGTATATGTCTGGTCATGTTTCCACACGAATGGCGGCGTGCGGCCGGGGACGGGCCGGGGGCCGCCGGCGGCCGGCCGTCAATGGTGGGAAATAGTTCCCTGAACGCAATACCCAAGGTACCTAACAATATGCGCAATATATCATTGTAATTGGCAATGAAGTCGACGTCTGAAGGACAGCCAACTTTCAGGCATGAAATTTGCATCATTTTATAGAGATAGATAGACACACCAGGGAGACAAATCGAAGAACGACTAATCAGAATAGCCATCACAGATTGATGCTACACAGCATTTCATTTGATCAGCCTGTCATATTTTCCAACATAAAAAATTTAACCTTGCTTTTCATGTAGTTGAGTGCTACCCCCTTCTCCGCATATAATGCCGTTATGCGTCAGACGCAATGTTAATGCGGACACCAGGGGGACCCAAGTAAAGAAAGAAAACAGGTAGGTTCCTGATGCCATTCAAGAACTTTGAAACATGCACCCGTGACATGCGCGCCCGGATGTTCATTAGTGTGCGCGCGAAGAATATAGTTACAATCTATGAGACTCTATCTCTATAAAATGATGCAAATTTCATGCATGAAAGTTGGCTGTCCTTCAGACGTCGACTTCATTGCCAATTACAATGATATATTGCGCATATTGTTAGGTACCTTGGGTATTGCGTTCAGGGAACTATTTCCCACCATTGACGGCCGGTCGCCGGCGGCTATGCCAGCGGCCCCCGGCCCAACCCCGGCCGCACGCCGCCATTCGTGTGGAGACTATGGTAGGGCACAAACTATTCCCTGAATGTTAATGGGAACCAACGCCAGAGAAACAAGCAGATTTACAGATTTTAAACACTAGGCTATGTACCTGATGGATAGGCTGACGGGTTTTCTCGATATTGTCTAATAATATTGGGCTTATGGGCGTTGGATGGAAGGAATGCATCCACAATCATGAATTTCTCCTTTACAATTTTGACGTGGCAGAGCCGATGTTACTTAGTATTGTTGAATGATGGAACTTTACGTTACTTTTTGTCATGCCACCCTTCGGCGGCCCTCCGGATCCTCCGGGCAGCAACCGACGGTGCTTGACGTGCATCGAGCCATGCCAGAACCTTAATAATGTTGGACAGCTTCATGCCAAAAGATAGAAAATGACAGGGTTAGATACCTATAATAGTAGTCGAGTATGACATCAGAAGGCAGCTGATTCTGTGGCGGTTTATTCGAGACCATTGGAAATTAATTCGCTAATGTAGGGCATCTGATATACAAATAAAAGAAACACAATGTGATAATTCGAGACAGAAATCGTGGAGTTGAGTGCAAAAATGGCAGGGTTAGATAAATATAAAAGTAGTCGAGTATGGCACCAGAAGGTAGCTAAGTTTATGCTACTTTACTTGAGACCATTGGAAATTAATTCGATAATGTAGAATATCCGATATTCAATTTGAAGGAATAGAATGTGATAATTCGAGACACAAAGTTTGGAATTGAGCGCAAAACTGACAGGGCTGGATATCCATAAAAGTAGTTTAACATGGCATCAAAAGGCAGCAGATCTTATGCCGGTTTATTTGAGACCATTGGCTATTAATTCGGTAATGTAGAACATCTGATAGACAATTCAAGGTAGTACCATGTGATAATTTGGAACAGAAATTCTGGAATTTAGTGCAAAAGTGGCAGGGTTAAACGTTCATGGAAGTTACTCAAGATGATATAAAAATGTAGCACGCTCGATATTCCTTTACGAACATTGGAAATTGTCAGCACATCACACAGAAGATGTATGACGCGCTTTTATCACAAGATGCTGGGTGGCCAACTGCTTTCATTTCACCTTAACGGCAAAGTGACAGGGTGAAATGATCTGATAATAAAATAAATTACACATCCTAAGAGAGCTTGTTTCAATGTTGTTCAAACTTGACCGTTGGAGATCACCTGCACCTTCTCTAGAAACTAGAATATAGCATCAATCAGGCCCAGCCCACTCTGGTGGTGTTCTTTCACAAACCCGCCAGAGGCGCCACCGGTATTATGTCCGCTCATGACGCCTAACGCACTGATATCCAGTTGCTACCAGCGCAACTCAATGAATCATTTGGATGACGAATGATAGCAAGCAGCCAACAGTCACTGTTCACAACGCAATGCACAGTTGTACACAGCATACCGACATTGCGAGCAGTGCTAGGCGCAGCAAACAGCAGCAGGTCCCATCGGACTGCTGCATATTGCACACTGATATGCACTGATCCAACTTTGAAGGTCAAACCGAAATGATACTTTGAAAGAAATGTATGCATCCTTTAACGAATGCAAAAGCAATGCCTTTAATTATTTGGTGCTATCAATATTCATTATTTAGGGCCACCAGACATGATATTGTCCATGACTTTGTAAACAAAGGTCACAAAATCAAATCCCACAACTCGGAAGCGACAATCCAATATTAAGATGGAGCCGAGCCCGATCGGACCAGGTCACTTAAACTGACTAATGTTATCTGGGTATCACAGGCAAATGGGAGATAAAAACAAACATACACTTTGGATACTGCAGATTGTGGCATGATGGCACTTCAGTGGTTCCAGATAATCAAACTCTTGCACACTATGAGTGCCTTCTAAGCGTTTAAACATGCAGACTAAAATGTATTAGATCTACAGAGACAATAAAATACCAATTTCAGGTCAGCTTCCCCCATGCTATTGGAGTTATTTGTTGGGACCTAAACATGTTTTGATCCTGTCTGATCCAAATTGTATCCAAACAAAGATATTTGCACATTGTGGTAGTTATCGTCGATGCTGTCGACGCGATGCTGATCGTGCTTTCACCTTCGCGGTACTCACCGGCCAAGCAGCTTCTTGAGCTCCTCAGCCACTGGCTTCATGGAGGCCTTCTCCGACCTGTGGCCATCTGGCCTGCCCAGGTGGGACATGAGCACCACAGACTTGACCTTCTTCTCCAGAGCATACTTGATGGTGTCCAAGGCAGCCACGATCCTCTGGTTGTTAGTGATCTTCCCCTCTTTTAATGGCACGTTGAAGTCAACCCTGTTTAGAACAACACATGGTTTGTAATAGTACCAAAGTTGCGCCAACTGACTGCGATTGTGGCGCATTTGTTGCGTGAATCACAAAAAAGCATCGCAAATAGCAGGAAAAGAAGTATCGGCATACAGCTCCTTGATGAATGCTTATGAAGTCTTCATGTCTCCTTTCTGACAGTATCACATTAATAAATAGCATGTGCAATGTGCATCCTCTTGATAAGGGTGATAAACAACCATTTTGCAATGCAACTTCAGGTAAACCAGTGGGTTAGCCTCTTTTTTCTTTTTCAAGAGTAGCTTAGCTTAGGTTAGGTAAGATTATGCTCGGTTAAGTATTTCCAGAAAATAAATTGTTTGTCATTTTTTAAACTAAGGCAGGTGTTAGGAGAGGTTTGGTTATGTTGCATTTGGACAACATTTCGTTTTATTCTGTTACTAAATTTAAAGCATCTTTTTGACATTATTTTGTTTTTGGCTTATCTTAGTTATCTTCATAAACATGGTATTCCCAAAAAATATTCAAAAGCATCTTTTATAAAACCTTTTTGGACACTTTCTCAACTTCTGGTGGCATGATGTATTTTTGTCTTACTCTAAAGTTTGTAAAAATTGATATTTAAATCTTCATTTTCTTAGATCATTCAGTGCTTGTTTTTTAATTAGTCTGAGTTGTTCCTGGGGTGGCTTTAGGGATCAGGGTCCTATTGTTAAGCAGAGCTTGTTGCGTGAACCATGGCCCCACCACCCCAATCCATGTATTTCAGTTCAACAGCAGAATTTTGACCGGAAGTTTAACGTGCCGTCAATGCACCGACACGGCCGCCCGGTAGCTGGTCCCCGGCCTTGTCGAGCTAGCTGCCAACTGGCCCTCCCAGCCGGGGGCTAAATGCGAGCGCGCGAAGCGACTCGAACCCTGTGTTGCCAGGACAGGAGAGACCAGCGCAAGCCAGCGCTCCAACCAACTGAGCCACAGGGGCAGAAAATGTGTTTGATGTGAGGCATGATTACACACAGAATGCACTTTTTAATTGACAGTACTTGCAATGGTTCAGAAATGTAAAATTACTCAATATATCTTGTATCCCACCATTGATTACATATATTCAAACAAGTGGCATTTTACTTTAACGCCTAGGTGCGTAGAGTAGGATCTGGGAAAGCCATCAGTGAGAAAACTTACCACGGTAACCGCAGATAATTGAGTGGGTGTTAATTTTTAGGCATGCTGAACCATAAGGGTCATTTGCACTGCCTTTTACCAAGTGGCATGTCAGCACAATAGGTGCCCAAACTATTGGAGCTTGAAACCTAGTAATTGCATTTAATTATGAAGATATTGAAGACTACATGCATTTGAGAAAGCATACAAGTAAGTCCGTTAAGTGAATTAGACAGCTATTATGGCAGATGGCTATTGGACACAAAACATTAGAGATAAGCAGAGAAACCAGCCTTAAATTACGTGGTTAAGCACGATTAATGACAGTCATTCTACGTCAAAGGGCGAACCTTAAGTACACCACGTCGTCCAATAGACGGCGGCACTCGCGCACAGCGGTCGGCCGGTGAGCACGCTGGTGCGCTGCACTGCAGTACCCTCTCCCCAGACACGTCATTCGCCAGAGGTGATGTGGCGAAAACTTGCCGGGGGCACCGCTACGCGACCGGAGCGGGCGCGCAGCCGACGACAATGTAGGTCGGCTGCCACGATGAAGGGCACTCGGGTTGCACTCACGCGGCGGGTTGTGCAGTAGCGCGTGCACTGCAGGTTGCGCGGACGTGAGTAGCAGCACCGAGCGGGTAGCATCGGCAGAGGAGGATGGGCTGTTGCAGCAGCCATCGGGCTGAACGGTATCGGCTACATGCCGCCATTGGGCACATCCGTTTCCGTAAGTTGTTGATGCTGTGATTTCAGGCGAAAACTTGCTGATGTTGCTGAGTCAGACAGTATGTCGGCTGATATTGAAGTCAGCCAGTGGGTCGACCGATGTTGAGAAATCACCCAGCGAGTCGGCTGATGTTGTAGTCAGCCAGTCGGTCGGCTGATGTGATATCGACTGCACGCGGTCTTCGTGCACCGTCGTTTCAGTGAAGTTAGACGGCGAGTCGACTGATGCTGTCGCGTCAGCCAGTGGGTCGGCTGATACTTCGATGTCCATGTTGGTGAGCCGGCAAACGCCGTGATGTCAGCCAGGACGTTAGACGGTGTGCCGGCGGATGATGTGAGGTCAGCCAGTGAGTCGGCTGACGCTGCAACATCAACCTCGGTGAGCGGGCTGGTATGACGTCAGCCATTGAGTCGGCTGACGCGGCGATGTCGACCTTGGTGAGCAGGTTGATGATGTGACGTCAAACGGTGCTCCGGCTGATACCATGACATCGACATTAGTGAGCCGCAGTAGAAATGTCTGCTGGAAGTCAGCCAATATAGGCCTCACTGGACGTGGAGTTGTTGACGGAGCGTCGGTGTCCGGCGGTCGGCAACACAGTGGCGATACAAGCGTGGACTCCACAGAACACGAGCGGAGCCATCGGACCTCCGGCAAGAGGGAGATAGGGATAGGGCTGGACGGTGCGTGCGGAGAGTGGAGAGTGGTGCGATGGCCTCCAGATCACGTCCGGTCACCAATGTAGATCACCAGATCGCCTAGATGCGTGGGTAGGCGTAGGATCTGGGAAAGTCATCAGGAAGTTAGTCAGTTATTTGAGTTTAAGGGCGCTTCGACCAAAACGTGACCATTTAGTGCCCACCAGAGAGAAATGTTATCATGCTAATGGCAGGTAATGGAGGAGAGGTACCGTGGTAGTGGTCATGCAATGGAGGAGAGGTACAGCAGTAGTAGTTAGACATTGGAGGAAAGGTAATGCTGGCTAGTCTGAAGCCAGGGAGGTACTGTTGCCAACTGACATTCGTGAAGTGTACCATCTAATCGGTACCTGCACCTGTGTGGCCGACCTCCATAGATTTGACCACAGAGACACGAGATGGGATATTTATTAAATGTGGGGGAGTGATCTTTTGAGGCGTGCCAGACCATAAAGGTCATTTGAGCCGCCTTTTATTCCACGGTTTGTTTGTTTTATTAAAATACGCACTTCGCCCTACTAAGGCCATTTCGTGCCGTGAAATGAAAACACTATGCTGTAAAAGTCATATATAGTTCCTCTAGCAATTTGTTTGTTGGAGAAAGACGAAAAGTAATTTGATTATAAAAGGGTGCTGATCTTCTAGTAGTACGGATAAAGAAAAGGCAGTGTTGTGTGCTCGGCAGTAGTTGGTAAGTGCTATTCGAGGGTCCTGGTACTTTTGGCAATGTAGGAGTATATGTGTGACTGTAAGATGGGTGTCGCATGATGGGCATAAAGGTCGAGGTGAAGCTGTGTAAATATAACGATGAGTGAGAAATATATGACCGATGCATAAACGTGATATATTTTTTCTTCGTATCGGTCTTTTTTTAAAATGATGGCTACTGTTCGACAGTAGGCTTGATCATTCGTAATTGTGTGTGGTTTGTGTTTTGTGTCCAGTTTTGGGTGAAAAAATGTCGAATTTTCTATTGTATTAACTTGCGCCGTCATTCCGGTCAGATCCTCCCACTCCGTCTCGGAGGGGGGGCGGTTGAAGACCCCCCATCTAAATTCCAAACTAAGCATCGCACGAAAACGAAAGAGGTGTCATCGGAAAGCGCTCGACGAGTAGGGTCCGGGTTCACCCCCCCAAAAAATGTTCCCAAAAAGTGACGTCACCAAGGGGACTAGATTTTCACGACTTACATTATGCTTTTTTTTCCTCTGGGGGTTCATTTTGTGGATATATGAAAAAAACAAAATGTATTTGGAATGAGAAAAGGACAACGAAATCGACCAGGGGTATAATTTTTTCGCCCCCCCCAAATGTATTACTTTGAAATTTCAAAATTTTGAATTTTCAAGTTTTCTTTAATTTTCCTTTTCCAATCTGTAGAGCAGACTGAGAAATGTTGTTTGAAGTCAACTTGCACTAATAAAAAAATGCTTACTTTAGTCAGAATCCTGTGTTTGAACTGTAATATGGCAAATACGCAAAATTTATATGTAGTCAAAAACGAAAAAAATGACAAATTCAACTCGTACGTTTTGTTGCATCCGTAAAGATAGGCAAACCGTGAAAGTTTCATTAAAATATTTGTATCCGTTAAAGCGTGACGACTGGTTGAACTTTTTTTGGAGGTGACCTCACTTGACCTCGACTAACTCGTTCACCCAAGATGACCTGACCTAAAAATTTCGAATAAGCATGTGAAATTGATGTGGGAAAAGGTATGCCAAATTTGGGCGCGCTGCCGCGCGCCGTTCGTCCGCTAACCGAGAAAAACCTGAGGGGAGACGGTTGAAGACCCCCCCCCCCGAGACGGGACGGGTTAATGATTGAATGGCGTCAAAATGTGGTGGAACTTCTGCAATTTTCGACAGTTATAATGATTCTTTTGCTAGTTTGTTGGCTTTTTCATTTCTTGGGATACTGCAGTGGCTGGGCACCCACAGAAAACTGACCTTCACGCCCATCATGTCAAGTGTTTGAAGTGTGTCGTAAATGGAAATATGGCAATGGTGTGAAAGAGAAAATGAGGAAAGCGATTGAAGAACAGATTTCGATTCGACGATGTTGTCCCATGTGGGTTACTGAAACAATGGCGTTTCCTGTAGTGTTAGCATCCTTAGATTCGTCAGTAAAGATGAAGGGAACCTGGGGATATCGAGACCGAAGCTGGTGGAATTTTTGTTTGACATATTCTGGACTGTTGTGATTTTGGGGTGTTGGCTAGGTAAGATATGTGCCGTTGAGACGCCTGCCACGGTGGTGTACTTGGTGAAGTAATAGCAGTAATGTGTGAAATATTATATTTAAGTTGTGTGGAAAATGCTTTCATCCGAGAAGCTATCGTGAGGCCAGTTCTATTTGCCGTTGGACCGAGATAATCATGATGTATGTTTGGAAGAATGTGTAAGGATGTGTGTGTTGGGTGGTTTTCGTACAGAAGTAGGGTGTATGGTGATCGGCTCCAAGTGATGAAGTGATTCATCGAAATAAATTGTGTAGGTGAAAACATTTGTTCTGGATGTGTTTGAAGTGTTTATGCAATTGAAAGTCTGCGGTCTAAAATGATGCTTATAAATGTATATGAAGCAACAAAAGGTATGTGATTGTTCCCGAGGTGAAGTGGTGTGTCTGGGTTTGGGCAGGGAGTCGATTTACTAAATATCAGCGTTGCAGTTTTGGGGCCGAAAAAAAATGAAACTGTGCTTCAATGACCATTCGTGTATTGTCAAGTGCATCTTGTAAGTGAAGTAAGCAATGTTAATAATTTTTGCCAGAGCACCAAATTGCACCATCATCTGCAAAAAGTGAATATGATATATGTAGATGCATGTCATCGAAAAGATCAACCATTACCCATGTCGGTGTAATAGGTAGCTGAACTATTGTGGTCTGAAATCTGGTTACTACATTGATGTACAAAGATGTTGAAAGGTGCATGCATTTGTGAAAGCATACATGTCAGTCAGTGAAGTGAAGTAGACAGCTATAATGGCAGATGGCTATTGGACACAGATCATTAGAGATAAGCATAGAGACAAAAGAGACAAAGTACACCACATCGTCCAATAGATGGCGCCACTCAGCACAAGAGTCTACCGGCGAGCACGCTGGTGCACTCTGCTACAGTACTACACATTGAAAGAAATATCCCAGAGTATCCTCATATATAAATTTATGCCACAATCCATACACATCAATGTTATGTAGGAACACTGCCATGAATATCAAAAGCTAAGAATTAAAATTTACTCTGAAAATACACTACACATGCTCGCCTCATCAAGTGCCAGGAAGGACAGTTTCTACGTAACTTGGGTCTAATCTAACAAGTGTATAATGAGAGTGATGTTGCACTCCAGGTGACCTTTCCATGTATCTCCAGGGTGATAATAATTCTGGCCGAAACTATACTGCTCCTGCTGAAGCTTGGTTAAAAACATCTATCTGTGTGTCAAACTCCTTTTTTGCATCATGTCAGTGTTTATTGAACTATAGGCAAACAGGATGTACAGCCTCACCAATGTATTCTGGCTTGCTGGTCATTATCAGTACAAACATTGTTTGTGTATTGGATGGTTCACAATGCACTTAATGCACATGCACTGCTAATGGTGCCACCCACACTGCTTCACCAGTGGGTCACAAGATTGGAATGTCCCAAGCAGTGCAAGTGTTGAATCTAGCTCCTCTCATACACAAATTGGATTGGATTGTGGCTTTATGATGCACTCAGCAGCTGAGGCCATATCGGGTCACCTGCCTCTCACCCTGGCAGGAAGGGGGGACATTGGAGTGAATCAAACCCCATACCTCTGGCTTCCCCTTTTGTACCCAGAGCTCAACATGTTAACAACTCAGCCATCCCAGCCCCTGAGTGCAAATATTGCAAATAATGCTGCACACAAGTCCAGACAGGTGACACTTTCCAGCCACTCCTGCTGAATACTCTGAACAATGCCAGGTTTCTGCAGGACATTGTGGTTGAGAGATGCTGACCTAACTAGGAAATTTGTTATGGTTGTGGTGCTCACCCAGGTACAGTGACGGTGACTCAACCAGGTACAGTGACTCATGAAATATGGTAGAATATACCACTTTCTGAACAATGCATTGACAGCCATTCCAACAGAATATTGACATAGTGCTTCATGATGGGTTGTTATGAGGTCTTCATATCTAATTTCTAATAGCATCTTGTTGAGAAGTATCATGCTGATGCATACCATTGTGGATAGTCATGCATGCACATCTCAGAGCACAATCCTAGGTAAGATAATTACCTATGATGCAGTCTTTTATAGCATGTCAGTTGACATGGATAGGTATTTTGTGTCATTATTGCTAAAATAGGTAGCACTATATTACATATCAAGACAAAAGAAAAAGGTACATGTATGAGTATGATATTGGATGAAATTGTGTTTAAAGAACATATAAGTTATGTTAAGGGACATCACTTCCATGGCAAATGTTGACTTTATTCATCATCAATTTTGAAATTTTATATGCACTCATTTTGACTTCTCACACATAACAAAATAGCATTATTTTAACACTGCCCAGGTAACACACATGCTTCAATTTGTTTTATTCCAGTTTAAGGTAACCACAAGACAAGATTTACACATTTTAGCTTCATGAAACAAACAAGGAGGTAGGATTAGTTCAGTTAGGATAGGTTAGGCTTGTGTTGCAAGTTAGGCAAACTTTCATTCAAATTTTGGTTTTATTTCATTATTTCAAGAGCATTCTAGGCTAGATTAGGTTAGGTGTTTTAAGCTGAATATCTTTAGGAAAATTTTTGTATTATTGGAGATCCAGGTAAAATTTGCTTCTTTGGATTTTTAAATACAATGCATTTGTTAAAATATGTGACCGTACATTTTCTCTGAAAATGACCAGTTTTCATTTGGAAATGAAAAAACTAGCATAATCTTCACTCCACAAATATTGCCCACTGCACATAATTACCCATACATGATGTGTTGCAGATGTGATGAGAAATTCACATCATGCACTTGATTCAATACTCTATGACATGAACAACCGTATGTTTCTCTCTTTATTTCATATTTATTCGCAAGAAATATTTGTAGCCAGACATGTCTGCAACATGTTTGATCAAGGGAGGAAGTTCTTTGTCACGCTGTTCATGTTAACAGCAGCCCCAACAAGAGCTCACATATTTCATGATGTGGCTGTAGTTTGTTTGGTATGATTCTGGCTTTCTGGTTATGTTAGGTTGGGTTTAATTATATTATGTTATAATATATTTTATATATTGTGCTATTATCTTTGTATCAGTTGCATCAGGTGCATCTTTGTAAGGCTAGGTTAATTCAAGTGTTTCTGTGATTTACTTATTTAAACACCATTTTCAATTCTCAACTGAGCAGTTAGCTAGTTATTTGGGCATTAGGGTGCATCAACAGCCTTGGTCATTTAGCACCAACAACTGAGCAGAAGTTAGTAGGCACACCAGATGCAGCCACATGCAAGATACACTAGGTATCAGTATAAGTTTAGCTTCAGTGTGTAGGTTGTTCTCCATTATCTCACATAATTATTACATCTTCTTTTGAGTACAGTCATACAAGTTAAAAAAATGTCCAATTCAGGGTCATTTCCAGCAAGGCTATTTGCTCAAATTATTATAAGGTCTACCTGTACTTGTTTTTTTAAGTAATTACATGGCCATATGATTCATAATATCCTTCTTCAGGCATCAAAGCTTCATAAGGTGCAGTCTGAACACAGTGCTGGTCAGTCTGACACCATCAAGATACAAACAGATGAGTCACAACTCAGATGATCCTATTAAGGAATGTAAATGCTTGCAGTTAACTCACAAGATTGTTTATATTGTAGCATATTTCTTCAAAATCTTTCCTATGTCATCAATTGTATCAACCACTGTTGACTTAAAAGTAATTATTTGCAAACCAAACAAATGGTCACATCATCTTCATATCAAGAAAACATTGTATGAAAAAAACCAACAATCAAATTCTTCCTTCATCCCCAAATTCACAAGAAAAATATTCTGAATGTGTTTTATTAAGAATGAATTTCCTTCACTGCATGGAAAGTTAGGCTGTCAGGTAAGGTTATTTTACATTAAAAAGAGCATAATTTTTAATGCTATGTTGATATTACACAACTCAAAGCCACTTTTTGCTATTTTTCATCTCCATTGAAGTGTGTATTTGCATAGAAAGTGAGTGGTAACATCATGTTCAGCACATTCATAATCATTGCATAAAAAAGAAATATCCAAGAAACGAAATATATACCTGGGCAGTTAGGTAGGCAGGTAGGTAGGTAGGTGCGTGGGTACCTACTTATGCCCTTACCTCATAAGGACCCTTTTTCCACATACGTCAAGCGATTCAATCGACAGTTTCTTGTTAAGTGACATTGATGCAGTAAGCAGGTGAATAGTTTTCAAAAAACGAATACTGTTTGTGAAGTTCTTTCCTATAACACATCCAATGATTCCTCTCCCACTACTTCTCACGCGTTTTCGGTGACCTACCGGCGATCGTTCAACGCTAGGTCACCGAAAACCGAAAGCGGTAGATTCGGTTCGGATGCGGTAGCCATAAGCTGACCGTTCGATGTCTTGTGCGTTTGTGGCCTCAGCTGAGAAATGTTCTGTAATGCGCAATGCTCATGGCAGGACTTGTAGTCGCCAGGAAAATTTTCCCGGCGAATCTTTGCAATGCACAAGCAAGGTAGTCAGCGCGAATGGGAACCTTCATATATGGCGAAACCCATACAAGCCCATCTCGTACCGTACTTTATGATGAAGCATGGGGAACACGTTGAGATACGCTGAGCATAACTATCATGGCCGCGAGTGACGTTGAGAAAATCAGTCAGCCACAGGGCCATTTTGGTAGGTCTCATGCTTCTTATTGAAATGCTTAGAGATATAACCAAAACTTAAGCAGTAGTGTTCCTGCAGGCTGCAAGAAACAAATGGCACAGCAACCCCGCCCATTGGCGGCGCCAATAAAGGGTAGAAGAACACATCCACCGTCAAACGCCGTGAAGCTTGCCCATAGTCCTTGCATGGAAAGGGTTGATCCTAAAACAAGCAACCGTGTTCCATTGTCATAAATTACCGCCATGACCCGTGACTGCCACCTGATTGTCCACCATCAACTACGAACGACCTTCTACACGACACCAATCAAAAGCTCAGCTGTATTCTACCAACTATTCGGCGAGGAAGACTTCATTTTTAGAAGGAACTGAACGACTTCGACCTTCCGATGAACTTGAGATGCGCGCTATATATATGGCCGTCTGGTGACAAGCCCATCTCGTACCGCACCGCCCATCTGAAGAAGACAATTTGTTCCTCTTCAGATCGCCGTTTCTGTGGCGGTGCGCCGTACGTCACTGCATGTGCAGCATGGCGTTGACGAGAAGTGACATATAACTCGGCTGGTGTGCCAGCGAAGCTTTTGTAGCTCCTATTTATTGCTCGGCTGTTGTACATATGTGTACGTGTATGCTGGCACATTTTTGCTACCGATTGCTTGGCGCTCACGCTAGTACTTTGGTGGACTCCCAAAATTGCACGTGCCATTGCGGTAAGAAAACGAGCATTTAGTAAATATTTCAAACACACTTATAGGAAATACTTATATCCACAAAGCTTAATCATAAGGGACCATGAACGAGCAAGGACACGCCGCCTTATTCGCGAGGATCGGCGTCATGCATGGTCCGAATATTTAAAAGTGCTCGTCTTTCGAACATCATTAAGCCATATCTGGAAATGAATCCGCCCATTGTCCTGACGCACCCCATTCAAATCACTCCCGGCCCTCAAAATCCAAAACATCACCGTTACAGAACCAAAAACAATAGTAAATACTATTGCCGACACCATTGTTCAAAATATCTCGAATGACAATTACGGACCATAATTCTTACATAATGCACTATCCACTGTTCACACTGATTTAGCACAATTCCTTTCTGCCAACACTGAAACATACAATGCTCAATTTCAAATTTCAGAACTAGAGACAGCCATCTCCTCCGCCGGCAATACCTCCGTAGGTCCAGACAAATTACATTATTCATTTTTCAGACATTTATCTGATCACACCAAACATTGCATTTTACACACATTTAATGCACTACGAACGACTCACGCCTTCCCCGAAATAATGAAACGAATCTTTTGTTATACCCATCCTAAAACCTGGCAAGGATCACAGTAACCCCACTAATTATCGACCAATTTCACTCACCAGTTGCTTAGGAAAACTTTTGAACGCATGGTCATCAAAGGACTTACCTGGTACCTCGAAACAAATTCCATTGCATCTCCCTTTCAATGTGGTTTTCGACGTGGATGTATTACTACAGATCACCTTATTCAGCTAGAAACGGACATCCGCCTAGGCTACAAAAACATGAACACACAGTCGCAGTATTTTGAGACATTAACGAAGCTTTCGATATTGTTTTCAAACCCGCATTAGTTTTCGAAATTCACCGACTTGGCATAAAAGGACATTTAGCTGATTATTTATCAGGTTTCTTATCCGGTAATCGTCCACCCCACGTCAGGTGCCGGTCAGCCATCTCTGATCCACATATTCTACAAAATGGACTACCACAGGGAAGCTGCATTTCACCAGTTTTATTCAGCCTCATCATTGACGACCTTTTCACTGGCATGCCTAGAAATATATCATACTTTTATTTGCCGATGACAGAGCAATTTGATGATCGGGAAAAAAAATTACAAGCGTTGTTTATTTCACCTATAAATCGCACTATGGTTCAGAGACACGATGGTCTCTGAGGAATGGTTTCATTTTTTTCCGCTCCAAAATCTGCAACGATGATATTTAGTAGATCACTTTCCCGCCCAACTCCAGAAACAACGCTTCGCCTCGGAAACAATTACCCCGTTTACATGAGCAGCTCAGCCGTAATAGAAAATTTCTGATCCGGTCGATTCGCAAAAGTTCCGATCGCGCGGCCCGTTTACAAGAGCAAAGCAGCCACCCAATCGGATTTATGCGATTTGTCAGCTGACTCGATGTGGTGAAAACTTTCGAATATTTGGCGCATTTTTTGCGCTTCTGACGCACCTGCTTCGAGAAACGGCGCATACAGCAAAAAGTATCATCAGTGATCCAAGTAGTTAGAGGTTGTTGGGCGGAAAGGTAGGGGGCCAGCGAGTCTGTGAATTCGAAGGATTTTTGTGGCAGGAGCATTGACGAGAACGACAGGAATCTAGCTGATGCGGAGATGGATGTTGAAGCAGGATTGCAAGTGGCCCAAGCTGCATTCATGGTTTGGGTTTGTGGTCAGCACCTAATTGAATGCCAGAAGAGCATTACGGTATTCATGGAAGGTACGACGGAAGGAACCGCAAACTTGGATTATCGAGCCTTCAGGCACTTGCGCAGGAGCAGGCGGCGCATCATGAATCATCTTGTGGATCTTCAGCTCTATCAAAGTCAGCTGCTGTATGGAGGAAGGAGGTGGCGCCTGCCAAGGGTTCGCAAGCTGTGGTTCCATCAGGAAGTGATGCAGGTTGGTACCTTAATTATATGCTTAGCTACAATTCTGCCCATTTACGGTGAACGTATAGAACGCTACTGGGGAAACTTTTGGCTTAAAGTGTTTCGTTCTGCTTTCTGGTGTGCTTTCAATGCATTTGATGACCATTTGGTGGATGAGAACACCTCTAGATATAAACAATTCAGGTTAGAATACTTCAATTTCAAGAAGCAATAACTTCAAGAAAATAACATTGAGGCCATTCAAATAACCTGAAGGACAAATGCACACTTATGACAATGCAATTCCCACTCCCACTATTCCCACTTCCTTGAAATATTGAAAAGGTGCAGAAAAATATAATCTTTGGGAAGTGAAGATAATAAAGCATGATGTAAGATTTAAAAAGAAACCTAACCTAGCCTGATGTTGGATCACCTGAAACATATTGATTTGGATCACCTAGGTTTTATTACTGAGTCAGTCTACATCATCTCTTGTGCCAATACTATCACCATGACATAGTTCCAAGTAGTGAATATCTTTTTGACATGTGATTTATCAAAGAAATGTTAGTTGCCAAGGAAGCTTCAACGAGCCCAGTCCTTGCGTTTTTCTTATCTGCACTCAATTACTCAGGGGCTTCTTCTATAGACAATTGCCTATATAGGTACATATCAACAGGATAAACTATGGATTGTGTTGGTTTCTGGACAGGAATTGATACCCTGACAAAACAACCAACCAGTGAGAGTGGGAGGTAAATAAGCAGGAACAACAGCCACCTCAAAACTGAAACCTCTTTGATGGTGGCCCTTTTATTTTGAGTTTCCAAACATATTGGATTATTCTCATTTTTATTGCAAAGAATGGTAATGATCAAGGATGCCACACTTTCCAGTAACTATAGCAAAATCAACAGGATGGTGTTAAGATGCAATACATTTTGTATTCAAACCTAAGCTAATCACAGATGACTTCAGCAACACCTGGTGACCTGAACCCTTGACTTGTGTAAGACCTGTACCTGAAGTTGATTAAAACTACCATTTTTGTTTCTTTCAGGAAGCCACGTCCCAAATGACAACTTGATCCTCCTTACTCATAAATGTGGCAATTGTAGAATGTATCCACATGCTCCTGGCTACATGGATGCAATCTGCTAAGTTATGTGGTGATGTAGGTTGGTATCTAAATTATTTGCTTACCTACATTTCTGCCCATTTACGGTAAATGTATGGAATGTCACTGGAGAAGTTCTTGGCTTAAAAGCTGTTTTCTTGTGTTTCCTGAGGTGATTTCAATGCATTTCATGTCCATCTGGTGGATAAGAACATCTCTAGATATAAGCAATTCAAGTGCAAATACTTGCATTTTAAGAGGCAGTAACTTCACCTAGAAAAGAGCATTGAAACCATTAAAATAGCCGGAGACAAATGCATACTTATGACAGTGTAAATGCACGCTATCCTTCCTTGAAATATTGAACATGTGCAGAATAATATAATGTTTTAGGAAGTGAAGAAAATAAAGCATGATGTAAGATTTAAAAATAAACCTGACCTAGCCTGATGTTGGATCACCTGAAACATTGATTTTGGATCACCTAGTATCATTTCATAACTGAATGAGCCCACATCATCTGCTGTGCCAATACTATCAACATGGTGTAGTTTTAAACGGCGAATATCTTGCTGGCATGTGGTTTACCGAAGGAATGGTAGTTGCCAAGGAAGCTTCAACAATCCGAGTACTTACATTTTTCTTATTTGCACTCAATCACTCAGGGGCTTTTTCTATCGACAATTCCATATATGGGTACATATCACCAGGATAAACTAGGCATTGAGTTGGTTTCTAGATAGAAATGGAAGCACTGGCAGATACAGCCAGCCAGTGAGAATGGCAGGCAAATAGGCAGCAACAACAACCACCCCATAACTGAAACTTGCTTGATTTTGGTCACTTCATTGTTTGTTTCAAAACAGTCTGAATTATTTTCTCTTTTTTTTTGCAAGGAGTGGTAATGATCAGGAATGCCACATTTTCCAGTAGCTATAGCTAAATTAACATCACGTTTTTAACCTGCAATAACTTTTGTATCCAAACCTAAGCTAATCACAGTTGATCTACACCTTTGCCTTCAGACATATGATTTCAGCGACCTCTGGTGACCTGAATCTTTGATCTCTGTAAGACCTGCACTTGAAGTTGATTAAAACTACAATTTGTGTTTCTTTCAAGAAGCCAAATTCCAAATTACAACATGATCCTCCTTACTGATGTAACACGTGACACCTGTAAGATGCATCCACGTGCTCCTGACTGCACGGATAGAGTCTGTTGAGTTTTTAATTACTAAGCCCTGGACAGATAATTTCTTCCATGCAGTCATTGGGTGCCCACAGACCTGAATGCAAAATGGTTAGTATAATTACCAACTCACTGATTTTTCTCTGGTCTAACTATTTGAACTGAATCTCACGTATACAAATATCTGACAACTTACTTAAAGGCTCCCTTTTAGCAAGAACTCACTTGCTTTTTCTTAGCTACGACTGTATGTCTGTATTAATAATAGTCTACCTAACCTGACAGAGTAAATGTTATAAATAGATAAATACATGTATTATTTATAATGTTCCATAGCTGCTACTGGTAGCTGCTACTTCCATAGCTGCTACTGGTACCTAAAAAGTACATTTTCACAGGTTCCGCAGTGTGAACTGTGGTGCCTGCGGGAGCTGGCATGACGGCGGCGTGCTGACAACTGCCCTGTACCACCATAACGACCTGCTGCCAAAGGTATGAGCGCCTAACCCATGTTTCGCCGAGTGCGCCATAAACTGACCACTCCGTTCCTAATCGAGAACTGGAATAACCAAAGATAATTCAATAACAAATAAAATTTCGTAAGTACGACTGACAAAAAGTCGCCTGACCTAATAGGCCCCGTAGAAGGGGGTAGGTCCTCGTTCTTTTTATTTGGGCCATAGCGTGTTTCCGCATGTATTTAATCATTTTCGCGCCCGGGGTCTGGGTCCTTGTGGGCCGAACACTGACTGCGGTGGCGACCACTTCCTGTGGCCTGAGGTACTTTCTTCCCAGTGATGCTTATTCTTTGTGGCTGGACTTCACAGCACCCTCATGCACCAGGAAGTATGTAAAAAATATGTAATCTTGTTAAGGACAATTGTATGGACCCTTTTAATTTTGTGACCCGAATGGTTACAGTTCGCTTGGTGTGATTAATTTTTCATTCGTACTTTTAGTGTGTACCTTTGCACGCTTTGATCCATATAAGGTTTCTGCCATTTTTTTCAGGAACTTAGAATGATAGAAGGCGTACCAGTTCAGCTCAGCCTGCTCGGTGACCCTGCATACCCGCTCCAACCATGGCTCATGAAGCCCTACGTCCAGGCTGTGGCTTCTGCGAGAACCCGGGATCTGACTGCTGAGCAGGAGCGCCTGGAAGCCGAAGAAGAATCTTTTAATGTATACCTTAGCGCTGGGCGCATGGTGATAGAATGCTCCTTCGGGCGCCTGAAAGGGCGGTGGCGGAAGTTGCATTAGCGTATCGACGCCGATGTCTCGCACGTGCCACTTATTGTAACTGCATGCTGCATACTTCATAATTTTTGTGAATCACAGAGGGAGAGATTCAACGTCTGGCTGCCTGGTGTCGAAGTTACACGTGAATACCCCCAGCCAAGTGTCCGATCTCACACTGCGACGTACGAGCGTGGCGCAAGGGACGCTAGAGAAGCTATTCGGCTTTACTTAGCGAGACATTACCCTTTGAGGGAGTCGAGTTTGCGCTTCCGTCGGCAGTGAGTCTGCCGTAGGGGCAGGGCAATAGCAACTTGCTGTGAAGCGTATGCATCAAACTTGGAACCTGGGACGGAACTTCACCATTTTCAGCGTGATTGGAGGCCGGGGTTGAAAGATTGAATGTCATCATGAGGTCATTCTTTCCCGTGGAAGCCCATGGGTCTGATGCTAGAATGTCAGCCGTAAGTGAGTCTCGCGACGCTCCAAACATATATGGTCCCATTCCTGTACTAACCACGAGCGTGAGTTTTGCAATTTTCCGGCAGCAAACCTTGCGCCGAGTAGGAATCGATGTGCGCGGTCGTGTCGCCCAAGCATCGTGTCACAGTATTAAGTGCTGCCGTTGAAACACTGGCGCAGCCTCCTGCGCCCTGCAACGGCCGCGTGTGTCGTTTGTACCCACGCTCGCATCGCCAACGCCGCATGATCGTCGTTTCGCAACCATGAATAGAAAACAAACAAAACAATGAGCATGAACGTTTATTCTTGGTTATGCGAACCAACAAGCTCGGATAAATGAGTGGGGCGTTGAGTGGATCACTCGGATCTTGAGAGCGTCGTGCCTACAGTGGCGACCGAGAGCGGGATCGGCAACGGTGGCGACCATGTTCGTGTCGGGGGGCACGGCCTGCAATCGCCTGCATAGCTTCCACTGCAGCGCTCAACAGTTGACGGCCCGCCCTCATCTCATCCAGAAATTCGCGTCTGAACTGCTCGTCGCGGGCAGCGCGCGCCTCTGCCCTCATTTGCTCCTGCTGTTCATAATGATCCAAGCGCTCCACCGACGCTAGGAGTCTTTCCCTATGTGTTGTTGTAGTGTGCCGCCGAGCCTGCCGCTGTTGTACAGCTCTCGGTGTGGAGCTCAGGCCGACATCGTCTCCCAGGAAACTCGTGGAGGCATTCTGCGGAGTTGCGGGAAGCCGAGTTTGGTGGCGCTGGCGGCTGGTTGGTGGTTCGGTTGTTCGTGATGCAGCCGTGCTTGAGCCAGAGGCGGTCGACGAGGATGACGAAGACGAAGATCTGGCGGATGAGACATTTGAATGTTGGGATGAGGGTGGGCGGTTGGTAGTTGCTAATGGAGAGTTCTCAACTGCGCTGCTGGGTGGGCGGGGAGATGACGATGGTGCAATGCCGACGGTAGGTTGCACCGCGGGCAGGTGCCGGTCAGGTGTAGCGGCGACTGAGGGGCCCAGAAGGTTTATCCCGAGCTCAGTCTGCGTGAGCTCAAATATGGTGGAAATTTCATCCGTGTTCACCATCTGGGAAACCTGGCCTCGAAAGATCACTAAGGGGGCTTCTTCTCCTGCAAAAAATAAGAATAATAATTACGTCTAACTGGTACGGTCAACTCAACAAACATGTCATCATGCAAACATGAATCATCTTATATCATCGCAGTTGAAACAAATGGTAGTAACTACGGGATGCAGTGACAGGCGGTGACGGTGGCGGCATGGGCGACAGCGGCGCTGGCAGAGGCTTGGGCGACATTGGCGACTGAGGAATGGGCGGCGGTGGTGGAGGAATGTGCGGGGGCAGAGGCGGCGAAGGTATAGGTGGCGACGATGGCATGGGTGGCAGCGGGGAAGGCCTGGGCGGCGGCGGCGGCGCAGGAGGAATTGGCGGCAACAGCGGCGGAGGCATGGGCGGCGGCGGCCAAGGAAGAATAGGCGGGGGTGGTGGCAGAGGACGCCTAGGTGGCGAAGGCGGCGGCGGTGGTGGAGGCATGAGCGGCGACGAAGGCATGAGCGGCGGCGGCGGCGAAGGCATGAGTGACAGCGGAGGCATGGTTGGTTGGTTATTTGGGCTTAGGGCATCGACTGCTTCGGTCATACAGCGCCCATTAACGGCGGACGGCGGAGGCATGGGCGGCGGCGGCTGTCGAGAGGAGGATTTGGCGGCGGCAGCGGCGGCTGTGAGGGCGACACCAGGCAGCGGTAAAGGCAAGCAGTGGGCGATGGCGGAGGCGAGTAGTGGGTGGCAGCAAGCAGTGTGCGATGGCTGCGGCGAGCAGTGGGTGGCAGCGAACAGTGGGCAGTGGCGGCAGGCAGCGACGACGGGCAAAATTTGTATGGGATTAGCAATCCCCTCTTGGCTGAAAATTGAATTCGAAGGACACAATGGGTATTTTAAATGGCATCATTTATTAAGGCATTCATTTAAATGGCCATAGTGAATTTCGACATAATAGCATAGTCGTGTCGACGTATCATATTGAACGAGAATCCATCATTTGAATACAGGGATATACAACTAATACAGAAAGGCATAAGGCGCTGCCCTCACCTTCCGGGGTTGACGTCACTTGCTCGTTGAATGTCAGGTCCACTGCCATGGCACTGACGTTTGCAGCCGGTCGTCCTCCCAGGAGACGATCCAGGATATCCTGGTTCGGGAGTTCGTCAGCCCCAGCTCCGGAACGTCCCATGTTTTTTCGATGATTGTTGTACTTGATTCGGAGTGCTTTCAGCTTATTCCGGCACATACCCGATGGGCGGTCATACCCCATCGTGGCTAGGGCCTCGGATACGTGCTGGAATATCTGGGGAAATACACAGTGTAACTATGCATGATGCGAGGAACAAGCTATGCAGCAGCAACAAACCATGCAGTAGGCCATACGCCTGGGTGAAGCAGCTTCAAAATTACTGTTGCGGTCAAATGCGTGCGAGGCTGCTTGCTTTTCTTCGTTCCCGTTGGTGGGAAAAGGGAGGAGAGAGGAAGCTTATGATCCAGTTAGGTGAACCTATGGCCTTTGGCGTTAGGTGAATCTATGGCGAGGGGACGGGGATGCCATCTTCTCGTATAGGGATACCCGCCGAAAACTTATGGAGAACGGTATCCTCGCTACCTCCCCTGACTTCTACCCCAATGGCCCCTGCAGTAGGCACATGCAAAAATCCGGCAAAGATTAAGCACTTTCACTTGTCACTGTAATGGCAATGGGAAAACGCCATTTGAAACAACCTCCTAATTGTATACTGAGAGCTGTATCTGACATTACTAGAAGGACACTAAACATATTACTATTAATACAAAGTCAAGTTGGATAAAAAATGAACAAAACAGAGACCAAAATTAGCATCCTGGGGTTCGGGTGCTTCCGTTTCCTGAGGGCTGGTGGCAGCATATTAAATTTGATGAAATATATTTGCCCAGGCTCTGCAACTAAAATACTCAACTTCACATTTAAATGTTCTTCAGAACTGAGTGTTGCTCAGAAGAAATGATACTGATATAATTACAGGATATCAGTCATCACACTTAAATGAAATGAAATTTGAAGAGTAAGAATATTTTCTAGGATGAACCGACAATTTTGGTAGGCATTCTCAGTACTAAGATGAAATCCAATTATTCCACATTGCAGAAAGAGCTGCTATAAGCCAGTATGTGCTTCCAGCATTGGAATGTGCTTTGGCAAATGAATGGGTGACTAGTTTCCCCGACTACAATGTCATGTTCAACTATAATCTTTTAAGAAAATGCAGTGAACAAAAAAAGGTGTGCCATCTATGCGACGACTATCCCCAGTGAGCACAGCTGCATATCAGCAAAGCTGTTCTCATCTATGTTGTATCACCAATGCATTGTAGCAACTAAGCTTTGCTCAGGGCATTGTCCAGGTCCATATGCTAAAGATGGACTGGAGGGTGGCTCTCCAACTCATGAAAATGGATAACATGAAAGCCTTTCAACTAAAAGGGAAAAGCTATAACTAAAATCCTCCACAATGGCAGAATTGCCATGCGATTGCACTCTTTCTACCTATCAGACACATTTCAAATAATGGCAACAGCATGCTTGAATCACACTCAGCTGTGACAAAGCATGCCCAAGACGCAAACAGTTTTCAGTAGGCTTTTAAGGTGAGAGCTTACATAGTTAATATGCTACAATTTGGAATGCTGCATTCAAAGGATTCCATCAGGACCTGCTACATGTGCCACACAATCCAGAGGGAGGGGGTACACAAAAGAACAAAGCCACCTTCCAACAAAAGGAAGCCACTTCCTTAATTTTCTTGAATTTGCCATGGGTGAACCAGCTCCCCATACATTTGCAGCCACTCTGTCTAACACCCAGCACCAGAGGCAGATGTGTTAGAAATTCCACAGAAATAAGTATTAATAGTTTGCATTGTTGGTGCTTGGTTACATATAGTATCTCAGTTCTGGTCAGTAATATTTTTTGTCTTCAGAAGAATTAAGTTTGGATAGAACAATTACATATATAGAACATTGATGCATTAGGAGATCCTGTGATAACAAGGTTCAATATTTTATATCACAAATGGACTTTCAATAGTACCATACACCAAACTTCCAACAAATAACGATGAAATATAACTGCTTCCTGGATGCACATTTATTAATGGCTTGAGATGGGTCAGCATGACTGCAATGCACTAAAAAATGAAAGAAGAGGCCAAGACGCAAATACTGGGGTTCAGTTGCATCCCCTTCACATGGGTTTGGTGGCAGAACATTGGGTTTGATGGAGCAATTTGTTCAGACACTGCAACAACAAAAACAAACTCAATTTGACAACTTAATGTTTTTCAGAACTATGGCCATCCTTCTTGGCACCTGGCACCACCAGCACATGTGTTGGAAAATCCCTAGAAATAAGTATGAATAGTTTGCTTTTTGGTACTCAGTTAGCATATCTCAATTCTCCTCAACAATCTGTCAGAAAACTGCATTGGGTTGTAACAATTACATACATGGAATATTGATGCCTTAGGACTTCCTCAGATGAAATGGTATATTGTTACATCACAAATGGACTTTCATAACTACAATGCATTGCATTTGCAATAAATAATGATGAAATACAAATGCTTGCTGAAGCTTATTTGTTTATGACTTGAGATGGGTCAACATGGGTGCAATGCAATACAGACAAAACAATAACAGGCCGAAATCCGAGAGACAAGGCAGCAAAACCCAAAAGCAAACCCGCAAGCTAGAACACTCCGCCAAATCGTAAAACTCACAGTTGGGGCACACACTAATAACGTAACGTCTGGGCGCCGCCTTCAGTTGAAACATGCCAGATTTTTGTGTTTCTTAAGTAGGCTTGCAATCATAACTAAAAATAAGAGTTTAAATTTTCATAGCTACCCTAAATTTACTGAAACCTTGGCAGAGAATAGCTTCCAGACGTGTCATAACCCTTTCAGTTGTACCGTTAATAGTTCATGATTGGCGCTAATCGCAAAATTCCACCTACCGAAGTGTAAATTTGCGATAAGCTTTTCGCATGTTTTGCTCTGCAAAAGACCGTTTACAAGAGCATTATTTTCGAAAGTTTTCCTTATCGCATCTTATTCGGAAGTTTTGCTGCTCATGTAAACGGGGTAAGTGACATACCTTTGGCAAATTTGTCTAAATTCCTTGAGATTATTTTTCACCATAGGCTTTTAATCCACAAACACATCAAACATATCCAGAACAAAAGTTTTCGCCAACTCAAAATATTTCCATGCATCACTCCTTCATCATATGGAGCCGACCGTCATTCACTTCCACTGCTTTACAAATCTTTAGTTCTACCCGTAATTGAATATAGATCCATAGTATATACCGGTGCCAGCACATCCTCCTTACACATTTTAGACACCATTCAAAATACATTTCACCGTATCACACTCGGTGCAATTACAACATCATCCATTATCTCTTTATAAGCCGAATCTGGAATTCCACCACTAGCTCTCCGTACAATGCAACAAACACTTAGGTACGCCTCCAAAATTCAATTTCAAGCAAACCACCCCACACACGCGTCATTGCAACTCCTCCCAAATATACACCATGGTTGCTTAGGTCCATCCGAAAAACGAACTGGTCTCACTATAGCTTGACGAGTCAAAATATTTTCTGAACAACTTCGTTTTACTATTCCAACCATTACTTCTTTTTTTCCACCAACTACACCACTGCGGCAGATAGCAGAACGATACATTTGTTATTTCACCACCACTCCAAAATCACAGCTTTGTCCAGAACATGCGAAACAAAAATTTCAAAAATTTCGGCCTCGTTATTCCCATGTTCCTTTTGTCTTTACTGACAGTTCGAAAGATGCTAACCTTACAGGAAATGCCATAGTCACCGGAACATACAGAAAACAACACCGATTACCAGACGGAACATCAATTCTCATCGCTGAACTACATGCCATCCTCATTGCCCTCAGTTATATTCACAACTGTTTTCTCGGTCACCCTATGCGCAGCGTAGTGATATGTTCGGACTCCACGTCTGTTTTACGATCTCTTTCGTCACTTTCTTTTTCACATCATTGCCACATTTCTATTTATGAAACATTAGAAGCAATTCATCTGATGGGCGTGAAGGTCCGTTTCCTTAGGTGGCCAGTCACTGCGGCATCCCAGGGAACGAAGAACCTCCAAGCCGAGTCGGCAGTTCAGTGAAGAAGCCGAACCTAGTGCACCTCCAAAACGTTACAGAAACCCCACCACATTTTGAAGGTATTAAATCATCAATAGAACAGAGCATTCGACACTTCTGGATCAACAATTTGACACAAAACACGAACCATACACAATTACTTATCATCAAACCTGTCGTCGATACTTGGAGTATATCATACAAAGAAACCGATACGAAGAAAAGTCTTATCACGTTTACGAATCGGCCATACTTTTCTTACACACCAACCTGTCTATATGGCTTCACCAAGACCTTCATGCCCATCATGCAACACCCACCTTACAGTTACACATAGTCTTCTTGACTGTGATAAGTTCCCCCGCTCTCGAAAAATACTGACGGATTACTGTCATGTACACAAAATTCCTTTTACTCCAGCTAGACTATTGGGGGATGATCATTCGTTTCTCATCAAATTACTTTTCCATTTTCTCCGCAATGGAAGCCCGTTCCAAGATATCAAAACTGAATTAGTTAGCATAATATAATACACATTTTCTCATTAATAGCACGAAATGGCCTAAGAAGGCCCAAGTACCTAAATTAATAAAACGAAGTGATGCCATCTCACGCCTACGGTTCTCTTCTTCCCTGTCCCTCTGTCTCTCGCACTCTCTCTCTCTCTCTCTCTCTCTCTCTCTCTCTCTCTCTCTCTCTCTCTCTCTCTCTCTCTCTCTCTCTCTCTCTCTCTCTCTCTCTCTCTCTCTCTCTCTCTCTCTCTCTCTCTCTCTCTCTCTCTCTCTCTCTCTCTCTAATATATATATATATATATATATATATATATATATATATATATATATATATATATATATATATATATATATATATATATATATATATATATATATATATATATATATATATATATATATATATATATATATATATATATATATATATATATATATATATATATATATATATATATATATATATATATATATATATATATATATATATATATATATATATATATATATATATATATATATATATATATATATATATATATATATATATCTCTCTCTCTCTCTCTCTCTCTCTCTCTCTCTCTCTCTCTCTCTCTCTCTCTCTCTCTCTCTCTCTCTCTCTCTCTCTCTCTCTCTCTCTCTCTCTCTCTCTCTCTCTCTCTCTCTCTCTCTCTCTCTCTCTCTCTCTCTCTCTCTCTCTCTCTCTCTCTCTCTCTCTCTCTCTCTCTCTCTCTCTCTCTCTCTCTCTCTCTCTCTCTCTCTCTCTCTCTCTCTCTCTCTCACTCACTGCTATGCTGTGCAACAACCAGCGAACAACCAGCCTCGGCGTTCTGTGAACGCCGCTGCCACTCTCCAACATGGCGTTGCCACGTGGCACATTCCGACACGGCGTCGCTACGTGACACTCTCCAACAAAGCGTTGTTAGTTTCAGCTTAACTCAACAGGCGCTGCCCTCTGTAGTCTGTTGAAACGGAAACTGAACTTTGCTCCCTGGAACCCAAAACAACCTTAAACTTCTATCCATACTAGTGAAAACGAGCTGGCAACATCCGATCAGCAGGTCAGCGCGTGCCTGACCTGATCACCGAACTGAACGAGTCAGTTCAGCTCACGTACTCAACCTTGACTTGATTGGTGACCTTGACAAGCCTTCGCATATGCCAATGTGCTACACTAAGTGTTTAGTTTGCACAGCATAGCATTGCATTATTGATGCTATAGCATCAACAATTGAGCATGAAATGGCAATTCCCCATAACTAGTTAGAAAACTACGGCGAAGACCGGGTGATCTATTGCACTCCGGCATTGATATTTGACTTGACCTGAAATGTTAATCACAATGGGCAGACCAATACCTTCGAAGATCATCTGCAAGTTCAAGTACGAATCTACAACATTCTGGTTATTTTATCGTTCTAGCTAGCTTAAAGCATACGTCTGCAGGGAATCAAATCGACCCATTCACCTGCATTTGGGAGCGGTAGGAAGTTCTCTTGCACGAGGGCTCAAATACGGATAATGATAGATTAGGCTGTGTGTTGATCACCATCGCCTCGCACTCTGTAATTAATATTGCGTAAATGGTCATTGATTAGCTACGCTTCTGTCATTAACTGACGCAATTATGCTCGCTAGACGGTACGAGTGGGTGCGGGATCGAATCGATGCCAATGACCTCTGCAATCGGTTGGACAGGTTTGGCAAAGATGCAGCTGTACCATATCCGGTCCCAGTGGTGCCCTGCAGACATTTGCAGAGCAGGCGCGGTCGTGTCATTGCACCGGCCAGTCCGTTACGGTGCCTCCAGTAGGCCGGCCTAGCCGACCCGATGCCAGCCAGAAGACGGCCACGACTGTTCCGGCGCGCACTGTCACAGCGTTCCTCCGAACTAATCACAGATCAGCACACGACAAGGTCGTCTCCCGGACTGATCAGCACTCTACCAGGTCGTCTCCCGGACTGATCAGCACCCTACCAGGTCGTCTCCCGGACTGATCAACAGACGAGATAGCCGGCACAAGTGATCCGAGTGAAGTGATCTGCACACCACGTGATTTTCGGCAGAACTGATCGGCGCACGTCTGGTGACCGCGGATTCGGAGTGATCAGCTCACCAGGTACACCGGGTACACCACGTGATTATCTGTTTCGAGCGTGATCGCGACCGTTTTTGAAGCGACTAATCAGTGTTTCCAAGTGTGTAGTGAGCTGGTGGTGGCTGGCTGCGGTGACCGGGTGGCTCGACTGACCGCCAGTGACCGCCAGTGACCGGGCGGCTCGACTGACCGCCAGTGACCGCCAGTTACCGGGCGGCTCGATTGACCGCCATGGCGCGCCGCTACATTTGGATTGCCGCAATGCTGACGCTGCTCTGCTGCTGCGCGTGCTGCGTCGCCGCGCCCGCCAACACCAGCGCACCGGCGCGTCCGGTGCGTCCGGTGCCGCTGACGACGCTGCTGATCGCCATCCGGCGCAGTCCCGAGCTGGAGTCGCTTGGCCTGGTCGCCAGAGCGCCGGCAGGCCAGATGGCCAACGAGCCGCTGACGCCGCGCGACTTCGCACTGGCGACGGCGGTGCACAGCGAACAGCCACCCCGCGGCCCAGACGAGGTCGACCCCATCGAGCTGGCCAGCGCCTTCGAGGGCGACATCGTGCTACCGCTGAGCGACTTCACCCAGCTGAACGAGGACAACGCCGTCATCAAGCCGCACAAGACGTGGCCGGGCGGCGTCATCAGGTACGCGCTGTCGCCGCAGTTCAACACCAGAGAGCGCGCCACCATCGCAGCCGCCGTGCGCGAGTTCGAGCTGAAGACGTGCCTACGCATGCAGCCGGTACAGCCGGGCGCCGGCAGCGGCGACTACGTGTACGTGGTCAAGAAGGAGGGCTGCTTCAGCTCGGTGGGCCGCAGCGGCGGCCTGCAGGAGCTGTCGCTCGGCGACGGCTGCGTCTACAAGGGCATCGCCATGCACGAGTTCATGCACGCGGCCGGCTTCTGGCACGAGCAGAGCCGACCGGACCGCGACGAGCACGTGATCGTGCACTTCGGCAACATCGCCGCTTCCAACCAGTTCAACTTCCAGAAGTACACGTGGGGCGAGGTGCAGAGTCTGGACGAACAGTACGACATCGGCTCCATCATGCATTACGGTCGGTACGCGTTCGCGCTGGACCGCTCGCGTCCCACGCTCACCGACCGGCTCAACACGGGTCAGGAGATGGGACAGCGCACCGGCTTCAGTCGGGTCGACATCAGCAAGCTGAACAAGCTGTATAAGTGCGACGGCACGACGCCAACGCCGCCGCCGCTGCCGCCGACGCCGACCGGCACCGACTGCGGCAACAACAACAAGTACTGCGACTACTGGGCGCGGCGCGGCGAGTGCTCGCGCAACCACGCCTACATGCAGTTCGAGTGCAGACAGGCCTGCAAGCTGTGCACCAAAGGTGAGTCGGCGCTGCACGCCAGCAGTCGGCGGCGCGGCCGTCTCGAGAGGACGGCACTTAAGAGGCGTGGTCGCCACCTCTCAAACGGCTGGGCGAACTGCCGCGGGCGACACATTCCCCAGACTGACAAACCACTCCGAGTCGACTCCGAAAATGCATCCACGGCCTCTATGCTAATCAGTATGTATAAGATGCGCGCAAAGTAGCCATGCATCCTACTTCTTTATGGCACCACTCAACCACATCCAATGTCTTTGTGAATTAGCATAGTACATGCATTCCTGAGGTCAATACATTTTACGAGCACTTCACTTTAACTGGCCGATCATAAGTCTGGGGCGCACCGACAACGGTGCCGTGATGCAGCGGAACATTCAATCCCGTTACGTGGAACATGGACTACTGTGTGAAGTTGGCACGCATACAGTTGGTAAGAACGGACGGTAGCATCAGGGTAAAATTATTTTTCAGAAAATGTCTACGAAAATAAATATATTTCCATTGACTGTTAATACAAGGTCACCTGTTTCATTATTCTACAATATATATATATATATATATATATATATATATATATATATATATATATATATATATATATATATACATATATATATATATATATATATTTATACAAATATGTATATATGTTTATATATACATGTGTACATCTACTTGTATAATCCTGATCCTTAAATGCCACCATTAAGTTACCTTCATGACTAGCCATGACTTGACTTACCGGATAATGCCGGTGCCGGTGACTTGAGTGGCGCGCTGCAGGCCCGCCATGAACTGTGACCAACGGCGGAAACCGGTCGGACCGGAGAACAATTTATTCAGATCACATCTCAACACATTCATGCATACTAGCCTGTGTCCAGAATTTGCAAAGTGGTGTTATCAAAAACGGCTACTGCTATTTTGCCTTGATATGTGCCTAACAGTTTGGGATAAAAATTAGACCGCTGGGCCATCTCCATTTTTTTCTCAAAATGCGTTTGAAAAAGGCTCTGTTTTCGGCATTCGGCGCCATCTTGGCTGTGATAACCATTCCAGATGAGTGGGTCAAATAGTATCTTTTTTTTATCGTCTCGACGCGCTAAGTTGATTGAAACAACACAATATTGTCGAAAATCGATAGTTAAGGAAATATCGCCTATCTTATGTCTTCTAATACACCAGCAAATGTACATTTCGAGACATACAAGGAACTTTAAGGTTTAAACAAGTACAAATCATGATACTGGCGCGGTTTCTGCACTTACTCATTTGAAGACTTCAGCATCACTCACTGGGCATACAAATATAGGCAAAGCTTCATATTTATTCGCTCTTTGGACTACATAGCATTATTTGGGGAGGTGCTTTATACACATGTGCATCACATACCAAATACCTACCTCTGATGCATGCTGAAATATTCAGATAGCCTTTCCACATCACGTTCAGACGAAAATCCGATACGTTGGTGAAAAATGATTAAAATTCGCCGTGATTATTGAAATTCCTCGTGATCACCATCGATGCCTATTTTTTCCCAAAGGGACACATGTCAAACAACAATCAATGAACACTGGTATATCCAGTGCAAACATCTCGCGAAGGTGCGGAGCACAACTAACTGGATGGCATAGAGCACCCTAGTTCTATCTTTCATGGAACTCAGTCGTTTTGGCATATTCTCCACGTCCATCTTAATTGTTAACACGGGCAAAAGCTGTCGGTGCATGTAGGCAGCCCGGATGTAGCCGTGCTTCCTCTCCTTCCCGTACACGTTTTTTTGCAGCTAGCGACACCTGTTTCACGCATCGTTCAACTGACTGACCGTGCACGGGAAACTGGAACTGACATTGGCATGCCACATAGCCATCAAGTTCGGAGCTTGGCGTGTGGCACGTGAGGGCCGGTTCGAAGACGCCGTCCCAGGATATCAACTACTGCAGACTCTCCGCGGTCTCATTTAGTCTCGTAATTTTCCTGGGACGAACGCTCGGGTCTCCACGCTCATTTTTGCCGCGGATGCACCTGATACGTTCAACAGCGAACTGACGCTCTGCTCTGTGCTCTCTATAGAGAAGTGACTGGAGCACCATTTCGCTGTGAGCATACCAAGCACTGGAGTGGAGGTACGGCATCACGATGCTCGCGACTTCCCCATGCTGCAGCAGAGTGAGCTGCAGCTGGCGCAGCACATGCCGCGGCCCATCCAGTCAGTTGTGCTGCACCTTCGCGCGAAACCACATCAGATAGGAAATCCCCACAATTAATTCAACGAAACGCCGGAGGTTTTTGCATGCAGTGCCTCCCAGGCCATGATCTGACACGTACAGTGTAGGTACATGCACCGGCAGCTTTTGCCCGGGCTAACATCTAAGAGGGACGTGGGGAATATGCTAAAACGACTGTGAGTTCCATGAAAGGTAGAACTGGGGTGCTCTATGCCCCCCAGTCAGTTGTGCTCCGCACCTTCGCGCGATGTTTGCCTTTGATATTTCCAGTGTTCATTGATTGATGTCTGACATGTGTCCCTTGGGGGAAAATAGGCATTGATGGTCACATGGTGATCACGGGGAATTTCAACAATCACGGCGAATTTTATTCATTTTTATCACCAACGCATCTGATTTTCGTATAAACGTGATGTGGAAAGGCTATCTGAATGTCTCAACATGCAACGAATAGTTACCTATTCGTTGCATGTTGAGACATTCAGATAGCCTTTCCAGATGGCCTTGCATTTGGTATGTGATGGACACGCGTACAAAGTAGCCTTCCTCAATCATGTTGTTATGTAGTTCAAAGAGCGAATAAATATAAAGCTTTGTCTATATTTATATGCCCAGTGAATGGTGATGAAGTCTTCAAATGAGTAAGTGTAGAAACCGCGGCTGTATCATGATTTTTACTTGTTTAAACCTCAGAGTTCCTTGTATCCCCCGAAATGGACATCTGCTGGTGTATTAGAAGACACAAGATAGCCAATATTTTGTTAGCTATCGATTTTTACACAATATTGCGTTGTTTCAGTCGACTCAGCTCGACGAGACGATAAAAAAGAGGTGCTATTTGACCCATTTATCTGGATTGGTTCTCACAGCAAATATGGCGCCAGATCCCGAAAACAGTCTTTTTAAAACGCATTTTGAGAAAAAAATTCCGATTGCCCGGCAATCTAATTTTTATGCCCAATTGTTAGGCACATATCAAGGCAAAATAAAAACAGTAGCCGTTTTTGATACCTTTGATACCACCACTTTGAAAATTATCGACACAGGCATTATGCATACTGAAGGGCTGATGGCTGGACATTCCAATTCTTGTAAATGTGTTTTCACGAAATATTTATGAGCCTGTCCATTGCTGCGATGACAAGCTTCTACGAATTCCAGCGTTCTTCGCCAAAGTTCGGATTTCATACCTAAGTAAAACAGAAACCTGTAACTTCCCCCCCCCCCCCCCTCCCACCACCACGTCCCGTCAGTCGGACCATATACATCATGACTAACACGTCAAAAATTCCCACGTCCGGGAAGCTGGTGAGTTCGCCATTGATATTCAGTAGAAATTGACGACACTTCGATTTCGCCAAAACTCGGTGACCCGTTAATCCGAAGGTGCCTGGTCAACCATGCATACGCATTTCACGTGGCATCGAATGGTTTGATCTCCAGAGGGCAACAAAAGTCAGCCATTCAATAATGCAGAAACATCAACGTTATATAGACCATTCGATCCGCAAAAGACACGCTGATTCTGGAACTGCTCTCAGTTATCCCTAGCACAAATGCTTAGTGAGATATCATCAATTATGTAATTATATTCCCCACAACATCGCTTCCCACACATTCCCATATATTATTCACATTCACATTCTGGAATGTGTGTGAAATACCCATAGATGTAACGCCAATAACGTGGGCAGTACAACGGTGCCATTAGAATCGTTCACGTCCAATTAATATCGGAGATATATGAAAATATGCTCTGGTAAAATAAGTGTTGGAGCCAATGGTTAAATTACTATAGGAACAATGCGGGACTGCAAATCGCGACCCCTTCGTTTTTCCTTAAAGTTGCCACAAACGTATGTAATGCCCAAACACGTCGACGACTCACGCCGATTCCCGAGGCATCGAAAGATGTGACCTCCAGAGGTCAGCGAGTTCCCGTTCGATATTCGGCTTTGGTCTATATGTGAGGATGGAGCATGCGGCTCTCATTAGTTGGCATGCTCAAGTCGTAATAGAAGAAAGCAAATCAATAACGCTTCAAATCTTAAGCGAAATTTCATCGGTCAAGGAGCCATGTGACCTTGTCAGGTCAGAGGTCATGTCAGGTCAAGACATTCACATGCTGACATGTGCATAAAAGACAAATAGTTGTAACGCCAATAATGTGGGCAGTCCAACGGTGGCATTATCATCATTGACGTCCGAATAATTCCAGAGATATATCAAAATATGTTCCGATAAAATCAGTTTTGAACCTAATGGTCAATTTGCTAGAGGGGTTAGCATGGGACCATGCGGGACTGGAAATCGCGATCCTTCGATGTTTCATAAAATCGCCACAAACGTATGTAATGCCAAAACACATCGACAACTCACGCCGTTTCCCGGGGCATCGAAAGATGTGACCTCCAGAGGTCAACAAGTTCCAGTTCGATATTCGACTTTGGCCCGTATGCAAGGGTGGAGCATGGGACTGTCATTAGCTGGCGTACTCAAGTTGTAATGGAAGAAAAAAATCAATAACGCTTGAAATCTGAAAAATCGAAGGGGTCGCGATTTCCAGTCCTGCATGGTACCATGTTAAGCCCTATAGCAAATTAACCATTGGGTAATAAACTGATTTTATCGGAACATATTTTGATATATCTTCGGAATTAATCAGACGTCAATGATTCAAATGACACCGTTGGACTGCCCACGTTATTGGCTTTACAACTATGTGTATTTTCACACACATTCCCGAATGGGAATGTGAATAATGCATGGGAATGTGTGGGAAGCAATGCTGTGGGGAATATAATTACATAATCGATCATAGCCCATTAAGAGTTATTGTGCTATGGGATAACTGAGAGCAGTTTCAGAATCAGCGTGTCGTTGCGGATTGAACAGTCTATATAACGTCGATATTCCTACATTATTGAATGGTTGACCTGTGTGGACCTCTGGAGGTCAAACCATTCGATACCTTGTGAAATGCGTTTGCATTGTTGATCAGGGATCTTGGGACTAACGTGTGACCGACTTTGGGCGAAATCAAAGCGGTCGTCAATTTCTGATAAATATGAATGTCGAACTCTTGCTAACTTCATGGACGTAAAATTGTTTCTGTCCGTGATTCGTACAAAACGTTTTTGTTTTCTGTTCAATTTTTGGATATTTGACCACAATTCCCTTCTCTACAGAAACCGACTGCACCGATTTGGATACCAACTGTACATACTGGGCTTCGACGAAGGAATGCACGAAGAACCCGTCCTACATGCTGGTCTACTGCAGGAAATCATGCTCTACCTGTACGTCCGTTCCCGCCTGCGAAGACAAGGACGAAAACTGCACCTACTGGGCAGGCCAACAAGAGTGTCGCAATAACCCAGACTTCATGAATCAATACTGTGTGAAATCGTGCAATCGGTGCTAGCACAGACAAACGTTGACATGTGACCATCGGCACATCTTCAGGACCGCACAGAGCCAAAAGAATGAAGAAGACCAGACATGGATGAACATGGATCCAGGGTAGGACGGCATGGACAGACCGAAAACATATTCATTAGACACATGCACATGTAGTCACCCCGTGTAAAGTGGTGATATGAAGACACCCTGTGTGAAGTGGAACATGTAGAGGCCCCACGCGCGGACATGAGTCAACGAGCGTTTATTTATGAAAATTATTGTGGGGGCGGGGTTAGGGGCACAATACATGCAGACAATGGTTATCGCTGCCCTCCCAAATGGATTGGGAGGGCATGCCATTCCTGTACAGGGCACACAATATACCCTGCAGAGTGCTGTAGAGTGGCTGCAGGGTCCCATGTTAAAGGTCGAAATTATTTGGAGGCAAAACCAGCATCGATGGGCACTTGCCCCTTTTAAAGTGTAGTGGAGTCAAACGGCGGCGACGGCGATGGTGCGGACGGCGGAGGAGGCCCCATCAGTAGAAGCCGTGGTCCATCCAGCGGAAGCTTCCGCTGGATGGATGGAGCTTCTGCATTCCTTCCTGAAAGGATGCTGCCGCAGGTGGCGGCAGGTGCTGTGCTGTAGCGGTCCGGTCGCTGACGCACGGCAGGCTCTGGATGGCGGCCTTTGCCCGGTCGATGGTGAGGACTGGCTTCCTGTTGCGGTGGAAGGTGGTGACGGTCTTGCTTGCGCGGCGGGGCACGCGAAACTGGCCGCCGTACGGCCACTAGAGCGGGCCGTGGGGTCGCCGAGCCGCACAAATAAGCGCGTGCAGTCTGCTGGTGGGCAGGGCACGAATATATGCGTCGTAGAGGCTCATGGCAAGACTGTAGGCCGGATGCGATTCGTCCGGCGTGGTGATGGAGCCGCGGTGGCCGAAGCTGGAGTGGTCGGAGCCGCGGTGGTCGGTCAAGCAGCAGCTTGGCTATTCTGGCAAGCAGCTTGGCTTTTCTTCCTACGGGTGTTCTACCAAGCTTTAACTAAAGCACTCGTTAACACATCCAGGGTTGTGTCCGTCGCGTACAACGCGCCATGGGCGACGGGCATCCTCTTCGCTTCAGGTCGCGGGTGGCTAACGGAACCTGATCTGGGGCAGTTATGCTGACCACCCTCCAAATGTTCTTCCGTGTATGAATGCCCGTATATCTGTATGCATTGTATGCACTGCATCATATGTATGTACGACACCCTTTATGCCACTTTTCTTGTTTCCGGCATTCCCCTACTTTCCTTTCTTGATTGCCTGATACCGGACGCCACATAAGCTGGTGTAACGTAGTCCTTCCTTTAACGTATCACTCCTTTAGCGGATGACACTTTGTCTCTGCTAAGCGAAATATATATATATATATATATATATATATATACGAGAAAACAAGTAAAATAACCTCATGCTCATGGTAAAACAAGGTGATAGATCCAAATTCACACCGCATATATTTCGTCCACCACCATTAAATAGCACAAACATTTCGGAAAATCCATCATTAAGCACAATGACGATTCCTAGACCCTGATAAGCCGGTTCCTTACACCACCTAAAGCAAGCACATATGCAACACAAAACCCCATCCACACACAGACACGCACACATACCTACCTCTCAAGTTGATACATAAATACGCGCACGGATCATACACCTTGATGTTGGCTTTTGTTTATGTGTGTATGGATTTTACGACTATGTAGATATTGTGATATGTAAAACGAAGGCGATTTACTGTGCGGTGTCACGAGCTGCACTTGCCGTGTTTGTCTTTTTGGCTTTGGTTACGAAAGGTTTACTGTTAAAGAAGGCTATTGAAGCATAAGGTTATTTTACGTGCTTTTCTCGCTCATAATCATGCCCAATGCAGCACTGCACGTAATAGTCAGGTGTCCTATATATGTATATATAGGACACCTGACTTTAGCCTAGTATGATTTGTTTCTATTTCAGTGTGTCGAATATATGGCGCAACGTGGCAATAAAGAAGGTACGATGCTGTACTGAAACTGAATGAAGAATATAGACGGGGTGTGAGGATCTGACCGGAAAGACGGCGCAAGTTAACCATATTACGGTAATATTACCACTAATCAACAGCTGAAAACCGTTGATGCAAATATGACCTTTGCAAGAATGAACATAAAAACGCTGACCTCTTAACTACTGGAACTACCATGGTATGTGTCGACCTTCTCCCAAATGGCGAAGTGACCACGAAGCCATATATGGAGGTGGGGTAAAGAGTTGTTATGGGAGGAACATCAGTTTCAGTCCATGCAATGAAAAGATACTGACTACATACTCAATTATATTACTGGAATGTTTCCCACAAGTTACACATGAGCAAAATGTTACTTGTAATCACTGGGAAAAGAGAGACAGAGAGACAGAGAGAGATAGAGAGCCATCAAATCTAGGTAATATTTTAGCACCGCCATTAATGCTAACAGCATCGCAAGGAACTTCCAGCCTGGACTGAAGGTTATGATGCATCTAGCTGTAGATATTCCTTGTTGGGAATAAACATTTAATGCAGAAAGAAACATAAGGTTTTCGATGTCAGAGCATTGAATGAAGTGCATAAAGCATTACATTTATTCTTTATCACATCTGTGACACCCCAGATATGGATAATTACACAGCGAGCAATATTTGTAGAGTGAAGATTATGATGGTGTATTTCTTTGCCAAAAGCAATCATTTGCAGAGAAAATGAGTGGCTTAATTTTGTTTCACCTTAGAATACATTGTATTAAAAATTCCAAATTATCAAATTTTGCCTTCATCTCCAATAATACTGGGATTTCATGGTCATGCGATTCATAACTTTCTTATCAAAGCACCAAGCCTCAGTCCAAGCGACATGCTGAGGAAAAATGGACAAGCCACAGCCACATTACCATCCCATAATTAAGGTATGTAAATGTACCAGGTATGTATTGTTCCATGCCTATGATGTCGTGAAAATTTATGACATCAATTGTATGGACCATTGCTGACTTAGTCATAATGATTTGCTGAGAAAATGAGTGGTTGCACAGTCTTTATCATGTAAAAAGCATTGCCTTAAACATTTTTTTTAAATAAAAATTTACCTTCATCTCCAAATGTGCCAATATAGCATAACAAACATATCATAACATAATGAAATCTAACCAGAACAACCAGAATTTTCCCAAACATTCTTAGCCATGAAAACATCAAATTTTAGGAAACATTGTGTGAGCATTGTGTAGTGTGGTATTATTGGGAATAGTTAGTTATTTGGGTTTTGGGCTTCTCAACCAAGGTAGGATCAAGGTAAAACTTGCTAGCATGTTCCTTGATATGCTGCTGATATTAACAGCAGAACAAGCAATGCCTGCAGGCTTTGATGAATCATGGTGGAAAAGCTTTTTTGGTAGGATTCTGGTTTTCTGGTTAGGTTAGGCTTGGTTAGATTATATTATGCTATAATATATTTCATACATTATGCTACCGTATCTTCAGTAGACAAACAACACACAACCAATGCACACCAGTCCAGGGTGGGAAACTTGCTTTCCAGGTTTGGAGTCGGAGTGCAAACAGATTTCTTTCAGAGTACATTTTCATAGACATACTATTTTTCATGCATGGAATCTATTTGCGGGTAACCGACGAGAAAATCATATGCATCTAGTTAGTGTCTACGTAATATGCATAAGTAATACACATCATCATTTTTGGTCACATTAAAGCATAGAAACAAAGAAGTGAGCAATGGATGGCACCGCAAGACAGGGAGATGTGATCAGCCAGCTTTGTCTCTCATAGCTCACAGGAGCAATGCGCCTTCCTTTCACTGTTGGTCTCAGCACAATGCAAGGCAAAATGAAAAACACAGATAATTCACGCTTCACCCTCAATGAAGTCGGAAACGACGGCGGTGCGCAAAGGATCAGTCAAGGTCTTGTGTTTGTAGCATGGCACTGTTAAGTGTTCAAAACATGTGTTCAAAGTTGCTAATAGATATGACGTCATTTAAAAATACCTTGCATTGATTGATTGAAGAGCAGTTTTCGTAACAGAAAATGCTAACGCAGCAAATTCCGATCGGCGGCCTCCGGCACTCCGGAAGCGTCTCTTAAAATGGTCAGTTTTTTCGGGTGGGTCTACTCTGTTGCCCTGGGCTGTTGCCGTGACCATATTCAGAAACTACCGAACCAAATTCCACCAAACCTTCACCAATCGATTCAGATGGGTCGATTTATATGGGACTTTTGGATATGGGGACTCTTACCATTACGCAAAGCTATAAAATTACCCCTCAAACTTGGAGCGGCCATTTTGAAATCATTTTGAAAGTGTTGCCGTGCCCATGCTCATAAACCGCTGCACCGAATTGAACGAAACCTTCACCAATCGATGCAACATAGTCGATTTACTTGGGACTTTAAAATATGGTGACCTTGACCTTGACCTAAGGTCGCTGATTAAGTACATCTTTATTTTGAATTGTTGCCGTGACCATGCTCCTAAACTACTGAACCGCATTTCGTGAGACCTTCACCAATAGACGTCACATGGTCGATATACTTGGGACTTTTGAATATGGTGACCTTGGCCTTAGGTCAAGGTCATCAAAAAAGCACAAAACCATTATTAAGACTTTTAACCACGCCCATACTCTGAAACTACCCAATACAATTTCATGAAACCTTCACAAATCGAGGTAACATGTTCGATATACGTGGGGCTTTGAATATTGTGACCTTAACCTTAGGTCAAGGTCACAAAAATACACAAAATCGTTTTCTTGCCTACTTGACACGCCCATGCTCCCAAACTACCGAACCGAATTTGATGAAACATTCACCAATCGACGTGGAATGGGCGATATATTCTGGAGTGTAAATATGGTGACCTCGGCCTTAGGTCAAGGTCATCAAAAAATGCATAAAAAGCATTTTAATGGTTGCTGCGCCGCCCATACTCCGAAAGTACGAAACCGAATTTCATGAAACCTTCGCCAATCGACGTGCCGTGGTCGATATACTGGGGACTTTTCAATATGGTGACCTCGGCCCTAGGTCAAGGTCATAAAAAATGCATAAAACTCATTTGAATGGTTGTTGCGCCGCCCATGCTCGGAAAGTACGGAAACGAATTTCATGAAACCTTCGCCAATCGACGTGCCGTGGTCGATGTACTTGGGACTTTACTGCAATATGGTGACCTCGGCCTTAGGTCAAGGTCATCAAAAGTGTATCAAACTCATTTTAATGTTGTTGCGCCGCCCATACTATGAAAGTACGAAACCAAATTCCATGAAACCAATGAGTTTTATACACTTTTGATGACCATGACCTAAGGCCGAGGTGACCATATTGAAAAGTCCCAAGTATATCGACCACGGCACGTCGATTGGCGAAGGTTTCATGAAATTCGGTTCCGTACTTTCCGAGTATGGGCGGCGCAACAACCATAAAATGAGTTTTATGCATTTTTTATGACCTTGACCTAGGGTCGAGGTCACTATATTGAACATTCCCAAGTATATTGACCACGGCACGTCAATTGGCGAAGGTTTCATGAAATTAGGTTCCGTACTTTCGGAGCATGGGCAGCGCAACAACCATTAAAATGAGTTTTATGCATTTTTGATGACCTTAACCGACGGCCAAGGTCACCATATTTACACTCCAGAATATATCGCCCATTCCACGTCGATTGGTGAACGTTTCATCAAATTCGGTTCAGCACTTTGGGAGCATGGGCGTGTTAAATATGCAAGAAAACGATTTTGTGTATTTTGTGACCTTGACCTAAGGTCAAGGTCACGATATTGAAAGCCCCACGTATATCGAACACGTTACGTCGATTTGTGAAGGTTTCATGAAATTGTATTGGGTAGTTTCAGAGTATGGGCGTGGTTAAAAGTCTTAAAAATGGTTTTGTGCTTTTTTGATGACCTTGACCTAAGGCCAAGGTCACCATATTCAAAAGTTCCAAGGATATCGACCATGTCACGTCTATTGGTGAAGGTTTCACGAAATTCGGTTCAGTAGTTTAGGAGCATGGTCACGGCAACAATTCAAAATAAAGATGTACTTAATCAGCGACCTTAGGTCAAGGTCAAGGTCACCATATTTTAAAGTCCAAAGTAAATCGACTATGCTGCATCGATTGGTGAAGGTTTCGTTCAATTCGGTGCAGCGGTTTATGAGTATGGGCACGGCAACACTTTCAAAATGAATTCAAAATGGCCGCTCCAAGTTTGAGGGGTAATTTTATAGCTTTGCGTATTGGTAAGAGTCCCCATATTCAAAAGTCCCACATAAATCGACCCAACTGAATCGATTGGTGAAGGTTTGGTAGAATTTGGTTCGGTAGTTTCTGAATATGGTCACGGCAACAGCCCAGGGAACAGAGTAGACCCACCCCAGTTTTTCCCACTATGGGTGGCTCGAAAGCAGGGGTCTGTTCCCGTGGCTCCACTAACCTCCACAAACCTCCACTGGTCGTTCCCGTGGCCAACCCAGTGGAGATTTTTCCTCCACCAACCTCCACCAGTGGAGCAAAAGCTCAACCAGCCGAGGAGCAGGGTCCAATTATGGTTTTTCAGTGGAGCTCAATCATGGCGCACTAGTTTCATATATTTGCACGTAAACAACGTCCTTCGTCATATGAATTTCATCTTCATGCGACAACTGCATCCTTCGCAATGCAAATATGAAATTACAACTATGAACAATAATCGAAGTAGCAGATGCAGACCACAAAGCATCCTTTTGTGGCCTTTGATATACGTCATTCGTCCTAAGGGCAAGATGTTACTTTACCGACGGGATCCGCCGCAATCCCCGAGCCGCAACTGCCGCAATGCGGCGCCAACTAAGATTTCACTCAAGCCCGATCGAGGAGGTCGAGAAAGTTGGGATGGGGAAAAGCCAACATCGGGTAGAAAAGCGTCTCGGGGCCCAGGTAGCCAGACACCAGATTATATGCTGTACATTAAGAAGGTAGGCTGTAACCAATCACAAAACTGGGAGACGACTCCCGGTGCTCAACCGAGATGGAAGAAAGATTGCTTGGTTCATCCCATAGGCAAAAGGAACATCTGTTCTCCCTACGGTTCCTGAGGGCCCCTACATCGCTAGAAATAAAGACAATTTTGGGACTCGTATTATAAGTCATACTATATTGATTGTGTGATCATCTGGACAAACATTTGAGGAGCAATTTGATCAATAGCGCCAGATACCGCGCCACACACTTCCTTTTTGTCGCAGAATTCAGACCGCTGTCAGCTGATTTCTCCACCGGTCGTTCCCGTGGGCAGGTCTCATCTAGCCTCAACTTACCTCCACTGAGTTCCTTCTGGTGGAGCCACGGGAACAGACCCCAGGTTTCTGGAGACGCGCCGCGGAATTCGCAGCGACCGGAGGCCAGTATATTCAGTGCGCAGGCGCGAAGTTTGGCGCGTTGTCGGCATTTCCGCTGGTTGTGGTTTCGTGTGGTGTGTGTTCGGATGCTGTCTGTGTGCTTGATGGTACGAAAAGTGTATAGTTATTTGGTAACCGTAAGTAGAATAGCATGTTTGGTGGATATTTTCTTCAATCTTGTATTAGCTTTTTAGTGGTATTTTTGTTCCTTCTGCATGTTTGTGTCGGAGTACATGTGGAGCTCATTCTATCCAGTACGAATCCGGGGTGCAAAAATGTTTTAAGAGGTGAAATCTCTTAAGAAGTGCCTTAATTCCCACCCTGCACACCACTCGATTCATTGTAAGTTTGACCCAGTGATGTACCTGATGTGTTCCAGTATCTCTGACAATTATTAAGCTTTCTGTAAATATCACAATCTAGGTAAATCTTGATTTTTTGTGAAGAAAAACTATGCTTTTGACGTCATTAAGACCACTTACTTCGGTGAATATTTTGATTGAGGTAAACTTTGATTTTTGTTCTAAAAAAATGCTTTTTGAAATGAGTAAGGTGTGACCACATATTTTCTCTGCATACTTTTCAGTTGGAAAATAAATTCATGATCATAATCTTCGCTCTTGTAATATAGGCCATCACATATACTTATCCATACCTTGTGTGTCACAGATGTGAAAGAAGAAATTCAACACTTTTAATTTTATTGATTTAATACTCTTGGACACCACAAACCTTGTTTCTGTCTTAATTGGACACGTCACCAGGGGGGCTAGATTTTCACGGCTTTTCATGACGTACATTATGTTTTTGGCTCTGGGGAGTTTGTTTTGGGGATATATGAAAAACAAAATTTATTTGGAATGAGAAAGGGACAGCTAAATCGACCAGGGCCGTACATTTGTGCCCCCCTCCCCCAAAAAAAATTGTTTAGAAATTTTGAGTTGTCCAATTTTCTTCAATTTTCGGTTTCCAAAGGGTAGAGCAAACCGAGAAACGTTGTGGGAAGTCAATTTCCCCGAATAAAAAAATGTTTACTTTAGCCAGAATCTTCTATTTGAACTTCCATTGCCAAATATGCAAAATGTATGTGTAGTCAGAAGCAAATAAAAAGAAAAATTCGACTTGTACATTTTGTAGCATCCCTAAAGATAAGCAAACGCTGAAAGTTTTATTAAAATATCTGTATCCGTTAAAGCGTGACGACTGGTTTAACTTTTTATGGAGGTGACCTCACTTGACCTTGACTAACTCGTTGACCCTAGATGACCTGACTTCAAAATTTTGAAACAGCATGCCAAATTGATGTGGGAAAAGGTATGCAAAATTTTAGCACGCTGCCGCGCGCCGTTCATTCACTATTCGCGAAAAACCTGAGGGGGGCGGTTGAAGACCCTCCCAGACGGAACGGGTTAATAGTTAACAAGTTGCGTGCTATTGCATGGAACTTGTGCACTGAACACCAAATCCAGTGTTGCCGCTAGGTCGAGCCAAAGTTCCGTGAGCTAAGGCTCTGTGAGCAGAGGCTGTATTTCTATACATTTCTATTACTGATGGTTCGTCATGGAAGCCATCACATGTACAATCTGTTATGAAATCTAAGGAGTGATGTGTTATTGTCATTAATTTTGCATGGAATATGCAGTGTGAATTACTTGGATTAAAAGAGCAATGAGCGCTAGGTAACCACTGGCATTTTTACAAGTCAAAGTAAGTCACAAAATAATTCACCCTCAAGTTAAAATAAACAAACAAAATGCGGTAATGACAGCGAGGCATCATTGCTGTCATTGCAAATGCTAACCCAGAACATTTTCACAGCATGCTGGAAGTGGTGGAAAGTTGTCCATTCTGCAGATTATTTCAAATTTTCGCCATGAGGAAACCATATGCAAAATGTGAACTTCAGTTCCTGAAAATATGATACCATTATTTTTGCTGATAGCTGCATATTGTGTGAGGCACTTCCAACAGTTACATGTAGACTTTCTTGCCATATTGTATTTCAGCGTCACTGGCACTGTGTTTCTGTCAATGGACACCTCACAGCAAGACTTGTTTGCGTGCGATCACCATACATCGTTAAAGTGCAACAATTGAGTTGGATATGACTCATGACTGTGCTTAGAATCAAATTTATCAACTCAAAACCGATAATCATCGGGATTGAATGGTGATGGTGAATGGCATGGTCTGTTCGGTCAGTTCTTCCGCAAAGTCGAGATATCCCGCAATCGAGGAATGTATGGTTTATCGTGCTATCTACCTACCATATGACTACACTGAGAGATTTGTTAAACCTTTCGCAGGTGAGCCGGACATGGAGGACTCTGACTTTGTCGAGAATTCGCACCCAAAGTGCGAATTCTCGACAAAGTGCACCTGCGGCCAGCCCATAATGGGAAATGAACGCAAATGCCGCATGTGTGGTAAGGACCTACGTGAGGTGAGGAGGGCGAAACCAAAAGCCGATCAACTGCGGCGTCAGCAATGTGGCAAGACCCATGCGGAGAAGAATTTGAACCGCATCTTTGGCAACATTAAAATGAATGTACGTTTACCCACGGACCAGCTCATTTCCAATGATGTTGCTAAATGACGAGGTCCGCATGTGTAAAGTTAGTTGAAAAGATCCGTTACTCTCCCCTCTGTATCTTTCAGAATAAGATGGAGTTTCGATGCGTTGCATTCGATAGACACTGTTGCACTGCCTCGCATGTTGATGAAGCTCCATGAAAGGCCCAGAAAGGCTTGAAACGGTACGCGCTTTATTAACGGCTGGGGCACGTGATTTGAAAAATAGTGGTCTAAAATCACGCCACGCAAATTGTTTAGGTCAGCGCCATTATATTTGGATATTAAGTGCATTAGAGTTTGCATGACCTTTGAGGCATTTGTTTGCTGAACACGACATAGATCCTGTCGACCGCTGTTGTATCACGTGACCGGGATTTCTGAAAATGTATTGACATAAATTAACTTGATTTTGTGCATCTCAGAATGTTTCACCTTACGCTTGAACATACATTTTGCAAAACGATAGTTTTGTTTTCTTCAGGCAGAATGACACACGCTCCCATTTATGACACACGCACCATCCGAAACAATTGTTTGTTTGTTGTTGTTGCTCTCCCGCCTAAACTGTACTATCCCATCCCTTTTCCTCACCAAGATATGTGAGTAAAACAGCTCAGCTATAAAAAAGCTACAAGTGACAAAGTTCAGTGGTGCACGGTGTCTCGAAAGCACACATATGTCGCATATGCATAACCTAGTAGCATTTCAAGGCTCAACACTTAATCGGTCTGATATTTTTATGGAAATATTTTGAATGAATTATCTTTTAGTTGCTGACTTAGAAACGCTCGATGTAAAGCAATATTTCCTTTCGGAACCTCGTTCCAACATTTGTCCAAAGTTTTGGCTTTAGCATTATAGAATCGGCGGTCAACCTGCATATATTGAGGCTAAATAAAACAGATGTGTCATCTGACGTTCTGGACATGTGTTCCAAGCCATGGGTAAAACTTAAAGCTCAAAGTTTTCAAATGAATTGCAAGGTTACACCTACACAATACTGAAAATAAATGCCAAAATTTTAACGAGGAGAGAATACAACGCATATCCACGCAGGCAACAACACATACTTTATATGGACCCAATCCATTGAATTATCATGGAAGATCTGCATCAGGTTTGAGTTGAAGTATGGGAAGTATTTGGTCTGGTGCACTGAAAACACGCGAAGATTTCACCCCAATGATGACGTTGCTCTGTTTAGCCAATTTCATTATTATAAAGGCTAATGCCTAGTTTTTCATCGGAACTGAAATAATTGAACAGATGTACAGAACAGCTTTAATAATTTCCAGTAGTCGAATCCATTAGTGCATCCACATAGAGTTAAGATATTTTCGCTTCCCGAATAGCATGACAAGAATTGCGGTTCCCGAATATCTGCCTACAAATGGCGGTTTTGCTTTCACCGAACCTTGACAACATTGACAATAGAATTACGTAGGAATGGATTATCGTATTAGATATAATTAAACGTCGAGATTCAACAATAATTTACAACTGATAACCCGAAGTCTGACTGAAACAAAGGTAGACACAAAAATAGGTTGGCACGATACTGCGGAACCATTATAGAGTAAAACTAAACCATAAACCTAATACAAATCTGACTGAAATATACGTCGGCTCCTTTTCTGTAGAACTCCTCATTACGAGACGACGCTACACCGGCTGGCTGTCTGGTAGGGCGACCGCAAACTCTGTAACCACTTGTAATTTTCACTACGGCCACATTTCCATACTGACCATTCTAGATGCGCGATACATAGGCCGAGGTCTAAGGCATATGAGCAGTTGCGAACAAAGCATAGAAAGCATAAAAGCATCTCCTAAGTTTTGTGTGTACGAACTTCTGCTGGTTCGTAGTTTTTCCATTACGAATAATTTACCAAACGAACTTTTTTGCAGACGCACTTTTCCTTCACGAACCTTATGCCCTACGTCCTTTTTATATTGCAAACTTTTGTCATGTCACCTATTTATTACGTATTTTTGGTTCAATGCACCTTTTCCATCCTAACTCTTGTCTCATTACCAGTTATTCCCCTTGTCCTTCCATATTTTACCGAGTACCTTCGTCAGTGTGATATGCAATTAAATAACTCTTGCGTTTATTCCAACAGCTGCTACCACCGTGGGAATACGGCTATGAGATGCATGGCAACAGCAGTGCTGGACGGTGGGCGACTGCGCACAAACCGCCCGCACAGCCAGTCCGCTGCAGCTGGTCAATGAGGTGTGCATTCAGTCAGCACTACTCAAAAACATATTTTGTTTTCAAAAGACTGGCATCGTGGCTCATGCTAACACTTCAACAACATATTCGAAACCAATCGGAACCACCGGCCTTTGGCCAACCTGTTTCTGCTAGGTTTCCCTGTTATGTGGTCGGATCCGATAGCGACGTACTTTGCGCTCCCCAAGTTGTGTTGCCTCGCTCGGACTTGCCATCCGCTACACAGTTCAACAATGCTGAATTTCACCTGCGCAGATCGCCATGGCGCTTCCAACAGCTGGAATTGCCGGGTTACTTCGCCAGCTTGTCTCGCCACGTGGTCGGACATTGGTCTGCTTCACAGTCCACATTGCTTCGCTTTGCATGTGCACCAGGCCATCCGCTGTACAATCTAATACATCTGCGCTTCAGCCAATTTCGCCCTGCTCTGCTCAACATGTTTACTTCGAAGGCTATCTTCCTCGAGTGGAGCAAATTGGCGGCATTTCATCCAGTAAAAATAAACAACCTTTGATATACATATAAGCTGTTACACGCTGTCTGTTAGTCGTGTTGGCCACGCTTAACATTTCACCATTTGGCCGTATTCAGAAGTGGTCAAATGCTGAAAGCTGGCACGTCGAAAGTGGATTATTTGCATTGTACATTATGCAGGAAGCCATACGGTGCTGCAGACCAGGGTGCTCATTACATCGGTCTCTTGCGATCATGATCATCGGCTGCCTGACTTTCGTCAGTCAGCCGCCGCAGAGGCCTGTGCAGAAGCCGCTGCTGCTGAGGAAAAACCGATCATTAACTGCGGCTAGCTGAATGGCAATGTTCAGGCAGTGGTTGCTGCCATGGGTATAACCACTGGAGGAGATGGGTGGGGGGATGGCTGTGTGGGACATGGCTCCCCTCAAGTTTGATCAAAGTGGACTTTTGTTTCCCCGTCCTAATTTGGGTTTATTTCTGCAATCTCAGGGACGTGACATACACTCATGGCTGTTGCACACGACGCTGTGGTGCGGCATGCTCGGTATTCCAAATTCAGGATCAGATTCAGGCATATATTGAGGCTATCAGCAATCAACTTGTGGCTATTACGGCTTCACGTCAGAGATATTATACAAAGAGGTCAGCGGAAGTCTCATACTTTCGCACCTGTCTACAAGCAGTGATAAAAACATCAACATAAAATGAACGCTAAGTAGCTCCGCAGTCCGGATCCCCACGCAGGTGACGCTTCACGTGCGGTTCAAACAATGGGATAGGCAGCCGCGTCAGGCCGGGCGGCGAGGCATTGCACTGCCAAACCGCGCGGCTTCAAACACGTCGCTTGTCCATCTCGGTTCACGATCTGGGCATGTGCAGGTCGCTGTCTTGCCTGGTGGTCCGGTCACGCGTCTGTGATACCACAGTAAGTTCACAAGCCAGTGACTCTGGTTCACCCAGGCGGCGCACCGTTTACAGTAAAGTAAATGTGTTGCACTGGACGAGATTCCCCGCGCTGTGACGATGTTATGACGCTGTTTCGAAATTCCGATGTCTTATCACTGACAACAATTTGGGTGTCATCCGCATTTTGGACTACCACTGCACCGTCTACGAACATAATGAGGCCGTTGGCGAAGATGCAGTAGAGGAGCGCACCGACAGCAGATCCCTGAAAGACACCGATGCCGCTGGGAAGCGGAGCAGACATTTTCAGATTGCCCAGCTTTGCACAATTACTCCATTGCGATGTTGGAGTAAAAGTCTCTTAAAAACTCAAGTTAGCAGCAGCGTACGAGCTTCTGAAAAGTTGAAATTTTAAAGGCCGGCTTTACCTCGTTTCTTGTCATACAACGCCAGATGGTTAATGTTGAACTCTGCCAAAGTTGGAAGCCCTCTGCCCGCTTCCACACTCCATTCCTCACTGAAAATTAGCTGACCGAAAGATAGGCCCCCTTGTTTTGGTTTATTTTTCCCAGGTGTAAGAGGGGAGGAGGCACAGGCTCGTTTTAGTCTGTGCATGCTAGTTATTTTTAAAGCCGTAAAATACGACCCGATGTCCCACATGAGTAGGCAGGTATCAAGCGGATGAAGCCTCGCACTCGCAACAGCATCATTTATGCTTGCTGCGTAAACTTGGTAAATTTATTATAAGAGGCGTTTTAACGAAGGATTATTTCACAAAATCCTTTCAATAATCCTTCCTATTTTTAAAAACATTTTGTAGCATACCAAGAGTTAAACATGGTTGTTTTGTGCAGTTATATTTACACCAATAGCTGAAATGCATTCGCTTTCTAAGTAAATGTTTGTAGGTGGAAATCATCCATGGGTCACTTTAAACAATGGATGTCTTCTAGCCATCGGGATATTTATCGACCACCTATATTCCGAAACTCTTGCAAAATATTCATTTTTAAGATGATGTATTTCTACTTTTATATTTATGTTCCTATTTCATTTCTAGTTCGCAACAGGTTATGAGTATTACGAATGTGCTCTAGCCTTTAAGGTGGGTAGAATCCTCTAACACAATGGATTATTTTCTCAGAATATTTCAGCATTCATCTAAATGTTTTAACATGTTTCATAACATTTCGCGCAAAATCCGTCATGAAGATGTCTAGTATCGAAAAAAAACAAGCCAATTTGAAAGCTGTATACTGATATGAATATATGCGATAATGAAATGTAATTTTCGGTGTTACTAATAATAAATTTGTTTTGCAATACCACTGTTTAATAGTCATGTTGGTGTCGTTTGCAGCCGTAAAATGTTGGTGTAGATGATTGCAAAACAGCTATCACTGCGAAGATATTTTTGTGCAGACTGGGAAGATTTGGCGGGCACTGGGAGGGGAAGGAATTTCTCCACAATCTAGCATGCTAGTTGAGGCGCCGTAGTAAGGTGATAAATGTAAGGACTTCCTTAAACGTTTCTAAACTATTGTTGAAACCTACTCTATAATGCTTTGGGATATTACCATTCCCGGTTGCTAGATATTATTGACGTTTACAAATAAATGATGATGTCAGCTGGTAAGAGCTGTTGAAAATTAATGCATGCAGCCAGAACCAATCACACCAAAGCAATGCTGTTTAGATAATGTGACATGTTTAAAATGACACACCGAAGCAAGACACATTCCATTGACTACTTGACCAGTAGACCGTGCTTCGGTACAGGGTTTCAATGGCACCGTGTAAGCATATCGTCAGGAAGCAGAACAGCATTACTTACAAGTTTGATTTTATGCCATTGGCCACGGGCAGAAGAAACCGAATAGTTTTTTTTAAAGTCCACATGCTTCCAAAGTGCGATTGAAAACACGCGTAGGTTTTACTCTCGCTATTGTGTAACAGGCTACTATGTAATGTTGGATTCAACATTGATTGTAGAGTTTGAGCCACCAGGACGAAATACTTCGGCCGAAGTTTGACGGACAAAGAAGAATTGAAAATTGGAGTGCAATCCTCAAAAAGAATTACAATCCAGATTGTGTAATCCTGCAATGCAATCCTCCCCATTCCTGCCTACCACAATTTGAAACCAGGCGTCATAGAAGCTGTCACAGGTATATGATGCCCTTGTTGTGGAAGGGACTTGCTTAGTATGGTGAACTCGCATTCACGACAATCGGGGTAGTTCTTAACACACCGCATATAATTACGGTACAAAAGAATGCAAAAATAAGATTGATGCGATAAAAAGCTTCTTCTGTCAAATTTGCGAATCGCTGACCGACTTCCTCTTCATATGCTGAGGCATACGAAATTACAAGTATCAAACACCATCAGCCTTCCAAATTTGTCGGGGAAAAATAACATTCACGACACACGAAAGGTAGCTTAACCCAGAGGGACGTGTTATGCCCGGTTCGCGTAACTAGCCCATCGCACAATGTATTACCGCACTGTGAGTAGGATGTCAGTTGCATAAACTTGGCAACACGCTGCATAATGGCTGAATCACATGTTGAGTGCATATTATTTTTACAGATGTTGCAGATCTCATCAAATATCCGGGCCGCTGTCCGGAATGATGATACTGGGCGTACCAACCGCCAGATGTTTAACGAACTGGCACGAGGCGAGGCTGGTGCAGCGCTAAGTTATCGCTCCACACGCCAAATGATGATATTCGGGAGCGGCGGGTGCATCAGCCCGCCATGCCACACACTGCCGTCGCAGCAATTGCCGCCATCAATGCTGCCGTGCCGTCCGTCAGGGCGTACCACTGTTTCAGTTCAGTGGTGGATGGCAATCAGGTAAATACGAAATGAAGCAGTGATCGGAAGTGTCGACTTCTCGAAACAAAGTTGGAACGAAAGTAATTCGATTACCGGAGCGATTTCGAAGGTTGCAAACCTTTTCTCTCAATATACCAGCGTGTCTAGCGCTAAAATTTGGAATTTATCTGGGTTGTCCGAACCCATTTCAGGGCATAAAAGGTGACATCCCTTTTATAGTCGTTAGGTTGTTCATCGACATACGTCAGACGTTATTAGTGTTGTCACTGGAGGCGCCAGGCTATGAATTTTTGTTGAACGTCCAATGCAATGTCAAAGAATATGCCAGTTGTCCGACCAAAAAATGTTCGAAAAGTAAGCTCTCCGAAAAATGTTCGTGTAAAAAAGATGACATCTATGCTAATTGTGGCCAATGCTAATTGTGTTCAGACTTGCGGCCATTACTCACGAATCTCGCTGTCTGACCATCCATCGATGTTATATTCTATTCATCCAGCTATCCATTCATTCCATCATTCGTCATCAGTGATTGCATAGAAAGGACATGTTTGTTGAGAATTTGCATGCATCTGCTATTCAGGTCGCAATCGGATTAATGTCCGATGTGGTGACATGTGCAGCCCAAAACGAGCGCGTGGACATGCAAGCGGACGCCACTTTCCGTACAACGCCACGGCAATTCCACCAGCTGTTGGTTATCTTCCTGGGCGTCAACGGAGCCATGGTCCCAGCTATGTTTGTCCTCACGACATCAAGAACTCGGCGGCTCTATGAGGAAGTCTTGCGGCAAATCCGCCAGGCCCTCGGCATCCCTGTGAGCCAGTTCATGTCGGATTGGGAACGAGCTCTCCAGGCGGCGGCAGCTGCCACGTGGCCAGCAGCCGTTCTTCACGGCTGCTGGTTCCACTTCGCGCAGGCAGTCATCCGCAGGTTAGTTATGACGAATGTTTAACTGCTACGTTTCCGCTGACGCGTCCATGGAAAGGTTCTTGGAAGCTTCATATGGAATGCTTAAGATCGTTAATTTTCCGCGTTGTTTCTCGAAAGCAAGTATGCTTTCATGCGTGCTCGGAGCATGTTGGAAGAGCGGAAGAAAAGCCACGTGGGTCGCTCCAATGCCATCAATTTAATCACGAAAACTATACTTCAGTTATTAAACCTCGGGGTCATTGGAGAAATCGAGTACTGGCCCATTATTGTGCTATATAGTATGAATACAAGCGCGCAGTAAAAAATACTAAATCTTAATATCAGATTTTTAAATATCTATTATTAATCATTCTCTTGTTATTTAACGGCGCTTCCAACTGCTATGGTTATTTCGCGTCGGCAACTGTAATACTGCGCCCGTGAGGCGAGCAGCTCACTTGTCGACAGTGCGGCTCGAACCCATGGCCATTCCCATGTGAGACAGACGCGTTTACCAACTGAGCTATCCTTCTCCTGTGTGTAGATATCTAATGTAAAATAAAGTTATAAATGGGGAGGCCAGGCCCCCCGTTCCTCCCTCCCGCTTGGCTGCGCCTCTCATTGTCAAGCTGTATGCACCTGAAAGCTCTAATCATTTTAAAGGTAAATTTCCCGTTTAATTCTGTCTTTGACTCTGCATGGAAGTTTTCGTTGACCATTAATTAGAAACTTTTCTAAAGGAAGGCTGAATTGGGCCCATTACAAACTTGCTGAAAAAAATGTCCGCTAGGAAGTTTCCACAACTGAAAAGTCGCCATACCAAGACCGATTGCGGAAATAACCTGCGATATACCCAAGAGGACAGAAGGCTTCTGGAGCAGTGGCACCTCTGGAGGTGGGGGCCGTCTGTGGCCGAGAGCCTCAGCACTTTGTGTAGCCTAAGACGCCAGTAGGGCCAGAATTTGCTCAAAGTAGATACCTAGCTAGCAAATCGGACCCAAATACATCAAAATAGGACCCCAGGACAAAAGAACATGGAATTAAAAATAGGGTTCTGAGCTGCAAAGAAGGGTCACTTAGCTGCCATGGACCCTCTTGGTCCGACTTGGCACTTTCCAGGACGGAATCCTGTATATGCCACATGAAATAAAGTACTAATCCTGAATGTGTCCTTGCCATTTCTGCTCGAAATATGGACTATCATTAGCGTTCCAACCAGACCTATATGCTCGGGTAGCACAATTTGGAGACGAAAACTATAATAAATCCCATGTCACTGAGATCCAGAGACGATGTCCAGTATTTCTGTGTGCAATTCCGTGACGTCTATATACTATAGAAATGATAGTGTGTGAGTTTTCTATATTCATGTGATGGATAGCAATTCACCGGGCTATCGCAAGGTATTTGGCGCCCATTTCAGGCTCATTGCAATACGGAGCCGAATTTGTGTCATTGTGACATTACCCAATGAGCAAAAAAAGCCGAATGCTATTTTTTTGGATCCGGCGTCTGGGGCTTCGTGCGGAGTACGAGCAGCCCAACACGCCATTCGGAAGATGGGCCCGCATGCTGGTTGTGATCCGCTTGAGCCGTCCGACCGCATCGAGGAGGCATGGACTCTCTTACTGGAGAGGCAGTTGCCGGAGGTAAGAGGTGTGCAATGCCAATATATGTGCACGAATATGCTCATAATACACAAATGCTTTTGCTACAACTAATGAAACTAATGTTAAGCCAGGAAACTTCAGCCCGAACAGGTGGATCCGACGATGACTTTAGCTAGGTCATTATGGCGGTGCCCAACTGGATGTAACCTGACCAGTGCAATCTTAAACCTAGTTACACCATGTTTAAAGGTGCAGGTGCACCATGCAGCGCGTTGACTATGCATCCAGACATTTCATCACTGGCATTATGACTGACGATGGTCAGAGGTGGTGAAACCGCTGTAGGTATTTAAAATATATCAAGGTAACTATTTTATTAATGTTTTGTGTGATTAATACGTTACAACGAATGTCTCGCTTCAACTAAAGGAAAATTTTCAATTAAGCACCCCAGACCAACCTAACCAAGCCAAGTCCGACCCGACCGCCCGTAACGCTCTTTGTAAGCAAACATGCTGGAGTCTACTGGTCACTGTTACATTCAGTTTTCCAAAGCATCTTGCGTATTTTTCTGATCACATTTGTACGCATGCCACTTCGTATGACGCAATTTCCCTCTTAAGCCATCTTAAGAAGCTTCCGGAGAGAAGCTTAAGCTTCCGGAAAATTATAGACAGTATGGAAAATTCCACATCCCGGAAGGTTTCCTTGAAGTTTCTGATGAAGGTGTGCTGACTGCTAGCTTTCCTATCAGTTGTATTCGACAATTATCGATCCATTCAATTATAAATTGTATTCGACAATTATCCTCGGGTAGCTTGCGGCCGCTAACGTTCCGGGGATGTTCCTGGACAATTGATTAGAGGGTAAACATGTCTTTTACATGTGTTCATGGAATGTGAAGAGTAGTGAAGGAAGGAGGCATGCGTCATGCTTGTCCCCGCCACAGGAACGTTTCATGAAGAACATGAGGTGCATGAGCCGATACATATTAATGAACGCTATAAATTAGACGAACCAGAACATACCGTCAAATATTGACAAATTATATAATCAACGTTCGACTTGTCGCGAATTGTCAAGCAACTTCAGGCCAATGTGCATGAAGCCTACCTTTTAATATATTTGCTGTGCATCAATCAGTCAAGACATGCATCGCATGGCGTGATCCAGCAGTATAGCTTTTTCCGGCTGCTTTGTGCCAATTCAGCGTTCTTTGCTTCAACGTCTTCCCTGTACATGTCCTTTCCGATTCAGTTTGCTCGAGGCCGAAAGGCTTGTACATTGTTCAATGTATCAAAGTACAATACATCTTTGACACATTGTACCTGTTATACAATACAGGTAGTGGCATTGCATGACCGCTACCTCTTGCGGCGGTCATGCAATTCCGCTGCAAGTGGTGAATTGTTGACTGGGATAATTTGTTACATCCAGTATATTTCATCAGTATGGATTATTTGGCAACAATTGCCTGTGGCGAAATGCCACTAGAATTAGGTCCGCATTATTATCGATATCAGCATTGAAATTGTGTGCGGTAGCTATTCATAAACACAATATATGAAGGCCGGACATAGCGTAAATTCGGCTACTTGGCATTTCTTTGTGAGAACCGGCATTTCATTCTGGTATCCAACGGGCACTGGAGATAAACATACCGAGCACGGAGGATTGCAGTCGAGATTTGTAGACATAAGCGATATACATGAATTAACCTGAGTTAGTGCATGATTTGTAGGCCTTCGTCGATACAAGAAAGCGCAGATTCAATTATATAGAAATAAACGCCCGTGCGATATAAATATCCATGGTGTGCTGCAGGGGATGTCAATGCCAGTCCCCTCCATGCAAATCACATGTGTGGGCACAGGCCCAGTCTGCATTGATTTTGACCCTCATAGGCTACCACGTATTACATACCAATTCGATCAGATACACAAGTACTAAAACATTATTCTTTATTTGGGGTGGTAATGTCGCTTCCTTAGGATAATACCACCATAGGGCGGTGTTAAGTCAACATACATGGACGGAAGCTCGGAAAAAGATGCATACGATACACCGCAAGGAACCAGTCCAAAATATAGTTTTTCCCTCAAGAGCATTGTCTGTTCCAGGTGGAGCAGGAGTTGGCAGTACCACTAGGCCGCCTGGTGACCTACCTGGACAGGCAGTGGCGTGGCGTTGAGCCAGAGAGGCTGTCGGTGTTCGGGCTCGCCCGGCGCACGAACAACGACGCCGAGTCGTTTTTCTACTCTATTGGGACGGAATTTCCAACGGCTCACCCCGGGTTCTGGCTGTTCGTCGCCAGAGTGAACTCGGTACGTTTTCTCACAATCCATGTGCAATATAGACTAAGACCGTCACGTGCCTGAAGTCCTACCATATGTCTGGATGTCATTCAGGTGGTTGTCTCACTTAATGCAAGGAGCTACAAGAAGTCCCTTGCATTACACTTTCGAACCGACTTGATCTGCAGAAAAGCACGATTATATTTTCCAAAGGTGGGCGCGACGCTGAATTTTTGTACTTGCGCCTGCGCCCCTGCGCCGGCGGCGATGTCCACCAGCGCCCGCGCCGCTGTGCCGTTATTTTTGGCCCCTGCAGTTGCGCCCCGCGCCGCTTCGCCGCGCGCCACTTAATTAAGTACGCCTATACAAATGTATGTGCAGTGCCAGAGTTTCTACCTATTTAGCCCCACAAAATACAGTTTTAGGCTTTAAAAGTCATTTTCATTGAAAATATAACTTATAATTGACATCACAGTTACCTATATTCACATCAAAGATTAAACTACTGCCCGTGAACTATATTGCTCGGCCGGCGGTAAATTTAGCCAACTTGGCTCCGCCCACTGAGTCTGAATTTCTGTCTCTACTCATCCTTCTACTCAATGTCCTCCTCCTCCTTGTTCTCCATGTTAGGCTCCAAGTACTTGTACCCCATAAGCTTCAGGTTGCCGTGAAGGACCAGCTGCTCAAAGTTCCAGGCCGTCAGGAGGCCCTTTTTGGCCTCAAGATGTCCCCGGCGACGCTGAACAGCCTCTCCACTGCAGCAGAGCTGGGGAGGGCAGTGTTGTATTTAATGAACATGTCCACCCAGGCCTCCCTGCGCTCCATGGGAACATCTTGATGGCCATCTTGATATGTGCTTGCCGCGTCGAATTCTCAGGTCGTCTTTTATCGCTCGCTAAAGCCGGGCAGCGACGCGGATTTTTTACTTGCGCCGCGCGCCGTTGCGCCGGTTCTTTTAAGAATTCGCGCCGGCGCCGCTGCGCCGCCGGATTTTAAGGTGCGCCGCCGGCGCAACGGTGCAATTTGCGTGCGCCGTGCCCACGTTTGGTGTTTTCCACATATTTAGCTTGCTGTTTGGGCCACTACCAGTAAAATATAATAGTTTTTTCCGAGTTGTGCATCACATCTTCACCTCTAAAATTCACGGACTGTCATCTTTTTTTTTTACAGCAGTGTATAAACTATGCACCACTTACAACGAAATTTAAGCACGGCTTCGGGAACTTGAAATGTGTTTCCTATGCCTATGCATAATGTCTTCCGTATATTCAGGCCATCACAACAGCGAATCGGGAATGCCGGGCCGCCGAACTGGGGACGTTGGAGCGGACCTCACGCGTCAGGAGACAATCCAGATGGCTCCATAATCGCATGTCGACATTCCAGGAGATGGGGGCGGGCAACAGGACCTTGATGGCCTATCTCCAGGCGGCAAAGTACCTGTTTAGGCACCGGACAGCAAATCTGGACAACCTGCTGCAAGAAGTGAGCCAGCCTGCCTACGTCAACCTGACCCGACTAGTGACTTAACAGGGCCCATCTCAGTTACCCTGTATAACAAGAGCCTGTGCAGCCTGTGAAGACGCTCTGCATTACTTTCATCGTCATCAGAACATTTAAGATGGCGTTTACCTGGAGGCAAAACAAGTGATCAGGTCAAATCAGGTCAGCGACCTCATAGGATAATTTTAAGGTCACTAACCGCCCTCCATGGAATAAGGTGGTTTGGCGACTCATATCATTCTTCCATATTGTTCGGCACAGCCCATTCAAACGAAACGATTTGTACTCTATGCACAGCTTCTCTGTGCGAAAAGGATCCGATACAACTACACAGAACAAAATGAAAATGTATTGTATTCATCGACCAAAATGTATTCAACATCGACCAAAATGAAAGTGTATTTTTATCAAACGGGTATTGACACATACTGACAAAACGCACGTGCCACAGCATAATCTGCATATTGTCCTCTAGATTCACAAGTGACCGAACATGAAGTAATCAGCTTGGACTGACGCTCAACAAAAGCTTGACACGCATTTCACTGCTTCGCATCGATGATACCCTAACGCGGAGAGGAACTGCGTGCATAAAGGCAGCAAAGTAACCGATGCGCTAAGTAGCAAAATAATCTGCAGGATGCTGACCAGCTCGCCACAAGACCCATCCATCCACCCCCCTTTGCCAAAGTGTGATAATCTTGGAGAACTTCACAGTGTTACACACTACTAGTGATACGCTTTCAATCTGTTCATAGGACGAAGACTTTGCTCTGGGTGGCGACGCCGCCGAAGCAGCAGGAGCGCCGGATGCCGCCGAAGCGGCAGGACCGCCAGACGCCGTCGAAGCACCGGACGCCGCCGAAGCGGCAGGACTGCCAGACGCCGCCGAAGCGGCAGGACCGCCGGACGCCGCCGAAACGGCAGGACTGCCAGACGCCGCCGAAGCGGCAGGAGCGCTGGACGCCGCCGAAGCGGCAGGACCGCCAGATGCCGCCGAAGCGGCAGGAGCGCCGGACGCCGCCGAAGCGGCAGGACTGCCAGACGCCGCCGAAGCGGCAGGAGCGCCGGACGCCGCCGAAGCGGCAGGAGCGCCGGACGCCGCCGTAGCGGCAGGAGCGCCGGACGCCGCCGAAGCGGCAGGTCTGCCAAACGCCGTCGAAGCACCGGACGCCGCCGAAGCGGCAGGACCGCCAGACGCCGTCGAAGCGCCGGACGCCGCCGAAGCGGCAGGACTGCCAGACGCCGCAGAAAATGAGGACGGTCCTGACCAGCCCACCAGGGTCAGTTTATAATATGTGGTGCTAATTAGAGGGTGTCGACAGAAAATTTCGTTTTGGATGGCTAAATTATTAACCGGAAGGTCCCAAAAAACTAAATGTGCTTGAAATTCCGATAAATGGAGAACACCACCACGAGCAATCAAAGTACTGACCGGGTAGAAAACAATGACACCTATCAGGAACAATATGATTTCCGAAACTAACTATATAGTTTGTCTAGTGGGAAAATATTTCTGGCCACGTTCATAGCCATGCACATAAATAGTACGCTCATAGGCCATAGAAATCTGAGTTATATTGGTATCCAGGCATGACCTCGCACTGTGTGCGTCACCCACTGTTCTGTGCGTTATGGCTCCGAACAAGTAGTGTCGCGTGGACGGTAGAAGTACGTCTTATCTGGTACATCACTCTTTACCGCCACGTGTCACCATACAAATGAGTAAAATGCTCCTAAAGATTACTCATCCCTCCTGATCCTAGATCGTTCGTTAATACAGTTCGCCATTCTTTGACTGCTTGGGAGCTGGCCGGTTATGGTGCCGGCCTCCGGATTTGAAACATGAAGACGTCTTATCAAGCACAATCCGAACACTCATGTTCCATATTTAAATATAATGCACCGCAAGTTCGAATCCAATCAAACATACCGCAAGCAGTCATGTAACACTATAATTGCTCGCGTAAATGATTACATTTATATGATCTTCAAGTATATCAGCGGCCTTCAGATCGATCGCGCTTATCCTCCTCCCCAAACTACTCGAGGAAAATACTGACCCCCTGTCTCGGCTCGTTCCTGCAGCGAAAATATCATGTAATGAGCTTGACATCAACACAGGGAAGTGAAATGCGTGTCAATCCCCGATGGCGTCCAATGTTGCCGAATTCAGCCAATTGTTAAATGCAAAAGATGTCGAGATTATTTCACGCTTTTGTTGGCCTCTATTGCTGTTTCCCCCCCCTCCCCTCACCCCTTTATCGAGACCAAGAGATCAGCATTGGGCAGAGGACATGACAAAGCCGGTATCTACGACTCCAGGCCCAGGAGAAGTACAAATCAAGCGGACAGGTGATGTTTTCTGGGCAGGAGTGAATGCTCATGTATAATTTCGAAGTTGGGGTGTCATAAAGCCCAAATCATCGCCGTCATCATCATGTGAAAGGGTTAGCAAGCAGCAAATCCTGGCGGGGATTCAAAGCTAGGGTTAGGAACAGCATCAAGTCAGATAGCTATAATATAGCGACTTCCCTACCGCATGATCAGCCGATTTTAGAAACGTTGCGGCGCGTGTTGCAATGCAACGTATACCTATTGAACATTTAGCGATGGGTAAATGTCCCATAGATCGACGTTTAGGGAAATTTCTGGTGAATATACTCGTATTAACACGCGCCCTGGAGGGGGGGGCGAAATCCGCCCACCCCTCCGGTTTTTCGTAGACATCTCCAGATGTTATGGGCCGATATACGCCATTGTTTGTGTACCTCCTAATAAATGAACGACGCGTTGTTTAAAGTAAGGAAAATGAAAATATACTGAAAAGTTTTCGAGTTAGGGGTCGCTAAAGGTTTTAAAAAAAATTATCCGCGCCAGACCACAAATATTGGCGCTGATGCGCTTCCCGTATACTAGCAAAAAGGAAGTGTTCTTGGCAATACTAGCGACTTGTTTGATGTACATTGTCATGCTACATTGTTTCAGTCATGTCAAGTCAGGTCAAGTTCGTAACAGGTTGACACACGCTCTGGAGGGGGGGGGGGGTGGCGAAATCCACCAACCCCTCCCGAGTTTTCCTACACAACTCCATATTGCACCGGCCAATATACGCCACGTTTTTGCGTACCTGCTTAGAAATGACCGGCGCATTGTTTAAAGTAAAGCAAGAAAAATGCAAATCGGCCGAAAAGTTTTCAAGTTAGGGGCCGTAAACTGAAAACACTTCGGAGCGCCAGACCACAACAATCGGTGCTGATGCGCCCCCCGTATATTGTCAAAAGGGAAGTGTTCTTGACAACACTAGCGACTTGTTTGATGCATATTGTTATGCTACATAATTTAAACGTCATGTTAGGTCACCGAGGTCAAGTCAGGTCAACTTCATGACTGGCTAATGGAACCAAACTTGGTCAACTTTAATGTGTCGGGGACGAGTAGTCTAGGGGTAAGTTGCTCGTCTCACAATCGAAAAGTTGTGGGTTCGAGTCTCACCTGTGGCTACTCTTCGCCCGCGACCAATCGGCGTGAGAGATTGGCGACGCTACATGACTCAACAGTCAATGTGTCGTAAAAACCAATAACAAACCAACCAACTGGAATGTGTCATAAATGCAAACGACTGTCATGCGATTGATGTCACTTTACATGTCACTCGTTACACATCCCGAAATCTACTGTTTAGTCATTGTGTGCCTAAGCGTTTCCATGCTTTATTCCTGTATTTCACGCTTTTATTTGTGAAGCCGATTGTGCCGAGCCGCCCAACGGAGCAGTCGGGTTCGGAGCCCAGTTCCGGGAACTGGAGCAGGTAATGACCTAATGAAGTGCTCCTATATAGGTGACCTGAGGTCAAATGGCGGATCTGACATCTGTATCACATCATTTACTTTTCTGAGAAGGGGGTCCATGTGTTAGGCAAAGTATACGAGCATGTCCTTCAGGGAAACTAGGAAATGGGGTGGGGAGGGATGAAATTGCATTGCCAACTCAGGAATATTCCAATAGTGTCAGCCAAGGCAATAGAACCTCAAAGTCTGCAAATAGGGACAGCAGCAACTCAAAGGGACAGAGTTATAGTTCATCTAGTGATAAAAGAACTCCTCAATATGAAAAAGCCAAAGGTGGTTATGGAGCATTCGTTAAGTGTATGATGTTTAATGCTCAGAGTATCCGTTCCAAATTTGATGAGTTCAAGTGTTATGTTGCTGAGGAGGAACCGGATTTTGTTTGCATTACGGAGGCATGGGTCAGTGAAGGGTATTTTTGAGATAACATACAGGACTATGAGATCCCGGGATACAATATGTTTTCGTGCAATAGGGGTCCAGCAATGAAAGGGGTGGTGTAATGCTCTATATGAATAGCTTATTCAGTTCTCAAAAAGTAGCAGGTGGGGATAAAAATGTGTCTGTGGAGTCCATTTGGCTTGATGTCACCGTGGGAAAAGGCAACAGCAATACTCTTAGGATAGGAGCTTTCTACCGATCAGGAACCCTGCCACATTCTCAGCAACTGGAGCTTGACAAGGTGATTTGTGAGGAAATCAGTAGAAACTTTAAGAGGAAGTGCCTTATTCTCGGTGACTTTAATCTAAAAGGTTATGAAAATGCTGGTGTTGGCTCCCCATCATGCAAAATGTTTAGGAAATGCCTTGAAGAGGACCTGTTTTTACACCAGTTTGTATCGGAACCTACCAGGCATGGTTCATTCTTGGACCTTGTATTCTCGGATTTAAGTGACTTGGTTCAAGACTTGACTGTAGGCGAAACTCTGGGAAAAAGTGACCATAACATAGTTAGATTCAAGGCACATGTAGGGGAAATTATGAAGGATAATTTCGTAAAGGTTCCAAATTTCAGCAGAGCAGACTTTAACGGCATGAGAGCGGCTTTAAGTGCCATCAGGTGGGAAGAAGAATTCTCCAATTTAAATGCCTGTGAAATGTGGGAAAAGTTCAAACCTTATTTGAAGGAAACTCAGATTAGACATGTCCCCCAAAAGCAAAGACGCAAAAGAAGGGTAGGAAAGCCAGCATGGCTTACACCAGACGTGATAAAAGCAATTAAGGCTAAGAAAACTGCATTTAGAGTTTTTAAGGAAGCCTCAAATGTCGTTAATCTAAAGGCGTATCGAAAAGCTAGAGACACTGTGAAGCAAAAAACCAGAGCAGCAAAGCGAGCAAAAGAACTGGATTTAGCTAGAAACTGTAATGGGGACAGTAAAAAGTTCTTTAGTTTCTACAAGCTGAGTAAAGTTTCTAGCACAATTGGTCCACTGGAAGTAAACGGGACTACATTGGGTGAGGATAGTGAGATGGTTGAGGAGCTGAGCAAGCAGTTCAAATCAGTGTTTACATTGGAAGATATGACCAATCTGCCGACCATACGCCATAGTTCAGTGACATGGGATCTGACAAATGATGTTGATTTCATTGATAGTGATGTTGTTTACAATCATATCAGGAAAATAGAGCAAAATAAGGCAGCAGGACCTGATGAAATTTATGCTAGGGTGTTGCGGGAAACTGAAAAGGAACTGGCATTCCCACTTAGTATAATATTTTGTAGATCAGTTTCACATAATGAAATTCCAACCCATTGGAAAAGGGCAAATGTAGTTCCTATTTTCAAGAAAGGAGAAAGAGGTAAAGTTGAAAACTATAGGCCAATAAGTCTCACATCCCTAGTATGCAAGGTACTCGAATCAATTATCAAGGATAGAATAGTTAGTTATCTGGAAGGTAGCAGATTGATTCAAAATACTCAACATGGGTTTAGAAAAGGACGATCGTGTCTCACAAACCTCTTGGACTTTTTTAACTACGCCACAGAACAATTTGACCAGGGAAATCAGGTTGATGTAGCATATCTTGACTTTAGTAAGGCCTTTGACAAGGTACCCCATAAACGGTTAATGATACAGCTTCAGTCCCATGGTATTGCAGGTAGCATCTTAAAAGGGATAGAGTTGTGGCTTTCAGATAGACAGCAAAGAGTGATGCTAAATGGTACAAAGTCATCATGGCAAAATGTTCTTAGTGGAGTCCCCCAGGGGTCAGTACTAGGGCCATTACTGTTCATTATATTTGTTAATAACATTGAAAGTGGCCTAAGCAGTAAAGTTTTGAAATTTGCTGATGATTTGAAGGTCTTTAGGGCAATAACAGGTCAGGATGAGCATATCTCGCTGCAAAAAGACTTAGATGAACTTGTGAAGTGGTCCGAAGAATGGCAAATGAAATTTAACTTTGATAAGTGCAAAATCATGCATGTAGGTAAGCAGCATATGAAGGCTCCATACTTGATGAGTGGCCAAGTGCTATCAGTGACTCAACAGGAGAAGGATTTAGGTGTTATTCTAAACACAAAACTGGGGGCATCAGAACAGACAAAGGAAGCCAGGAATAAGGCACTGAGAATGCTCGGGGCAATAAATAGGAATGTATCATACAGAAGTGAGGAAGTGATCAGGAAGCTTTACTGTGCATACGTCAGGCCACATTTGGAATACTGCATCCAAGCTTGGTCTCCTAGCTATGAAAAAGGTTGTTGGCTTTTGGAGAGAGTACAAAAGAGGGCTACAAAAATGGTTAATGGCATAAGCAACCTGGCACATGAGGAAAGATTGAAGAAATTGAATATGTTTTCACTTAGATATAGAAGGCTGAGAGGAGATCTCATCGAGGTCTTTAAATTTGTCAATGGTCTGGAGAGGGGATACCTTGGGGAAATGTTTGAATTTAACAGAAATGATGCAATTAGAGGTCATAAATTCAAAATTAAAGTTAAACACAGCAGAACAAGGTTAAGGCAAACTTTCTTCACCAACAGGGTAGTGGAACACTGGAACCAGCTGCCAGAAAACATCGTCAGTAGCAGCACATTGAACATCTTTAAAAACAGCATAGACAATCATTATAAGAATATAGGGCTTGCTTTTCAGTATTACAGGGAGGGCTGATTGACAGTTTTGGTGGGCAACTGGTTCAGTGTACAGAGTGCAACCAAGAAGGGCCCTTGTGGCTCATAGTTGCACTAATATTTTATGTCTTTATGTCTTTATTAGTAATGTCCAAAACATGAATGCCAATTTTGGAGCATTTAAACACAATCACAGCGATCCATAACAATGACAAGCCATGCCACGCAAAACAAGAAAATTTTGTTATTTTGACCTCATTTGACCTTGAAGATATTGACCTAAGATTGTGAACTTTGCACACAATAGCGTTCACTATCGTGCCCATCCACCCTGCGAATTTCGTTGCTCTAGCCTTCATAGGAGCTGAGATCTTGGGGGGTGGATCCGACCCCCGTCCAGTGCGCGTTATTTTCAGAGGCCCTTCAGAGCGCGTGTTAACGTGTAACATCGAGATGCACATATAAATAATAATTGTTGAATAATCAGGTTTCAGATGCCAGTTCAGGATTGAAAGGAACTTGGATAGATGTCAGCGCGAGCCAATCAAATCAGATGTAGGTAGCTGAGGAGGATAATTAGCTCAAGGTCAATTGACAAAGTAAAACAATTGTAAATTTTGAAAAGCACAAAACAGTTCATGAAAACATAAAAGATAAGTGCTATGAGCCAAAGGGGCCCTTCTTGGTTGCACTCTGTGAAAACAATACACTAGTTATCTACAAATACGTATACATTAATTAGCCCTCTCTGGAATAGCAAAAAGCAACCCCTGCATCCCTATAACTCTTCCTATGCTGTTTTTAAAATGTCCAGGGTACTGCTGCCGATAATGAAGTCTGGTAGCTGGCTCCAGTGTTCAATTACCCTGTTAAAGAAAGATTGTCTTAACCTTGTCCTGCTATAGTTAACTTTAATTTGAATTGATGACCTCTAATCGCAGCATTTTTTGTTACATTCGAACACGTCCCTGAGACATCCCTGGTCCTGACCATGGAGAAATTTTAATATCTCAATGAGATCACCTCTCAGCCTTATATATCTGAGTGAAAACATTCAATTTCTTAAATTCTTCCTCATATGTTAGGCTGCTTATACCACTAACCATTTATGTATCCCTCTTTTGCACTCTCTCAAAAGCCAGCAATCTTTTTCGTAGCTAGGGGATCAAGCATGAACACAGTACTTCAAATGCGGCCTGACATAGGCGCAGTAAAGCTTCCTGATGATTTCCTCACTTTTGTATATGTTCCTATTTATCGCTACAGGCATTCTTAGTGCTCTTTTCATAGCTTCCTTAGTCTGCTCTGATGCCCCCAATTTTGTGTTCAAAATAACTCCTAAATCCTTCTCTTGTTGAGTCACAGCTAGTACATGGCCACCCATCAAGTATGGATCCTAATATGCTGTCTACCTAGATGCATGATTTTACACTTATCAAAGTTAAATTTCATCGGCCACTTTATAGACCACTTCACCAGCTCGTCCAAGTACCTCTGCAGCGAGGCCCGCTCATCTTGCCCTGTGATTGCCCGAAAGACCTTCAAATCAGCAAAAATTCAAAACCATACTGCTTAGGCCACTTTCAATGCAATAATGAAAAATATTGATCCAAAGTACTGACCCCTGATGAACTTCACTAAGAACATCTTGCCATGATGATTTTGTACTATTTATGACCACTCCCTGCTGCCTATCTGAAAGCCATAACTCTATCCATTTTATAATTCTACCTGCAATACTGTGGTCATTAAGTTGCATCATGAACTGTTTATGGGGTACCTTATCAAATGCCTTACTAAAATCGATATACTACATCAAACTGATTTCCCTGACCAAACTGGTCTGTTGCAAAATTAAAAGAAGTCCATGAGATTTGCGAGACATGATCGACCTTTCCTGAACCCATGTTGATTGATTATCTTGAATCAATCGGTTTCCCTGCAGAAACTAACTATTACTTCACAGTTGGTTTCTGATTTTACAAGTCGACCTATGACTCGTATAGCGTCGCCAATCTCTCATGCCGATCGGTCGCGGGCGAAGAGTAGCGACAGGTGAGATACGAACCCACAATCTTTCGATTGTAAGACGAGCATCTTACCCCTAGGCCACTCGACCCCTTCATATTACTTCATATATTATACTTGGTTATTGGTTTTACGACACATCGACCGTTGAGTCATGTAGCGTCGCCAATCTCTCACGCCGATTGGTCGCGGGCGAAGAGTAGCGACAGGTCAGACTCGAACCCACAACCTTTCAATTGTGACACGGGCAACTTACCCCTAGACCACTCGTCCCCACATATTATACTTAAATAACTATATTATACTTCATAATTGATTGAAGCGCCTTGCAGACTACAGTTAGTTATTTGGGCTTAGGGGCGCTTCGACTGCTTCGGTCATACAGCGCCCATCCTTGCAGACTACAGATGTGGGGCTCACTGGTCTATAGTTTTAAACTTTCTCTCCTTCGCACTCCTGTAAATTTGATTTCAGCGCTGATAGGGAAGGGATTCTCTTTTTACACAAAATACATTTAATTGCACACTTCATGGAATGCTATTTAATCATAGATCATGCAATTGATCCTGTAATACCACATACATATTTGCTCTTGAGTATCGCCAATGAACCAAGACTGGTTCATATGCCTAATACAAATAAATGGCCATGGGGTACCAAGAATACCACCTCCCGAAACGCGAGTAAGGATGCTTCCAGCTTAATGAGGGCCAAAGCAATAGAATATGCAACGTTGTTGTCGCTATGCACTTATGCATGTTGATAAGCGGGTGTGTGTAGCTTGAGAAAGAACGGTTGTGTCAGTCACATTCTTTCTTTGCAGATTTGTGGAATATGTTTCCAGCCCTGGGGGCCTCGGGTGAGGCGCGCTGTCGTTATCTCATGTCTGCACGCCTTCGGATGCCTCGACTGCCTGCAAATCGTCCAGGCACAGGCTCTCGGGGCAAGAGCAAGGTGCCCGTTCTGCCGCGGGCCATTCTGGGAGCCACCCCGGGAAGTTTTTGTGTAATACTGTCGGAGGACGTGTGTTACAGTTTCTTCTGTGTTTTTGTTAGATTAAGAGATGGCTTTTTGACGTGGTGTATTGGCCGGTCCTTGCACCGCAATAATCAATGTACAACTAGAATCAACACTCCCAGAAGGCCGTTAATGAAGGCCACACTCAGAAGGCCATTAGCCAAGGCCACACTCAGAAGGCCGCTAATCAAGGCCACATTCAGAAGGTCGCTAATCAAAGCCACACTCAGAATGCCGCTGATTAAGCACACACAACCCGCTGGAAAGTCACTTCCACTGTCGGCCAGCGCCTCCCCTGACCGTCCGAGGTTAACGCCGCGGCCAACGCCATAAAAGCCGCCCTCGAGTCACGTACACCACACGGCTCCAATAAGCCACAGTGCCACCTATGCCTCGAAGATGTAACCACTACATGCTACATGGCATATCTTCGCTAGGTTATAATTCTTGATATTCTCCCACCGTTGCAGCAAGGAATAAAGAACAATCTACCTTCTGCAACATAATTAGTCACACAATGGTGTTAGTAATAAATCAAACAATCGCAACTCACTAGCACTGCCGACAATCGCAGAGAGAAACCGGCTGCGCAAGCAAACAACGCTAATACGAGATCAAGGCATATCCCTATCAAAACACTCGTGGCAGGATTTTACCGGGATGAACAGGCCCAAACGAGCTCCAGATCATGCAAACGCTGAATTGCGTGAGTGCGAATAACCCTCTCCGTATGAACTTCTGCTGACCTACTCAGCCCGTCCCCACCAGGATACAGCTTGGTGGTAACACCCATCATCCTGGGAACGTTGTGCTCGCGTACAAGCACCACCGAGCCCACAGACAGCTTGCCATGCGCGAACTTCCTTACTGAAGGGGTAAATTCCGCAGGCACTCTGACGACCACACAGACCAGAACCTGTTCAACCTCCTCTCGCACACCCTAGCTCTCCGAGAGGTTCTGCACAGACGCACTGAACCTGCGCCCCTGCCCAACAGGAAGTGGTTAGGTCACAGTCCACTCTGTCGCCAACGAACGTCAAAGGACGCTAGTTGACGCACGCTTCCACCTCTGACAGTCCTCAAGTCTGTCAGTCAAACAGTGCGTTCGCAGTGACTTCCGGAGGCCGGCCTTCACCGATCGAACGAGGCGCTCCCACCAGCCGCCCCACCAGGGCGACAGTGGCACTATAATACACTTCCACTCCGGAGCCAGGTGTCCAAAGTAGCTTGCAGCTGAACATTTGTCCCCTTGAAGCTGGCACCGTTGCCAGAGTAGATGCAGCTTGGCAGACCCCGTCTCGCCGCGAAGCGCCTCAGTGCCATCACGAACTCCTCCAACGATAATGAGCCTGCGAGTTCAAGATGGATCACTCTGGTCACTGTGCACGTGAACAAACAAATGTAGATATTTTGCTTCGGGTGCTCTACAGAAAAAGTGGACCTGCGAATCGACACCGGTCACTGTAAATGGCGGAGCCTGGGTCACTCGGCACCTAGAAAGGGGAGCAACAAACTCGTTACATGCCCCGACGTCCTGCCTTTTACATGCGGCACAAAACCTTTTCATCCTTTTGACGAGGGACCTCAGACCGACGATCCAGAACGATCCCCGCAAAGCCGTGATCACAGTTGGCACCGCCGCATGTCGCATCAAATCGTGCTGTTATCTGACGAGCAGCTCGGCTACACACCCTTTACGTAGAAGAATAGGGTGTTTGTACTCATAAGAGAGGTCAGACAATTGAAGCCTCCCCTTAATCCACAGAAGACCATCATCTCCAAAAACGACGTCAATCCGTACACAGATGAACCTTTCGACGTCCTTACCCTGATTCAGGTATCGCAACTCGTCGGGGTACGCCTCACGCTGAGTGGCCTTGAGCAACTCTACCCTGGCGTCTGCGACCTCCTAAGACGAGAGCCGAGCCTGGCGCTGCCTGTCATTAGGCATTCGTGCATTGCGGTTGAATCTCTTCATCCACCCCACGACACTAACCAGTCTTTGCAGAGACCCACAACGTTGAGCATCAATCCGCTTCCGCTGTTGGGTCTCGGCTGTAGCAGAGGACAGAACGACCTATTCTTCGAGATCCTCAGTCGCATTCGGTTCCGACATGCTCGAGACTGGAGGCTGACCAACGGACTCCGATAGCCAGCCCGGCCCAGACGGCCAAATCGGCGAGCTCATCAGCTGCTCCGCTGTCACCGCTCTGGTGGTCAGGTTGGCAGGGCTGTCCTCTCCTGGCACGGCGACCAGTTCGACGGACTGGTCAAGTTGTGGATCTCAGACACCAGGTTAGCCACAAACTGTTTTCATATCTGCGGACTGCCTCGGATTCACCCCTAAGGCAACCATCGAGTCCATCCAGCACACACAAGCGTCTGGTGCTGTTCGGTAGACGAAGAGCCTGTCGCACGTAAGTTACTAAACGTGCAGCGAGTAAACTACTCAGCAACTCAAGCCTAGGCAGACTCACCCTTTTTGACAGGTGCCACCTTGCCCTTCGCCATTACCAGTTATACACTGTATGATCCATCAGGCAGTGGAGTGCGGAGGTAGACCGTAGCACCATAACCCTTAGGAGATGCGTCTCCAAACACATGCAGCCCCACGTCACCTACCGTGTCACCCCACCCTCGGTCAGGGTAGGAGCGAGGCATCCGAAACTCCCTCAAGTAACCGAGGTCATGCACCCATTCTGAGAAGACCGAGCAGTACTCCTCGGGCAGCACTTCATCTCACTACAATCCGAGCTGCCAAAGCTCCTGAAACAGGCACTTTGCCACCATCGTGAAAGGGGTAAGAAACCCCAAAGGGTCGAAGAGCCTTGCAATGAAGCTCAGGACGACACGCTTCGTTTGTACATTGACTTGTCTTCTTGACATTGTGACCTAACTTATACAGCTGAACCGTGCCCGGCAGGTGTGCAGCCCGTATGCGCTATACGGTGTCCGCGACTGCTGTCACGCGGCATGGGGCTGCAGGATCATTGGCACAGTCATATTATGCCAGCTTCAGTGAACGCATGTCATACAGTCATATTGGCAGTGAGAGGAAATCACGTGGCTGCACCGGCAATGCACTGACATCCTACAGGCGAATCGTCGCAGGGCGTACGCTTAACGTTCGCACGGTCAGTTAACCAACATGATGCGGATGTATCGTCACTGATGGTGTGTCAAAAGGTCGGCAGTGCCAAGAAGCGTCTTCTGACGCGGCGTCGATGAGAGCGAGCCCTGGGACTGAATCGATTGGATCACACGTCGCACGGCTGATGTCTCCATGATCGCACGTCACCTGACCGAAGCGTTGTGGAACACCATCGCAAAGCCAGTGACAGGAGCCATCGTTGTACGGTTACAACATTAGTGAGCGAACGAGGAGGCTGTACCCGCAGCGTCAGTCGATGTATAAACCGTAGCGTCAGAATCCATCGTCAAGTACTCGAAGCGTTATTGAGTGCAAGTCCCATTGGTGGTGGCATCAGGGAGATGCGCTGTAAGGTCCTAGCATTGTGGAACATGACCATGTGGCTGATAGCGATCGACCCGTCATGTCGCAACAAACACGGTGAACATGATCGCACGTGCTGAGCTAGGGTTATCTGTGGCGTGAAATACAGTAATATTTTCGTCTACCACAGATCACACGCATTGCGAAATGAAATGGTTACCTTGGCAATGTATTTGATTTGATTTGTTCGTGATGTGCCGTACCTGTGGACAATTTATTCCGGCTTTCGGCAGCGATACAATCAGCATCCATGTTGTGCTATCCAGAGAGTGATCTAGTTGATATGGAACAATGTTGGTGTCCATATGCTCGATATTATGTCCATATCCGCTGTTCCATTATATATTTATTTCCACCACCCATCGTGTCAAGCTGAATAATACTGTGTCTTGTGTCTTTTTCTTGACTTTGTGACCGAGCTTATACAGCTGAACAGTGCCCGGCAGGTGTGCAGCTCGTGCGCACTATGCGGTGTCCGCGTCTGCCATCACACGGCATGCGACTGCAGGAACATTTCGCACAGTCATATGATATATGCCATGTGATCACCTTCGGTGATCACATGGCATATATATATACTAGTTATGATGGAATGTTGCCGTAGCCGTGAAGCGACTAGAGCATTTCGCCGTATTTGTGCGTATAACGTGAGCTGCAGCAACTCCGCGAAGCTTTAAAACCAGGGGGACATGTACCGAATATTAGTGTGTTGCACTTCACGATACCCTGCTGGTCACACCAACCTGTTATGCTTCGGGTTGCTATCGTATATCCATGTGTCAGGCTAATAAAGCTGGACATCTACACAAACAAAACAAGCCTTGACCTTCACCCAGGTGTGTCGTTTTATGAAAATGATTGGGGTGGCTCAAGTGTCCGAAGATATGGACGGTATCCTCGCAAACACTGAGCACATAAGCACGTAAAATGCTATTGCGTGTTGATTATAAGCCGCATTATTTGACTACGACATATCGAATGCAATATATGAAGTGCATTGCGGTATGAAAAGACGCGGACATGTTCTTTATTTCGCATTTCTCAGAAGGTTTTGAATGCACATCCGATACGCGGAACTTCTCGGTTGACATTCTACCACACCATTCATCACTAAATCCAACGGCAGGGCTATCGTGATGGTGCCCCTAAGCCGACATGAGAGGCCTCGGACCAATGTGAGAATCCCTGGACTGACATGTGGGGCCACATCTCCACATGGTGGCCGATGTGACGAATTATAAATCATCGGAGAGGAAACGAGATGAACTCTCCAGGCGGTGCAATGTTTTCGGAGATATGCGCTCCAAACTACCTTCATAAATGTCACAAAGACTAATACCTGCTATGGTGCTATGCCGTCAGAAACTACACGCAGTTTTCGGAGCGCATCCCATCCTTGTGAGACCATATTTTAATTATAGGGACACTTCCACCTGCAGACGGTGCACACAAATTATGGGTGCCAGCCTCTTACCAAATCTTACATCCGCCGCTGGCCATGTTATATTGATCTTCGATTATTGCGCGTGTATCATCATACAAAAAATAGCTCGCAAACGGATAGGAGGAAACCCTCAACATGCGTCATAAATAAGCCGTATTGCAATAAACAATAATCGTGGCAGCATCCAAGGGCTTCGACCTACACCTTATATGTAGCCGTAAACTAATTATGGTCGATTCCTCGCCCCGAAAGCCAGGTAAAGCGTGCTTCACAGGACTCCCGGGCGAAAATAGGTGTCCGGAATCTATCGAACGTCCGATAGAATCCTTATCCACGCGTTCGGAGAGCGTCAACCATGTTTTGTCCGTGCGTCGGCTTAAGTGTTGGTGTGTCAAATTCGCGGCAAATATATACATATACACTATGTGACTACGGCGCGGGACAAAGACGATTTTCTACCTTGACTTTGCTATAATATCCCTGAAACCTCAACGCTTATCGATTACCGGGGGGCGCTTCCTCGAACCATGCACCTAATTGAAGTGATAAGCGCAATGATAGCATCGATCTACCAAGTAACTTAGAATATTGAATAATTAGATATTATATTATTCTATCCGTCCGGGAGAATATTTGCTTCGCCCTTTGGGATAATAAATATATAT